>OY744515.1:131903523-131966023 GCA_963556195.1 Sepiola atlantica
CTGTGATAAGGCGCGAACCCAATTCAAAGATTAACCTACGACTCCGCATATTGTCAATCTACTATCAATATATATATATATATATATATATATATATATATATATATATATACATATATATACGCACACACACATATATATGTATATATATATATAAATATATATGCATGCGTGCATACACACATATATATACACATATATAAGCATATATATATATATAAATATATATATACATGTATGTATATATAAACATATATATACATATACACATATATGTGTATATATATAGATGTGTATATAAATATATATATATGTGTATATATATATATATATATATATATATGTTATATATACATATGCATATATATATATATATATATATATATATATATATATATATATATATATATATATATATCCCGGAATTACGACGAACAAATCAATACACACCATAGAATTCTGACTGTTTTGGTACACTTCTTACTGTATGCAGCAGATACAAAAAAAGTACATGAAGTTTGCTGTAATCTTTGGATATTTTTTCGTCATTCAACACCTTCGAACGAAATAACAATGCCAATTTAGTTTAATTAAACAGTAATTCTCACCGGTTAATTACGTTGCCAAGAAAAAATTCTAAACCATGTTTTTATTTGAAAACACATGAATTAAATTAAATCGCCTGCGTGTAAACAACAAAAAAATGTTATGAAATGTAAGAAAAGTATAGTGATTTTAAATAAATGCGGGTCAGTGAACTTGTTCATGTATGTTGCGTTGAAGAGCGATACGGTTCAGAAAACTAATTCGTACGAATGTACGTCTGCAAATAAGTCGCCCTGAAGCTTCAATGCAATCACCTTCTGACTAAAGGAAGAACATATTTAAACAATGCAAAGTTTGATTTCCCTAACGTCTGTTTGTAAAACCACAGTTATTTTCCTGTTAAATTATATTCTCATGCGTTCTATATTTTACTATATATATACTAATGATACAAACGACAAATGGCTGATTTGTATATTTGTATACAACTAGCATAAATCTGGGCTCATCGATCTCTGATGTTTATATATCATTTCTCACCTAGACCAAAATCAATTCGGAGATATTCGTTTATGAGATAGATAGATTGTCTGTTGAATGATGAAGACTATCATGAGTGCATTGAAAATAATAAACTTCAATGAACAAAATGTCCTTACTGATGTGAATGTTTTAGGACAAGTAATTATAAACAATTAGGTTTCAGGACTATTGTTTAGTCTGTAAGGAAGTAGGTTACTGGTAATATTCTCCACATGTGGAAAGTTCTTGGAAGTAAACACTATTCATAGAATTCGGTTTCAGGGAAATATATTTACATTTGTGATATGGATGGATTCTTGTATTGAGCATTTTACATGCAGGAATTATAACTTAAAGTTCAGTCAAGTACGTTGCAGCAGTGTTTTCCCTAAGGCCATATGTGGTTTATATATGTGGAGTATGTAATCATGGGTCAGGGACTAACTGAAGCAACAGAAATATCCAATCATTTCTCGTATAACCTAAGCACCACATTGAATAGATGTATTTTTTACAGTTTGGGCATAGAGTGAAACTCAGAAGTTAGAGCTTACAAAAACAACGAACGTTCATATTGAGATTGCCAAACCTTTCAGTTGTGCAAAACAACGATCTCATCGTTGTTGAAAAATAATATCTAGTAGTTGTTTAGAGGAGTTACAAGTAACAAGTAACGTCTCTCCTATTGTACTACATGTTTCAGATCGGAATAGATAGCATTAGCAAGATGTTGATCACCAATGCTATAGATGTCTGCCGAGATGTTAACAAATTATCTCCTAATATTTTTGGAAGAGCATTACATAAACTTAGGCGAACTTTTTTGCTTGCTCTGACATAATGCACTTCATCAAAAACTACTTTCGTAAACCTCTTCAGATGGAAAGTATCTGATGGATGATCATGTATTGCAAACCATTTTGTGCAATAAAGCATGGTGTCAGACAATATCAAACGCATTTGATATGCCGGGAGATAAAACTGATTGGTTTGGTACTCCAATTAAGCACGTATTTATTTCAACTTGAAGCATGAAATTCATATTGCTTGACAGTAGGTGGGTATGTGTTACTGAGCTGCTTGACACGTTGTAATTCATCAGGAATAAAAACAAGTACTCATGACGCACAGGAATAGTATAGGTATGTACTATGATGCAGAATACTGATCATAGTATTATGCAGTACCGGATAGACCAACCATTATTTCTCACAGCATGGACAGCATATATATATATATATATATATATATATATATATATATATATATATATATATATATATATATATATATATATATATATCTTGTCACGAATGCCGCCGGTCGGGACCACCGAAAGACATTTACGTGACAATGATAAAAAAGTTTTTAAAAAAGTTTTTAAAAAGTCCGGAGTGGCTCGTATTATCCCAGGTTCAAATAAAACGTGATATGGGATGGGCATTTCTCCAATATAAAATACCGTAAGAAAACAAACAAAAGATACGAAGAAACGACAAAAAGACATTAGGACTTAAATTTATATTCATTTATTTAATGAAACTGTATACTAGAAAAAAAACGGGAGTGTTTCTATAAAACAAAACGAAATAAAACATCAAAACAAAAGTATATTCTTAAGAAGAGGGGGGTATCTATCATATCCCTATAGTAGCAGGATTCATCTCTACAAAAAAATACACATATATATAACAGCCCTAGAGGGCGACTGTCCGTGAAGAGATATTCAGGTTGTTACTTACAACTGGATGCATTGTTCGATTTAGAGTAGATATTTCCAGCATGTCGTCGTAGCCGTACCTCCTTGCACATGTAGTCTTGAAATACATTTTTTTCTCAGGAAAACAATCCCTGGCTTGTTACTTTTTCTCCGCTTTGTTCAGCGGGTCGTCTCGCCCGAGCCGAGGGCGGCTATAATTCCATCTTTAACAGGCTCTCTCGCCCGAGCCGAGGGCGGCTATAATTCCATTTTCAACAGGCTCTCTCGCCCGAGCCAATGGCGGCTATAATTCCATTTTCAACAGGCTCTCTCTTTTCCTCGCGACTTTCTTCTCGACGGTTGTTCATTTCTTCCCCGTTCAGCGCAGAGGTACTCGGGAAGACTGACTATAGTTCTCCTCAAAATATGTCCGTCTTAACCCGGCAGCTAACGTACTTCCTTGCCGGCATCCTTCGTCCTCTGTCTCGCGTTAACCTCCTGTCGACTGTTCTTCTTCGCGTGCGACTGAAGTGCGGCTGAAGTTTTTTTTGTCTTCACTCTCTCTTGTTATCTCTCTTTTTCTGACGTCATTCGAGTCGCATTATTATAATTTCTCGGTCGTGTATAAATGTGCAAAAATGAATCCTATCTCTCTCCGTAAACCGGAGTCGTGAGTTCGAATCCCGATAGCTCTCCCTACATTTTGTAACAATATATATGTATATATATATATATATATATATATATATATATATATATATATATATATATATATATATATATATATATATATAAGGTAACTATTATAGTGGTTACACTCTAGATATTGTTAAGTCAAATATCCCTATCAAAATCACCCTATATCATAAGCCTAAACTTGTTGGTCCTCCAAAATATCCGAAGTAACTCAAATTACCTTGGTTAGGTAATGTTAGCATAACATTTGCTAACAAAATGTATGTAGGTATACGTCTGTTATTATGCTTCTAACCCTAAACTCACTTATTCTGCTCGACCATTGTTAAAAACCGTACACAAAGTTGCACTCCTACCACATCATATCAGTAATACACTTTATTTCTCGGTGCGATGCCGTATATGTAGGAAGACTAGTGCAAAGGTTTTAATCCCGAATAAAACAGCCTCCTCTGCAATACGCCAGGGCCTACTAAACAATTAAAATAATTTAGTCAGCACATCCAGTAGGCTATTGTTTAACATCATATAAATAGCGTCGACGATACGCTAAGTAAAACTAGTGACAGTTTGTCTGTCATAAGTAGATACTATTCGTCATTCCTTCTGACATTTCTGGAAACAATATATATTACATCATTTGAACCATCCCTCTGCAAACAAAAAGAGATAGCATCGAGAACTTCATGTGATCCACTTGTTACTTCCACAATTTTCCCCCAAACTGTCTCTGAACTTCATTTCACAATTTTAAAGTGTGTAATCGTTGTGCACGAATTATTTCCACGCATTTACTCTGATGCGTGTGATCGAAAGCCGGCTTAGTAGACTTATGTAATCATTGTTATGCTCTCGTGTTGCATACTTTTTCTAATGTCACCCCCTGAAAAATTATCACAAACGTCTTTATTTCTTGCCTATGGTGTACCACTAGAAATAGATATTAGAACACCTGAGATGAAAATCAGAATTTTAACTTTTGTCTGAACATTTATGACCATGCGATGAACACAATAATCGCGGTAAAAAGAAAATAATTCAGCTATATGTATATTTATGAAAGTGGACATATCAAAAAGGTGTTACACAGTTTCTACGGACACTTTAGAGCGAGCCTTAACATCATGCATTACATGTTATAGCCTATTTATATTTCTTTTAAAAACGGTCTGTCGTTGTATCAAAGATAATAAAAACACAATTATGATAATTATTTTAACACTTAATTAAACTTCATGTGTGTTCCATTCATTTCCAGGAATTATCAGTGTGGAGGATGATTACTCAACTGGTCATACCATTCGAACCCCTCATACCCAAGTCAACGTTGTTACTTTTGTTAGAATGCTTCTGACCATACGGACACACACAGGAATAGCTGTTGCACATGCGCAGAAGCAACATTGATAGTCTCACTCTGTGAATTTGTTGTTCAGACCCTGACACGTCCTTGCTTTCACCCGGCCTAACACTTTACCAATTATACAAAATGAGTGTACACCCTCCATCAAAGATGGAGGGAATTAAATTCTGCTTTGCCAGTGTTCGAACTAATAGTCATGTTCATATCAAATAACATCTCAACAGTTGAAGTTGAAAAAATAAATAAGAAAGATAGAACACGTCTCAAAGTGGAAAGTTTTTAAAAAGAAAGATAAAAAACGTATCAATCGGTATAGAAAGAAAAAAGACGTATCAATCGGTATAGAAAGAAAACAAAAGTCTGAAATGACCCGTTAAGACGGAAATTGGCATCACGCATTAAATTTGATAAACTACTTATAATTCTCATAAAACCCTGTCTTGGCATTTTATGTACTATAAACAATATTTTAGTAAAGGTTTTAAAAATCTTATCCATATACCCATGTCGTTGTTTGCGCGTGTGTGTGGAAGATTATTCTTTTCCAGGTTTCACGAGACCTTCCTTTACAATGTTGCTATTGTAATACATTTATATATTTGCATATATATATATCGGATTATTTTCCAAATAAATTAACCAATCTTTATGAATTAAGGAACCTAGCAGCTAGTAATAAAGGGATTTAATATATTTTGTTTGGTTCTGTTTTATGAAAAAGGGGGAATGCGACGGGGGCGTTCGTAAGAATTATTATACCTATTATTATTCTGAACAGGTATTGTGTATATATTCATATGTACTCCGTTATTATAAGTTTATTTGGAGTATTTTAAAGTGTTTTAGGGAACACATAATGCACACAACTTTCTAATTAAACATTCAAATTTATAACATTTGCATACAATTTTATCATTGTTCATTGACCACCAATCAAGCAAAACACCCAAATTGTACCTTTCTTATGTATATCCCTTCAGCATGAGTCTTATATTTTAGACATTAAAAAAAAACGCACTCCTATGTCACAGATTGTTATCAGAGTTCGAATAAGGATTCGAGACAGAGGAGTTAGCATGTATATTTATTGATTTTTATTATTTCAAAATGACATACAAAGGGTGCGAGTCTGGTCTTTTCGTGGTATACACACGTCCTGTGACCTTTACTGTTTAAGTGTGTTTAATTACTCATTCCTATATTATAATCAAAACGTGTTACTGTTACTTAAATCGATAATACCACACATCTTTATATTATATATACATTGTGGAGATAAAAGATTAAGAGATAATATATTGACTACCTAATAAGCATGCCTATTTTTTCAACATTTATAAATTATTAATGCTTAATATTATTATTTTGGAATTGCATTTTCTTATGTTAGCTATCTATATGCAAAATGTTCGTCTATATAACACAGTAATTAATTAAAGGTATTTTATAAATAACTCCTTGTGCTCGCTGACGACCTTGCGATCAACTGCACATACCCTAATCATGGTAATACAAAAAAGGCTTTTTATTTGTTCTCACTTTCTTTCGTCATCGTCGCGAGAAACCAATCTCCTCAACATCGGAAGAAATCGCACATCTTAGGTCACGACGTAAAACCTCGACTATGACGAAAAATAAAGAAAAATGGCAAAGTATGGGTGTAACCATGATTTGGATGTTTAAACCGAAAAATTATAATTCAATGAAAAAATGATTTAATAAATAGTTTATTTATTTGATAACATTTCGCATCAAGTTGTTCTATGTCTCATATGGCAAAGTGTATCATTATAACTGTTGTGAAGTTGTCCAACAGTAAATAATAAATAAAGGAAGTCAAGTCGAGGGTTGGTTTAACAAGTGTATTAACAAAGTAAGAAAGTGACTAGCACTTGGCTAGACAGTTACAAGACTGTGCTTTGTCTTCTCTGTGTCTCTGGTGACTCGCACTATTTATAGTGACAACCGGTGTTGTTTCTCCTGTGTAAATACGGCCGGTGTAACAATAACGACGATGCAAACTGTAGTAACACCAATTTTATTATTATACACACGCGCGTTAGCGACTTTACCTACATATATCGGGCACTATATGAAAGAAAATATTTTCAAAAACACCGGAAAAAATTGCAAATCTTCGGCTACGGCGTAAGACCTCGTCGATGACGGAAAAAAGCAATGGAAGAAAAAGAACAATATTGTTTGTATTAATATGATTAGGGTTTTGTCAATCGAAAATTTTGATTAATATAAAAAAATGATTTTATAAATATTTCATTTATTGTACAAAATCTCGCGTCAAGTTGTTTGGTTTCTCAATTTTTAAAGGTTATCTGTAACGGAGAGCGGCTGATTGACATAGATGAAGACATTTGTCGGCCCCGTTCAAAGAGGCAGCGTCCGGTTCGATGAGGGTGTGGGGCGAACCCGAAAACGCTCGCTGACGACAAAAAAAAAGAAGAGTGGGAGCAGAAAGGCGTCAGAAAGTCAAATAAAGTGTTCATTTGAAAATCCGGGCAGCTATGTCGAGTGAGAGATTCAGGAAAATTAAGTTGATTTGCATGCGTCGCATTATTTTTCAATAAGAGAGCGAAAGTGAAGATACAGTCAGTTTTTTTCGTGGAGATCGTTCTGAACGTGGAGATCGTTCTGAACGTGGGATTGGAAAGCGAACGAAAGTAAAGAAGATGCTGGATTTTTTTTACGTTGAACTGAACGACGTTTTTTTTTCATACAGTTGAGTTAGACGGTTTTTTTCTTCCATTTGAACTTGATCTTAGCGACATCTCTGTTAAAAGATTATTTCGTTATTTTTTCTACATCATCGATTTAACGGCTTTTGAAACTCTAACAACATCCATCTAATTAAATAAATAACTTTTTTAATACATTAAGTGAATTGCTTATTAATTCATTTTAACAACACACTTTTTTAATGCATTAACAAATAAATAAAAGTTCAGTAGCACTGTGATCTGTAGCACTGGCTTACGAAAGAAAATAGAGATTTATATTTTAGTATGATTGTGCATTCACATACTCGCCCCCCCCCTCGCCAATAAAAAAATGTCCACTTTTTTAACTTATTGGGAAAAAGAAAATAAATGAAAACAATTATTTTATAATTTTGTGTGGGGAAAATTTTCGTATATGAATTCAATTTTTTGGACCAGTTTAGGGCAGTAAACTAAATTATTTTTAATTATGTTAGTTAAATCTGCTACCTTTTTAGGAGATTACGTGTGGTTTCATGATCTTGCCACTCGGACTAAGGATTAGTGGTAAAAACAAGTTACGTTCCCTAAAAAATACATGCCCCTGAAATGTCGGAACATTTTATGTTTTATTTATATAAAAAACTTATCCCTCACACTAAATTCTAAATAATGTGTTGTTCTTGCTTTCTGTTTTCCATGGTGTCACACGTAATCCCCTTGAAAGCAGTATGCAATTTTTCTGTGTGGTGGGGTGTTAATGGAGGGTGTTAATTTGCACATTTTCAAATATATTTTTTATTAATCTTTTTTATGTTCATTTTAAGCAATTGAGTTTAGTTGTGTTTACTTTTTTGGTAAAAATTGTGTACGTTACTTTTATTTCTAGGGGGACATTTTTGTAACGATTGCGTGTGGTTATAATACGTTGTCTGTCCAAATTAGGGTTAGTGTTAAAACATTAACTGCACTAACAATCTATAATTTAGCTGAGGATGTAAATCTACAAATTTACCAATTATTATTAAAATTATAGAATTCTCTGAGTAAAATCTTTTTTTTTAACTTCCTCCCAATAAATTGCTGCCCGGAGAGCGGGTAGAGTTTGCTTATATATATATATATATATATATATATATATATATATATATATATATATATATATATATATATGAGAGAGAGACACACACACAGACATAGCGAGGGAGACGTGGATTGGTGTGTTTGTGTTATCTGAAAGTGTCCGTATATCGAATGTGATCTCTAGAAAATAATTCGGTGACAAGAAGACATCTTTATACTCACAAGAATTGAACTATTATATCTATATAGTTGAAATAGATTCGTATAAGTGTATTCTTATTACATCGTTAACATATTTGCATGCAAAGTTTAACGACATGCTTGACTGTTATGAAAACAGCTTAGAAAATAAAAAGTTAAATGCAACCATTGCTATCTTCTATTTGCGAATGTACATTTTCTCTCGTTGGATCCACAATAATTGTTACTCTCCCGACCACGTTTATTTGTCTCTCTCTCTCTCTTTCTCTCTCTCTCTCTCTCTCTCTCTCTCTATATATATATATATATATATATATATATATGAACATTTAGAAATAAATGAAAACTATAACGTATTCAGTTCCAAGAATTTAACAGAAACAATAGTTTTTGCGTACGATTATTTCTGAGACGATAGATGTTTATTGGTGAAAGTGTCTCTTTGAGAGATATCTTCCAACGAACCAAACAACACAAATAGATAGTTCCTATATTTGCAATACAACGACAACTCTCTCCTGACGTCTTACCTATCATCTATCCGACAACATCATTTGACATAACTAAACACTACAGTCGACTGATACACGAAAACTACTAACAGCTAACACCACAATAATACATAAAAATAATTGCATACACACTGACAATACTCGACGCAATATGTACTAGGAGGAAACAACTTAATATTAACAAAATAGCTTTTTGTACCGGCACTAATATATTACACGTATTCCATAATTACACATGATTAGGTAATGACTATACAAGTATAAATACATTTAATTAAATATTTAAAACATATTAATAACTGAACAATAAAAATAAATAAAGTAACATAAAAAAATAAATAATAGACTCAACTACATATTTCTTTTCTGTAACTCTCCCTCTCCTCATTTCAAAAACTTTCAAGAAAATTATTAATTACAATACTAGTCTTGTTTAACATAAATACCTTCTCCTAATGACATCTGCGAGGGTCGAAAGCGCTCGAGTGATGGCAAATCAAGAACACTCGGAAACATATAATACCGGCTACCACCAGATATTAGAAAGCTTGCTCGACGCATCGAGAATATCGAGAAATAACATATATATATACAAAATGAACCGGCATGTTTGAAAAAGAACAGACGCCGTTTGATTATATATATATATATATATATATATATATATATATATATATATATATATATACACGTAGATTATGTGTTATTGTTTTATTTCTGGCGATAGTGATCGGTGTTCTTTTACAGTGTGTTTTTATTTTTCACCACCCGAGCGTTTGTTTTTATTAGTATGTTGAGAATATGCAAATGAGCGGAAATTTTTCATTTTATTCGTCCTTAATCGGACTAGTCATTAATTGTATGTATATATATATATATATATATATATATATATATATATATATAATCCGTCATCAGTATGCCTTCCCGGGCAGGGATTGAAACATAGATGTTAATATTCGTAGACTATCGTGCTAACCAGTTGACTAGAATGACCTGCTATATTTGTGCACAAATTAATTTACTAAAAATCTACGTAACATTGTAGTCAGTTATGGGACAGGTCATTCTAGTCTAGTAGGTAGAACGCTAGTCAACGAATATTAACATTAAAGGTTACATCTCTGCCCAAGGAAGAATGCCTATGACGGTGTATAGCCAGAAACGCGAGTCCATATCTTACCTTTGTGCACGCAACAACTTAATTTGTAAATTCATTATAGAAAATCTGTATACAAGATTTTGGGTTATAAATTAATTTAACATCTCTCTCTATCTCTCTCTCTCTCTCTCTCTCTATATATATATATATATATATATATATATATATATATATATATATATATTCTATTTTTTATCATTTCTTCAGATTCCTGGAATAGTATCTAATTTAATGTAACATTTATTTTTACATTTAGTTCAAATATATAACTGAACAAGACATTGTAATTCGTATAATCATACTATAAATTAACTAATGTTTTGTCTCCTTTCAAAGATATCTGTCAACACGAAAACAAATCAGAAACGAATTTAGAATAGAAACGCCTTTCGAGAGGGAAATATTAATGATTTAGTTTGTCGATTCATAGAATGCTCTCTTTTTATATCTCTCTCACTACTTGATATTTCAAGTAACTTCCTAGTAACTTACCTTAAAGTATCTTTATATTACGCAATCGTTTTTTCATGAAGAAAATAAACTATGACCCTAGTTTATGTTAGCACATAAGAAAGAATTAAATTGCTCGTTTTTAGTATGAACATAATTATTGTGGATTCAGAAGGTTGCGTGTTATATTTCTCATTATTGGATCTGATTTCATTACGATTATTGTTTTAATAAAATTAGGTTATGTACATTCTTAATTTGTTTCATATAATATTCAAATAGAATTTTCTGCCAATAATAAATAGAAAGCAATATTTGCATTGCGTCTGTATATTTACTTTAATAACATATATAACGTGTGTATTCATATTTAAATACGTGATATATTTACTTAAACAAATATGTTATTTTTAGAATTATTAACTAAACAAACAATATTTTACAACCTATGGCACACTTAAGGTTTACTGCTGCCAATGAACGTTAAAATCGTGTGTGTAGTTTCTGATGATTAACATGTCTGTTTTAAAATATTTTTATACATAATTACCGTTTATTCGATATAGAAGGCGTTATATATAGAAATACGTAGTAAGTAAATATATTGATTTAAAATATCTGTGTGTTTAAAAATGTCGAACAATAGAAAATCTGAATAAAACACGTGTAATGCTATTAAAGTATTACTTTACGATCAGAACTGCCTGAGTTAAAACAATATCAGTCAATATGTTTGAGGGTCACAATAATATTTCTAACTTTTCAATTACTAGCTGTAATGGGAATACGCCTTCAAAATAACATTTTGAAAAAGAAGAAATCAAATAACACTTTAAAGTTCAATGCTCGACCGTTTCAAGAATTTAAATTGAATATTAAGGCATGGAAATATAATTTATTGAATAAGGCACGTCAGAATTCTGTTTTGTCAACGTGTTCTCTTGCCTTTGGCCAATCGCTGCTGTTAATTGCAATTAGTTCTAAATTAGCATTTTTCAATTTAATTAATAAATCGCGTTTCCTTCGAAGAATGAGTTGCAGTCTATTACAGGTGTGTCTTTAGCAATGTCACGCATGTAGGCGTTTATGAAATCCGCAATCAATTCTTTAATCTAGTCATATTTGGAACGACTACACTATGCATATGCTCTATGCCTGACTTGTCGCCTCAAATTAAAGTCATGGATACGCATGATACGAGAGACACTCGTTAGCTTAATAAATCATACGAATATTAAAGAGAAATGTGTACGGATTAGCGTCATGCAAGTGCATGATATAGAAGCGCTGCAAAAAGTGACTTGTGTTACTAAAATGTAAAATAATTTAAAAAAACATTGGCGTGATTAGGGCGCACAATTTTACGATAACATCCTAAGAAAATATAAATTACAAAATACTATTAACAATGTCATAATTAGTTATATATTTTCAATAACATACTTATACCTTTTGGAGAATCCTGTGGGACGACATATGCAAGTTATGATCATCATCGCTTCATTTAGCTTCAGTTTATTTTCTACCAATATTTCTATACAATGGTCAAATATGCTCTACTGTCATGCCGAATGCAGATGAAATTACCCAATTACTATAATGTAATGCCGCTTTCATATCCGGATTTCGGTCTAGTGAAATAACCGGGTGTAACGCATGTTTTATGGGCTCATGTATACACACCCACACACACATGTATATATATATATATATATATATATATATATATATATATATATATATATATATACATATATATATATACATATATATTTATATATTTATATACATATATACTACTATTTATATACGTATATACTACTATTTATATACATATATACTACTAGTTATATACATATATACTAATCGTATATACATATATACTTATATTTATATACAAAAAGACTGTCAGCTCGACGGTTGCGTTTCGATCCCGCCTTGAGACACTAACTGGTCTAGCCGCACTGTGAACAAGCGAAACAGGCTGTATGTGGATGACTATATAAAGATCCCTCCGGGTAGAGCTTATTTTTGTAAGGGTATCGTCAAAGGCCATTAGCTTTAAGGCAATGCTCATTAGGTAAAACTAATTTCGAGCTCAGGCATTTGCAATGTTTACATTTCGTTACATGATGGCGTAGGGGTTAGCATTGCCGACTGTCAGCTCGACGGTTGCGTTTCGATCCCGGCTTGAGACACTAACTGGTCTAGCCGCACTGATGAGCTGTGAAACAGCGAAACACGATGTATGTGGATGACTATACATATATATATATATATATATTTATATATATATATATATGTATGTATATGTATATATCTGTATATATATATATATTTATGTATATGCATATGTATGTATATATAAGTATATATGTGTGTATATTTATGTATATATGTATATATATATATATATATATGTATATATGTATATACATGGATATACGTGTATATGTATACAAATGCATATATGTATATATATTAATATGTATATATATATATATATATATATATATATATATATATCTGTATGGGGTAAGGTACACGATAAATCATGAAAATGAAATGTTGTGGTGGACACAATGTGTGAAAAATGACAAACGGAAAACAAGTTAAAGTGCAAGAGATAAACAAAAACAAGAGATTTGTTTACCGGTGTCGTTTGGAAAATCAAAATATGGAAAATGATTTTTTTAAGGCACACACATGAGGGAAGGATGATCTGATTGGACCATATGAGAAGCTATTAAGTGATATTGGAATATGATAAGTGAGTGACACATTCTTCTATGTTTCTTATTCTTCTGTTTATATTTTTATTTATCCTCTTCCTCTTTTTTACTATCACAGCTAGAATGGCCAAGGCGGTGGGGGGAGAGGACAAGAGGGAAAGGGACAGAGTAGCTGACTAAGGTAAACACATGGGGTGGGCATGAAATTGATACACTGGATGTTAGAACCAACAGATTAACAAGAAATATTCAGGGATAGGTCTGCTAATTTGTCACACATAAGGTTTTTAAAGAGCAATTCATGAAAATGAAAAGCCGTAGGTGATAAAATGTGTGAAAAATGAAACAGACTGGAAAACAGGTAAAGAATAGGATACAAATAAAAATATATATGAATTTAAAAAGGAAAAAATAAGGGTTAGAGAGAGAGATGTATTTAAATGACTGATTATCAATGGGAGCTTGCTATTATCACTAAATATATAAATATACACACGTGTATATATATATATATATATATATATATATATGTATATATAAATATATATATACATATACATATATATGTACATGTATCTATACATACACATACCCGTATACACACATACAGACATTTTCTAATATATATACATATATATATATACACACACACATATATATATATATATATATATATATATATATGTATATATGTAGATATTTAATCAGGGTCGCAGTGGTGCAATATTTGGCATTGTTTTAGTGCGAGTTTTGCTAAGTGTCTGCTTAGGGTATAAGAACCGAACCTTATGTTGAAATTAGGTGGTTAAGAAAGGAGTGTAGTCGTACATTCAATGCATTTGCGACGTGAAAGAAGGAGAGAGTGTTCGTTCTTGAGGAGAGTGCAGTCTGAAAAGTTTAGATTGTGGGAGAGAGTGTTCCGTGTATCACTAGAGCAAATAATTAGTCCGAAATGCTGATTGGCTTAGTAGAAACAATACTGCGAAATACTTACGAGCTACTTTTCTAAGACATTTTCTATATTGTCCTCTTTATATTTTTAATTTTTTAATTTTTTTCTTCTCTTCTTAAGTGACCTCAATTAAGGGCATGCAACATGGTGCACTGTCGGTTGTTGACACCCTTATTCCAGATACTTAATTTCCTTGATGATCTGCCAAGCAAGTACCTGCTTGCTAGTGAAGCACGTGTAGGAAAAACACTCTTTAATTTGAATATATTTGATAAATAAATAATCTTTGAAAGAAAAAGTATTTTGTGGTGATATTTGGTCTCCTGAACGGAATGCTTTGGTAAGCCTTAAAAGAATCACACACACACAAACACACACACACACACACACACATATATATATATATATATATATATATATATAATGTTTATACACGCATAGTTTGTAATTTTTTACACTCTCGTTAAATATATTTCCATGCACATTTAATGTAACTGTCTAATTGGATTTACTCTGCAAAAAACTCAGTGTTGTTATTTTTTTAGAATAATACAGAAAGAGCTCCAGGCCGGATGATAAACGCAACTGTTCTTAATTGTTGGCCGTTTAAAACGGGTCATTAGTTAGCGATATAACAATTTTAATATTACCGCTGTCAACCACAGAAACATTCTCTATCCAAGTGTGTGCAGGTTTTAGATCATTGCTAATCCTGTTCTGCTATTTCACTTTAAACAGTGCCTAACACAAAAAAGAGCCATGTGTAATCATTCCCGAACTCTTTCGCTTCATTAAAACTTGTCAGCTTTGTCAGTGCTTTAAGATGCGATCGACATTCGACTGTTCTTGGCAGTTGACATCTCTAAGCATTAGACTACCCGGCGTATATTTTAAGTCGTAATAAAAGCAGGTAGCAAGCATTTCCAGATCTGATATTATAATGAAGCAATGTTAATAGTATCATATATAAATTATATATAGAGATGTATACATCTGCGGCAAACTTGTCTATTCTAGCATACTTATGTATGTATTATAGTAATTTTACTTTTTTCTAGAAAATATGCGATTTTATGAATGCAAATTTATAGTGAATTTTAAATTTATTCGATTTTCCTGACAATTTAATTTCCATATCATTTCAGTCAATCCTAACGATGACTTGTAATCGAATTCGCATGTAATTTTCTCCGTATGTTTTGGCTGCGAGGAATCGAAATTACTAATAATTTAGTAGAGCATAATTCTTTTACGTCTGTTAAGTTGAACATATTTTATAAATATATTGCAAGTTGTGTTTATTTTGCATGCATAAATAGTGCATATTATATATTCGTATGATTTATTGTAAGTTAACGATGTAGATGAAGATATTTTATAGAGTATTCTTGTAAATTTGGAACTATGAAAACCAGAAGAGAATTAGTGCGGAGTGTATATGTAAAGTGTATACCATAAAACAAGTAACTTGGCATGAATTTGTATAGTAAAACGATTTGATAACATTGGTTACTCTGTTACTTTCTAGAATCATGAACTTGCATAAGGTACCACATCAATGTTGGATATGATCGCATGGAACTGACAAGATTCGAAATTTACAGGGCAAGGTTTTTAGTTTACATCGGCATGCATTTTAGACATACCGCTTGCCTGTAAATTATAAATATTCCAAATGAACAATCCAAAAATAAAACCCATAGAATCATAACTAAAATTTACAACACGTATTATTCCGAATATATAACGCATGTATGTCTCAGTGTCTTTGTTTTGTCGCGTTGCAATGATACACTTGGAGGAGAGAGGGAACAAGCTTCTCCTGGCAATCTCCTTATTTTAGCTGTGATGGCCCTCCTAGGTTCAGGGAGGGTATTTTGTTGTGTCGTTATGCATTATATTTGAAAGAGACCCCCCACACGCACACCTACACACACACACACACATACACACACACACACACATATATATATATATATATATATATATATATATATATATATATATATATATATATATATATGGTGTGTGTGTCTGCATGTACTCATGCATCATGTTTGGATTTTGGCAATATTATATAATATATATGGGTGTGTGTGCATAAAAAATTCAATGTATACATTTGAAGAATCTACATAAAATATAAACGTGTATTCTTATGTAAAATTTAGCTGGGAAGATTATACAAGTATTCTTTAATTTCTATGTGTACCTGTAAGATTGCAACGAAAGCAGTACAACCTTAACACCTAAAAATGTCCAATGGAGAATACAATTGAACTTCTCCCGAATCTCTACGTTCTCTCCCAACGTAAGAGAACTATGCAAACTGAACAACCTTTACAGCTTTAAGTATATCCTCTTTTTATAAAATGCATAGCATATGTATAAACTGTCCTCAGAAGACAATGTAAGTGATCTAGAATATTTACGTTCCACTCTATCTGCCGAATGTTTACCAACCTCTAAGTGAGCCATAGAGAGAAACCCCACTTAACACTTTAAAAGAGTATATCTGATTTTGACTTAAGCGTTTTTTTTTAAAGTCGACTTAACAAATGTATGAATTCTTTAGTAAGGAATATATCAGACAATGGCATCGAGTGTGCGGTTTCAATTCCTTCCACATTATTTTTAAATACAATTTATTAAACCAAATAATATATTTTTGTATTTTGATATAATGAAATGGAAGCGAAACAGAATTATGAAAAAATAGCAATATATTAAACTTTCATCCACTCACTTTGGAGATCCCAAGATGCCGAATAGCCTTCTCCTCAATAATATATTTCCTGATGCTACTGGCCTCTGGAACTCCATCCCTGCTCCCTGTTCCCCCGAGAGTACCGCCATGCATAGGTGTAAAACTCATGTAAACATACATCTCGCTATACTGCACCCAACTTGGGGTGACACAACAAAACCCACATCCAAATTCTCAGTAACTCTTTGCTTCTACAGTGGCATCATGTCTTGTTTAGCTGCAATATGTGTTTACAAAAAAAAGAAGAAATAAAATAATTAATACGAAGAAAAAGGAAGAAAATGAAGTAGAAAGAATCAGAAAAAGTTGTATAAAAATGAAGAATAACAATGTGATGATGATGATGATGATGTTGATGTTGTTGATGTTGATGTTGTTGATGTTGTTGTTGATGTTGTTGTTGATGTTGTTGTTGATGATGATGATGATGATGATGATGATGATGATGACGACGACGGCGACGGCGATGGCGATGATGATGATGATGATGATGATGATGATGATGATGATGATGATGATGATGATGATGATGATGATGATGATGATGATTGAGAAGAAACAAGAAACCAAAACTTTGAATGAATAAAAAACAGAACGAGTGCAGAGAACATCCTAGAAACTATAATGGAAAGTACGTGCGTTGAATTATAATCCTGAAAATCATTACAAAAATAAATGTATATCCTTTGAAGTAAACCGCTTTAATTCCCTATTTAAAAAAATGCCGTTTCAACTTTTTATTATTGAAACTGTTACCTATTATCGTTTTTCATTCTTTTTAATAAGTTTACTTTCTTTTTCATATATTTTGCCAATAATATTGATTATCCGATTAAATATGTCTCTATTCTCCCATGAAAAAGATATGTTTCATTCAAAAAAGCATTTTTATTCTTTCAACAATTATTTTTTTACACCGTTTTCTAAGTCATCGTCTATAATATAACATTTTTCAATTTATTTTCAGAGTTTTAAATTCATAAGTTTGTGTGTTGTTCTTTACTGTGATTGAATCGTGACCATCATTTTCTCGTATAGAAAATATATGCACACTATTAATAGAATGTACACTCTGGAATATTTTGTTGTATTTGCATATCATGCATAAAAAGTGTGTACGAGCAGAACTGCCCTTTAAAACTTAAATTTATAAAATCTTGCTTTTAGTATTTGAGTTATTTAATAATGTTCAAAATGGAAAATCGAATCATATAATTTGGAACATTTCTGGATTTATTTTTGTTTCCAATAACATTCCTAAAATATCATCTGTTTACTCAAGTTTAGTTCCTGCTGCTGCCCCAATTCTCGTCACTAGTTTGTTTCTGTTCGTGTTCTTTGCTATTTGTGGCCAATTGCCAGTCAGAGTAGACGACCATGTGTCCGACAGAGAGTAAATCCCAACACTGCAACACAAAATCTGCAATACAAAACTTGCAATATATCTTTATTTTAAAACTACCTGACCCAGCAGCAGTGTTTACTCGACGAAAAAATGTTTTCATATTAATTTAAAAGATTTCAAATAATGAAAAAAAGAATTTGTTTGCATAATTTGACGTTTTACAATGACTTTTTTTTTTCAGATAAAAAATTCAAACTCGGTTATATTTTCAGGCTTGTGTAGAACATCAATATCCGCTATTTCAACATTTTTATGTTTCTGTACAGCATCAAAAGTATCTTATTAAATCGATGTCATTTTTTATACGCTTATTGTATTTGCAGTTTTAAATATATTTTCAATGTACGATGTAATAGTAACGGTTTAAGATATATTCATAACGATTTAATTTGATTAAGATTATTTTATTTAATAGAGATTACGCGTTTTTTATAACTTAAGCAAATATTTTAATTTCCATATCTCGTCTTTTCTGGTATCTGTAACTTTTAATGTTCTAATTGTTTTGTACTTTTTACGGGATAACTTTCGTATACGTTAATTTCGTGTTTGTCTATAGCGGTTGACTACAGTGTTCGATTATAAGCAATTATTGAATACTTTTATAATTAAGAGCAAGGGATTAATTACTTATGAACATTAAAAGGTAAATGAATTCCAAAATAATCTTCCAGAGTTGTTTCCAGCAGTAGATGGATCGGTGGGCTGTGGGTGCAAGCACAAGGGGCCTACTTTGAAGGGGATTATAGCCCCAACCCCGTCACGTATTTACACCATTTTTTGCTAGTATATGGACAAGTACGTTTTAGACATTCCTCCAAATAATAACATACTAACACATGGTCTAGACTTGATTACACTCATTCCATCGAAGATGGACCCAGACACTTGGGTGACAAATTAAAATTATGGCAAATCTATCAGCTAATTGTCCTCTGAAACTAAGATTCTTATTCGGACAATTGAAAAGATCTACCAAAGGATATCTAGACATGAGTTGTCTATTATATTAAACAATACTTGCTTGCAAGAGAAGATGTTTCCTAAAGATAACAAACACACAGACATATATATATATATATATATATATGTAGAATGCAGAAAAGGAATTAGAAAAGTAAAAGTCAAATCGTATTTCTATTCAGTTGCTCAGAGCAAGGTATATTCCGCAAAAAGGCAATTTATTCAAGTTAAATTTTTCCTTAAGCCAGGCTTTTCAAAGATCAAAATCTTATCATCAGAGGAAGTGGCTAGTATAGATAAGTTGGCAAAAGCCCAGGATTAAAGTTTGAAAAATTAAAATAAAAAATTGTAGGGAAAAAACACAAGGCAAAACTCTGCCCGAATGTAAGCAAATGTCCGATTGCAAAAATTCCGGTGTCAAAAGGTCCAGCGGAGAAAGTGAAATGTAGATAAGTAGGTCGTTTAAAGGCAGGAGAAGTGGCAAGAGCAGATTCAAAGTTAAATTCCAAAAACCACATCTTCAGTTCGCTTTTAGTTCATCACTTTATATATATATATATATATATATATATATATATACATATATATATATATACGAATACATACAACCCTAATTGAATAACATTCATTTGAGACGCATTTAACATATGACGCTTCATATTTAAGACATATATTCTTAATTAATACACCTACAGAAAAAAATGTATTAACATTCATGAGAATATTAAAATTACAATAGTATAACATTGTCTGGATTTTAAACATATGGCAACATCGTTGTACAAGTTGCTTGCAATTATAAGTGCTGAATAAAGTAGAATGGTAGGGTTAGCAGATTAAACTATGGATGATATAAGCGAATACGTATTGATGATACTAAAGAATCTACACATGAAGATCTGTTACAGACCTCTCAAATGATATTTGAAATGATGCTTAAAGTCTCAAAGATGTTAATAGTGGAGAAAAGATGAGGACAACAGATCTAGATTCAAGCTCATTCTTAAGAATTCTATGAGCTTATATGAATGATAAACATCAAGAAAATATGTTCTGAAACTAATTTGCTCCAGAATGTAAAGTTTAGTTCACACTTTATGGTTTTACTTGGACAAAAAAAAAACTATTGTAAATTACGAATTGTTTTATAGCAAAATTTGTTATATTTATGTATGTTTGCTATATTAAGTGATTATTACAAATATGTATAGCAATTTCCTGTGTTCACGAGTAAAAAAAATTGCTAATAATTCTAGTCAACTTTCTTTACATACCTTAATTGAACATTTTCAAGTCATATTGAAGCATAGACATCTCTACTTTTAATTAGAACAACGCTACCAATTAGCTATCTACCTTTCTCCCTCTCTCTCTCTCTCTCTCTCTATATATATATATATATATATATATATGAAGTTACTCCAACAAAAGATATAAGAGGCAACTAATATCCGGATAAAGACTGAAGCTCAATATACTGGATAGAACATTAAAACATATTCAGGAAATATATCCGAGAGGTTGATTGAAGATTGATCCAGGTATTGAGTGACAGTCAAAAAGCGAAAAGATTGAAAGAACTTAAAAACCGAAAAAGTTATCCAGTCGGGAAATGCGTCCGCAATCGATGAAGTAAATTACAGTGAAAAATGCATCCAATGTTCATGTTAATTAATACAATGATAAATGAACCAAATCAAATAAAAAGTTCAATAAACTCACTTTGTGTTGAAATCATGATGTTCAAAATTCAGGGTTCAAATGATTTGATCGGAAATCAAACATAAGTTTAAAAATATAAAAGGTGGCCTATACAGAGACGATGCCCTATTTGTCTCTGATGAAAGGCCTAGAAGGTATAGCAAAACAATTGAATCCTTGCATGAATTGTTCAGAAATTTCGGCCTATCCATAACTGTTGATCCTTAGAGAAAACACGTCTAACTTACTTGATATCACCCTTAACCTCAATGACGGATTATATAGCCCCTTCCTTCAACCTAATCTAACTCATATTTATGTACACAAACTATCTAACCACCCGAAGGCTTAAATCAATTCAATAGTCCCGTCGGTTTCAAATAGAATATCTAGACTTTCCGTTAATGAAACCATTTTCAACCAACACGCACAATTTTATAACAATGCCTTGCTTAACTCAGGATATTCTAAAAAATTACAACCAAAACAAACACGATGATACAACTGTAAATATTATCACACACAATATGACTACTAGCAATAGGAGCCGGCCCAAAAGAAATGTAAATAACCATAGACCTCAGAGGATTTCTTTCATACCTGATGAGAATGAGCAACATATAGATAGTCTAACACCGATCTCGTGTAAACGCTTTAGAAGGAGAAACAACATTTGGTATAACCCACTTTTTAATAACAACGTAAAAACCAATATCCCTAATGGATTCTTTAAAATATTAGAAACCTCCTTTAAATACCCACATACATACAGCTCCATACTTTATAAAAACTTAATATAAATTTCCTATTCGACAATGCCTAACATAGTCCAAACAATAATCTCAGCAAATAGCAAAAAAATAAAATCTATATAATCTAATATTAATTGTTCCAATCCTATAAATACATGCAACTGCAGGCGTACCAATGATTGCCCATTGGATAATAGATGCACATATTCTGATATTGTGTATGCTTGTACCGTAACTGAACTCAATAATTCTACAATTACCCCAGAGATCGCATAAATGCAGCCCCTAATCAAACTCCACAACTGAGCATTACGACTAATTTGCACCATAATTGTATACGTAATAATCCCACTATTTATCTTCTACCTCTGCAAGCCGATAATGACCTTCCAATGTTAGTTAACGATAACAATAATACACTATCAATTAACCAACCTAATCCAAATCATGAAAACACAGTGAATAGAAGTAGACCAGTGAATAGGAATATAAATGGCTCAGGACCAATAGTAAATCCTAAGTAACACCCTTATATTGGGGCCACAGCAAATTTAATTAAATCCCGGATATCTATGCATAATTACTCCTTCAATAACGATGTCGGCAACAACAACACATCATTGACCACTTCTGTTTAAATATTAAGATCACATAATATTCCACACAATATAAAATGGTCCATCCTAAAGAAAAACTCCTATAGTCCGGGATCTAGATCTTTCGGTCTATGCAATTCAGAAGGCGTAATGATAGCCACTGCACCTAAACGTTTAAATCTAATCAATTCTATAAGTAAATTAGTCTCCAAATGTCGACATAGAAGGAACTTCAAGTACGCACAGTGGAAACCACCACCAAATCCACCGTAGCTGATTGAGGGAGTGCCGGGACCTGGGGTGTCCAGTTTTTAGATATGTTCGTAAAATCCCCCCTGCCTAAAAGGTTAAGACTCTGAAAATGTCTATATATCCCTTGAATTTTTTAAAGTTGTAAACATCTAAATATTGAAATTTTTAAACTCTAAATATTTTTACAATTTCTTAATCAAGAAATCATTAAATCTTAAATTACATTTCTTAAACTGTTTAATTTGATTAAATTTAATCTTAAATGATACTATTGAATTATTAAATTCTAATTACTTTTCCAACTTCGTAATGAGTTCATAAATCTTATAAATTATTTGATAGGGCAAGATCTGTGAAATGTGTTGTTTTATGCTCAGGCCAGACAATTTAGGTAGCTACGTAGAATGGGAGGGCAATTAGAGGTTTTTTGCCTGAATTTATACAACCCTTCCTGTTTGACCTAAATTAATGATTTGACACAGACTAGAAACATCCCGTATGAGTTGAATTGATTTAATATATCTGTCGGTGTGTGATTAGGTTTTTTTCTTTTTTAACTTCGAAATATAACATCCGCTCGGATAACGTCGTTTGAAAAAGAAGGCAGGCTGCGACTTTAATATTGCTTTCTGATCGGCGAGAGGGGGTCTGTTTACTTTGCATGCGGTAGAGTTATTACTTTAAAATATAACTTTATTCATTGGGATAACTGTTATCGGACCCGGAAGAAGAAATGCCCGAATATATTGACTCAGTTTGATTTAATTCTATTCAAATCGGATTTAGCGGATTTCCCATTTAACTAGCCATTTTTTGTTTGTGCTACCCCGATCAAATCATTTGAACCCTGAATTTTGAACATAATGATTTCAACACAAAGTGAGTTTATTGAACATTTTATTGTATTTGGTTCATGTATCATTGTATTAATTTACATAAACATTGGATGCATTTTTAACTGTGATTTACTGCATCAATTGCGGACACATTTCCCGACTGGATAACTTTTTTTTGTTTTTAAGATTTTTCATTGATTTCCTTATTGAACTCTCACCTAATACCTGGATCAATTTTCAATCAACCTCTAGGATACCTGTCCTGAATATGTTTTAATTTGTATGACTTGGATGGATTTAATAAATTAAACAAATAAGTATGTTTTTGGCTTGATATATTTGATGTGTTATGTACTATTATGTATTTTTGTATATATTTTTATATATTGTCAAAGTGTAATTAAATCACCTGCAGTAACGTCACTGCGGTAATAGTCATCTGAGGAGAAGAATTATCTTTGAAAACTCATCAGTTAAGGAGGTTGAGATACTTTGCCTACATTTTGTATTCTAATAAAATTTGATTCGCACTTGGTTTTATCATTTCATTTCATATTATGTCATATATATATACATATATATATATTTACATATATATATATATATATATATATATATATACATATATGATTATGTACGTGTGTGTATATACCTTATTTTCATTCATTATATATTTAATACTATTTTTATCTTTGAATATCGCATAATTTGTTTAGCCTATTCTCATATTCCTACATACATTCAAATTTTTTGCACACTCATTTTGTTATCTTTTTATATACGTTCTAGTAACTATTTATTCGTTTGTATCTCTATTCACTATTTTGCTGTATATTTTTTTTCATTTTCTCGCGGTTGTCCGCGTGTGGTCAAATTAGATTACCCCTCACCCTCTATACCCAACACACATTAGTGACTCAATAAATTTCACAAGACCTAGTTCATTTGGAAGGCACGCTACTTTTTGTAAGCCGCAGCTCAGGGTCTTTTCAGACTATTGATTTCTCTAGAAAATTAATTAATTTTCCTTATGCGAGCGAAACATATTCACAGTGGGGGATAAAGTGTGGCTGTATTTATTTGTTTTTTATTTACTTGGTGTGTTTTATTATTTTATTAATGTTGTCGTGCATAAAAATCAAGTAAGGAATGGATGACTGTGCGAATGCCCGCCCATAGCCGAGCGCTTATAGATATTAGGAAATGTAGCTTGTTGGGTTATCTAGGTTGAAATATAAAAATGCAAAAACCATACCAAATAATGGGTATAATGTTTGGTATTCGGACTACATTTCTCATGTTGAGTGTTATCATCACAACGTTTCGGCCTCTGTAACCTCCAGCCTTCTTCATGTGTATCTCTTCGAACTGGGGAATATTGCTGTCTAACTAAGAAATCTGGACGGAATTTCGAACGCAAGAACGTAGTGGATATATTACTATGTTAAATTGAGATCAAAGTGATAGTCATCTCAAGGTTGCAGGTTCAATTCTTAGTGTGGGCGATACGAACAATTGCGAATTACTGAAAATTTCTCCCAGAACAAGAGCATACTACCTTCGTTGTTTAAATAAATGGTTCCGTTCGAAATTCCGTTCAGATTCCCGAGTTCGACATAAATATTCCCGAGTTCGAAAATATACACCGGAAGAATGAAATACACTATTTTATTTAGATGGGTCCGTGATTCAGCGACTTGAACCCGTTATGCTATATAAAATCGGATATGCCTTGTTCAAATCTAAGCATATCTATTAGAGTAGTGTGCGTATTAATGTAACTAGCTATGGGTAAACTACAAATTGCTTTAAATTATTCGTCTACAAGGAATAAGTTACAATAAGTATTGGGTATTTTCCATCTATCTAGGGTTATGTTGTAACTGATAGGTTAATTGGAGATACACTCAGTGATATATGGTTATACTATGAAAAGACTCGTAACTATAGCGGCCGGCTAAACATGTAAGTTATTATGTATGATAGCGAGGATTGATAATGTATATATATATATATATATATATATATATATACATATATATATATATATATATATATATATATATATATATAAATACATATAGAAATTATCGAATGGACGTCAAAGATCTTCATAATGTACTCAACCATAACATTATCTACTTCACCACTCTTAGTGCACTGAAAATCAGAAACCTATCAACACTCTCTTATTAGTTGTAAACGTATGTGGGTAAGTGTTTGTTTGAACCACTTACCACGCACACGAATGTATACATACTACGTTTGATAGCATGAATACAACAAAAAACTCATTTCATTTTTTAATATACATATAATGTATGTTTGCTTTTTTTATGTTACGTCATAACACACCTCATCTTGCTATTTCATGCGGAATCTGGTATTTTTTTTATAAAAAAGAATAAATACAAATCCGATGACATCAGGATATATTACACACCGAGGATGCCAGGTTTTGGCGAAATATCTCTATCACTTTAAACTAACAAAAACAAATGCTAGTTTTAATAAAAAAAGAAGAAAAAATCGGTTGCGATTTATTATTTTTCTTTTTTATAAAAAAAATTGATATCGCATCTTTATGCTTCAAAAGGTATTTATTTTACCTATTCCTTCTTTAATTTAACAATAGATGCTTTTTAAAAAAAGAAATATGAACCTTAAACACTTATACAAATCACGTGCTGCCTTCACGTTCTTCATATTTGATGGTGGGAAACAACTACTTGCCCATTTGGCCCGGCTGTAATAACAACAAGCCGGTAAAAAGATAACAAATACAAATCCGATGACATCAGGATATATTACACACCGAGGATGCCAGGTGTTGGCGAAATATCTGTATCACTTTAAACTAACAACAAAAAAATGCTAGGTTTAATAAAAAAAAAAGAAAAAGAAATCGGTTTCGATTTATTATTTTTCTTTTTTTTAAAAAAAATTGATATCGCATCTTAATGCTTCAAAAGGTATTTATTTTACCTATTCCTTCTTTAATTTAACAATAGATGCTTTTTTAAAAAAAAATATGAACCTTAAACACTTATACAAATCACGTGCTGCATTCACGTTCTTCATATTTGATGGTGGGAAACAACTACTTGCCCATTTGGCCCGGCTGTAATAACAACAAGCCGGTAAAGAGATAAAAAAATACAAATCCGATGACATCAGGATATATTACACACCGAGGATGCCAGGTTTTGGCGAAATATCTGTATCACTTTAAACTAACAAAAAAAATTCTAGTTTTAATAAAAACAAAAGAAGAAAAAAAACAAATCGGTTTCGATTCATTATTTTTCTTTTTTATAAAAAAATTGATATCGCATTTTAATGCTTCAAAAGGTATTTATTTTACCCATTCCGTCTTATATATATATATATATATATATATCTATATATATATATAAGAATAATGCCCTTCCAAGGAGGAGGACATTACTTATAGATCATAATAGTTTTGCTCTAGTTATATGTACCTAAACGGGAATTAACATCATGATATGATATAACTAAACATCATGTCTAGCATCTTCATATCTATTTCTATCAAAATCCATTGCATGATGTTGATTCGAGAAACTGTCTATCATTTTAGGCTGTAGTTAAAAATTCAGGAAATCCCCTTTAATTAGTATTTCATAACTATGGATCACTATTAATGGAAATCTGAGAATCTGAATTTTCAAATGTATTGTACCTATAATATGTCCGCTAAAATTCATTTAAGTATGTTAAGAAACTGAAATTTAAAGGCAATATAATTGTTGATTTTTTATATCTATTTTTTTAATTTCACAAAAAAAGATGATATCTGAATGTATACGTAGAACTTATATCTCATTTTTTATTTTAAAATGCAACAAAATTTAAATAAATATAGCTCACATTTAGAACTTTATGCTTCGAAGCTGCGTTTTAAAATTCATAAATATCGATAAATTTGTATACAAATGTATCATCTTCATACAATACAAATATATACAAATATAAACATACATAACTGCATATGGGGAGATGAACAAAGAAAGTATTCGTCACACGGCGGGTACGCCGAATACGTCGAACAGAACAATTCTGAATTAATGGTATGTCCCTTACGGAAATTAAAATATTGATTATTATACTACCACTAAAATACATGACCTTGATTCTAATTTTTATACAATACCATTGCATTACATTGAATCTAGAACATTTCTGAACTGTGATGTATAAGTCTATGTAATTTTCAGAACAAATAAGAATATATGAAAGTTTGCTTAATTAATGTCTAATGACTAAGAATTAAATGCAATGCAACTCTGAAATAGTTTAATTATCAATTGTAGCTAATGCTAAGTATATGATACTATACATTTTTAAAGTTATTTAATTAAAGGAAATACCCGTTAATTGATTTGAAATATTTTTATTTTATTTTAGAAAAATCAGATTATCTGAATGTGCGCAAGGAGGTTTCACACATGTTTGACCGTCATCGCCAACAACTCAATTTAAACTTAATATAACCCACATTACGACCATTTACGCAAAGCTGCTAAGCTCCAAAATTCATAATGATCAGTAAATTATTTTAGGAATAAATCTTGTACATACAAATATACAAAAATATCAACACTTTTAACTTAATATATATATATATATATATATATATATATATATATATATATATATATATATATATATATACACTGTATATTACACATTTCAGAAATGTACCGCGGTTTCATCCAAAAGAGGAGATTTAGACATCTTTAGTAAATCTCCGTGCCCAGTGGAATCATCGACAAGCTGAAATAATTGTAGACACGCCCAACAGGGAATGGCGTCAACAATGACAGAAAAACGGGGCGTCTCTGAGGGCGTCCCCGAAAAAATCCGGTGTGGGATAGTGATTAACTAGGGCTCAAGGGAGGCCTTCATTTGATTCGCTAGCAAGTTTTATTCATCATTTATTTATCTGTTAGCAAATTTTATTTATTTATTTATTAATCTGTTCTGTTGTAATGTTATTATCATACCTGAAAATATACGAAAGGGGTGGCTATATAGTTTACCGTTTGAGCCTGTGAAACAAGTGTGCTTTTTTGTTGTCGTTTTTGGGAATAAAGTTATGTATCGGATTAAATGTTCGATATAGAACTGAAATAGATTATTCAAATATGTTTTTATCGACTTAACGTGTTTGTTTATTTTTGTTTATTGAATTGGTGTTTTCGTATTTTCTGTCCTTTTTGTAATGTTATTGTAATATCTCGTCTGAAAAAATACGAAAGGAGCGGCCATATAGTTTGCCGTTTTGTTTGTGGAATTAGGCTGCCCTTTTGTTGTCGTTTTTGGGAATAAAATTATGTATCGGGTTAATTGTTCTATATAGTGTTAGAAAGCATGATGCAATAATGTTTTTATGGACTTAACGTGTTTGTTTATTTTTGTTTATTGAATTGGTGTTTTCGCATTTTCTAGATATTAATGGGAAGCGGTGTTTCGTTGATATGTCCCGTTTATAACCAGTAGTGTTGAAAGCAAAAACAAAAAAACACGAAAAAAGAACAAAAAACGGTTATAAACGGAATGATGGACACTATCTGTTATTTCCGTTTGAGGGGTATAAGTTTAGTCTCTTTATTAATGGTCTGTTAATAATATTAATATTATATTTGCATTTATATACATATTTAGTGTAATTCATTAAATTCCTTATCTTGTTATTTCACTCGTATGTATGTCCATGCGCACCGGCAAATAAACATATATACACACACGAGCATGGAACCACAAGCATGCCTATACACAACATCTGCACATGCGTGCATGTACACACATCTTCGATCACATGTACGGGGGGTTATTAATTTAATTTTTTTTGTGTTTTAAATTTAATATTTTATTTATTTTATTAATATTATTTATACAGGGGTGGGCGGGTGATTTGAGAATCTATTATATGGAGTGTCTGAAGCGGGGGTGGGTGGGGGGTTTATGGGTCAAGAAAACTGTGTGGTGTATCTGTAATCCCGTGATAGGAGGGTCACGTGGATATGGGGTATCTGCTGGTAAATGTATAATCCGCTGTGGATGGTGTTAGTTTTAGTATGGATGATGTGATTATCTGTGGTGAAAAGTTGGGGTGTTTATTGATGAATGTTTTATCTGGGTTAGGACTAGGTTGTATCAGGGTAGGCAGGGTTTATGTAGTTGCGCCCGTGATGTGTTTAACATATATCTTGTGGGGGTATATTGTACGTAAATAGAAAGATAGGAATGTTGTCATGGGTTTAGGGAGGTATTGGGGAGGTTAGTCATTTCATATGTTTGTAAGAAATACTTTATCTTTTTAGAGGGGTATTGGGTTTAAAGGGATAATCGGTGGGTTATATTATATTGTTATCAGATCATTGGGCTAGTAGGAATTTTATTCTGTAGGGGCATTTTCTGAAGACCTCGGTGTTTATGTACATGCTGTTTATGGAAAGGGTTGTTGATAGCTTCTATAATTCTGAATTGCTCAGTAGTGCACAAAGGGCAGGTCCTGGAGGCAGGGCTGTAGGATTTAGGTGTGTCGGTAATTCTCCATTCTATTTTGTAGGGGGTGTTTGACTTCTTGAGGTCCCATACGTGGGTTGCGAGTGTGGTTATGTGGTCTTTTTCGGGGTATTTGAAAGTGTTGTTGTGTGCGTAGAGTCTTTGTTTAAAAGATCCTTGGGTAATTCCGATGTATATATCCTCCTTTTCGGTATCCACCCCAGCTATAACCTTGGCTTCGTAAACAACGGAGCTGACTGTGCATATCCCGCCCAAGGAGCAGGTGTAACCTCTTTTGAAAGAGCAACGGGGGTTGGGTCAATTAGTTGGTGGTTTGGATGTCAGAATGGATCCCACGGACTGAAAACATGAATAGCTAGTTTTTACGGTATTTCTGTTAAAAACTTTATAGAGATTATTTGATGGCGGGAAGTGCGTGTCTATTAGTTTGAGAAATTGCTTACCTACGCTATATTTGACGCTGAGGGAAAAAGGGGGGGGGGGCGAACCGGATAATATTTATTTCTCTCTTGCGTCTGTGTTGGCTGGTGGATGTGTTGGGTATGTAGGATATTTTTTCGTTATAACCGCTGTCAGTGAGGGCATTATTGTAATACAGGGGCGGCTTGTTGGAAAATCTCAGTAGTGGATGAAAGGCTTGAAATTATTTTACTAATATTGGGTATACGGTTCTTAAATATGAGTGGGGGTGGCAGGATTTGGTGTGGATGTACTGGAGTTGTTCGGTGGGTGTGTGGTATGGCCTAGTGTAATTGTTGGTCAGGTCTAGGGATACGTCTAAAAAATCTACCCTTGTCAGGTTGGTGTCTATGGTGATGTTAAATCCGATGTCTTTAAGGAATGCGGTTAACTGTTTCCTGAATCTGTCGAGTTCTTGCGCGTTGTTGTTGCTGAATAGGCATAGGCCGTCGTCTCGGTAGAGGCCGAACTCTTGGTCAGGGAATTTATTTTGTAAGGAGTGTAGGATGAAAAGCCCAATCAGGTCGGGCGTGTCTACAATCATTTTAGCTTGCCGATGATTCCACTGGGCACGGAGATTTACTAAAGATGTCTTAATCTGCCCTTTTGGATGTAACCGCGGTACATTGCTGAATTATTTAATATACAGTATCTAAATAAATTATATTAGCTCTCTTATATGATCGAGCACTTTATTTGATTTATTTTCATATACTACCTGACACTATATATATATATATATATATATATATATATGTATATATATATGTATATATATATATATGTATATATATATGCATATATATATGTATATATATATGTATATATATATATATATATATATATATATATATATACCCACTGTGTGTATGTGATAGTAATCACTAACACGAATAGCTATATTTTGTTAATATTTTATTTATCCAATCATGTTAATTACATACGTGCCGACATGTTCAAGCTAAATATTTACTCAAGGCGAAGCCTTCCCATGGTATTCTGACGTTTATGAAGGTTACAAGACAAGGTAATATATACTTAATAATTGGTCATTTTTCATGTGACCAAACAATTTTTCAAAAAGAATTAATAAGAATAGAAAATTATTTAAAAGAGCAAGGAGTTTAGTCAGTTTCTCGGTGTTTCTATTATTTAGATATTTAATATCAAATTTAAATTAAAATAAGTGTTTTCTACTTTTGAAAAGCAATACTGAGTTATAATGTTTAATAGGGTGTAAAAATATATCACGCAATGTAGTCGTAAGAGTGTATTTGGTTTTTGATCGAGAACAATGGGCTAATAAACCATTAAATCATACAGAATGATAACCCGATACCTTATATATTTATAAATAAACACACGTGTGTTTATACTCCAGTATAACTTAAAAACGGTGCGGTGCTCACATCTGAACGCCAATTAATGTTTTTCATACAAGTGCACATAACATTAAACAAGCAATAAATACTTACAATCTTATAAACATCATAAAAATACAATTAAACATTACATGAAACGATTTCATGTATCTCCAATCTGGGAGAGACCTCTTATTTTTTCCGTAATCAACAGGATTGCTGGAAAATGTTGTTCTCATATAAAAATTACGTTTAATCTTCATATTCTAAGATTCATTTAATTATAAAGTATGCAGGTTTGATGAAAGTCTTTTTACTCCTTACAAAAAAAGTATCAACCATAAAAACACAATTACTTAATCATACCTTTGTAAAATATATGTAGCATAACCTACTATGTTCTACACTCATTAACACATGCATCTTCCAGACGGCGTTTCAGACCGAAATGTTTTTCTTTTAACGGTGGTAGTTTTCGCTGAAGTCGGTTGATATAAGAAGGCACGCACATGCATGTACCCATTCTTTCTTCCTGTTTCTGTCTGGTATGAGAACACTTGCGCGTAGCGCACGCATGAGAACAATTTTCACTCATTAAGCATTTCTACTCAAATTGCACCAACTGACCTGCACACACACTTTCCAGGCTCTATTATCGACAAATACTAACATACTCGTTCTGAACGAAGTCTTTCGGGTGTACGCAAAATAAATGTATTCCAAGTAATTATCGTTTCCGTGTGTTTCTTTGTTTAATTATCAAAACCTTTACTAACTCTTTCATATTCCACAGGTCATGGCGCTTCCATGACAGAGACATGAAATCGTATGAACAAAATATTATAAATGCTATTTTCTATTCTAGCATAGTGTTTTAATTTCTATGTATTTTCCCTGTCACTGTTCATAAAGCTAAATACCTGAGTCAAGGGAATAACATAAGTGTAACTGTATTGGTTGTTTCTCTATACGTGTTAATCTTTAGTAAGATAACAAATATTTCGATCACCTTACATGAATTTACATACTTATGTCAACGTCGCGAAGTGACGATTGTGAGGTGATAGCAAAATATACTGCCTACCTGTGTGTCTCAAGTGAATGTCTATTATTTATGGTAGTAACCTTTCAGCGGGCTCTTCTGTAAGAACATAATTCATGAAGAAATGTATACGTTAAACGAATTTATTATAAGTAGCATTTTATTTCTAATCACCTCGATATAAGTATGTGCCCATAGTTTTGTTGCCCGATCAAGTTAAATATAGACATATTATGCTCATTGATCTATGATGTCTAAGATTGAAATGTTATTTTTGGCAGCTTAACTGTTCTACTTAATGAAATAATATAATTTTCGATGCATAAGTTATAACCTTCGATCTTTTCATCCTTATATATTTTGCGTAAAACATTTTAAAAATCGTCGGTCTGTCACGTTTAATTTGGATTATATGGACTACTGTTCCAATCTTGGATGTTATTCTTACAATTTTCGGCGCAACAAATATACGTACTAAGTTTAATCAGTGCAAAGCGACAATCCTATGGGGGTTTAAAGTAATCATCAGTACGGGTGATACTAAGAATAGAATTGAGCATCAGTGAAAATGTCCTCCCAGATAGTGGTGATGGAAAGAGAGCAATATAAGTACGTAGATAAAATAAAGGGTTCTGTTTGAAATACTTTAAAGATTCGCGAGTGCGACAGAAAGATTTGCGAGTTCGATTAGACACACCTAAAGACAGTCAGGAATTACATCGGCCGAACCGTTGTGAGATTAACATCGAAAAATCAAATCTAAATTATAAATGGTCATCGAAGAAATTTTGAAGCATAATGTCACGCTTAAGTCTTTAATAGCGTTGTCCTCAATATTTCACAGGTTTTTTTTGCATTTGTTCATCAGATGTATCACTCTTTGCACATTTTCGCGCCATTGATAAAATAGTATGGGAAATTGTATTAAGCATTCGTTGATGGGCGACACACGACAACTAATGCAGTTACGATTTTCAAACGACTCATCTCTGGAGAATAAATCAAATGAACCAACGTCTAAACACCGTTTAAATCTTGTCTTTTGGTTACTGCAAATATCCCCATCTCTCACAAACATTCTGCATATGACAACATACTCTTACACAGGATTCGTGCCTTTGTGGGGATTATTGCAATAATAAGCGATACTTGCACAATTATGCGTGAATTACAATTATTTTATTTCATGTTAATGCAGTAACCTCTCGGAAATCAGGGGGATTTTACCTACATTTCGATGTGGTATTTTATTTGGTTTGCTTGACTCAAGAACGAACATTTATCTGGTATAGTTATGTATTCAGCTAAGTGATGTTACTTTAGGTAACAATACTAGGAGAAAGTCCACCCTTCTTCATATAAGCCAGTGTATAGCGGTATCTATTATTTGAGATTTGGATAATATGTCACTTTGAATTATTGGAAATAATTTACTTGTAGGCTGAAATATCCTCATGTCAAGTTGGCCTGACAACCCCATGCACAGTGAGATCGAAGACAGACGAAGATGGTATCTCGTACACATTGAATTTACTCTAGTATGCATTCAATTCTACTTTCATTCTAAAGATGAGTGTCGCTTTAAAGCAATACTTTAACTGTTGTCCAGTGATACCATATTAGTGCAGTTTTATGAGAACCCCTTTATTCCAGACCTTGCCAGAGGCTTTGGATATACCAAGCGCTACCTCATTAACTTCACCTGCTTGGTCCAGTGTATGGTATATGCGTTCAGTAATGAACGTAAGGATAACTGCAGTAGATCGGTGTTGTCTAAATCTGTGTTGATGATCAGAAATAAGTTTAGCATAAGATGCCTGACTATCGCTAGATTGATTAATGAAACAAAGCTTTTAGCAAGCATCTTGAGTAGCTTAGAGGATCAGATCTATCTCCAGAATTCTTGAAGACTGGTACACCAGAGGCAATTTTCCAACTATCAGGGAAACAAGATTCAGTAAGGCATTTGTTGTATAGTTTTGAGAGGACATAGGCCAACTAAGCAGAACATTTCTTTATTTCCTTTACTAGTATAAGATTAGACCCACATGCTTTGGAGGTGTACAGATTGTGCATGATGTCTCTGACTTGAGATGGGGTGATGAACAGGTTCTCAAGTGTGGCTTAAGTCTGCTATGAGGATTTAAGGAAGGGTTGTTTGCTGAGTCCAATATGGAGTTTAAGGCGAACCGCTGGGTAATTAGTTCAGCCTTATCAGTTGCCGTGCAAACAAAATCATTGTGATTTAATATCGGGGGAATTGTTAATTGTCTATTTTTCATCACACAATTGTAGATTTTCCAGAAATTACGTGTACCTAGTTTCTGTTACTGAATGCGTTTTTTGGTTTATCTCTGTATACTTTCTCTTTGTTTCATATATCATTACTTTGCAACCATTTCTTCCCCCTTATAAATTGTTACTTATTCGCAGTTTATTATGGCTGCATAATTTTCAGAAGACCTTCCTCCTCTCACCAATAGCAGTTGCACATTCTGAGGTGAACAATTGAGGAGAGTGGGGTTTGCTGAATTATTTTCGCGTAGTGGACATAATCATAACTGCCTACTTTGACCCATTCAGTGAGCTAATTTGCACACTGATCAGCAGAGAGTTAGAAGGTTTAAGTCCTTAGGGCGTCGCCGATCTAATCTCTCAGGAATTCAAAATGTTCTGTAGAGTGTTTCATTTTGATAGAATTTCTTCAAAGTTTTGTAACGTCTTGTCTCAAAATAGTTTCCTGATACCTTCTTTAATCATCCTTTAAAATGTAAGCCGGTATATGGAATTATAAATCGGGATTATCATTTCTGATTAGCTAACGAATCAACTATTCCAATTGGACGATTTGTCAGCAAATGAAAGCCATTTTTCACGCATATCGAGTAGTACGTTTTCAACCGATACTAAATGTGTATGATCAGTAAAATACCACATCGGATTACACAGTGATTGGTTAATTTGAAATGCATAGACCAATGGAATGAGATGCAAAACAAATGTAAGTGAAACAAACAGAGAAACTCTATATGTTATACATTTTCTTATATATCTCACTGTGGTAGTACGAGTTACATTTTAAACCTTCAGACAAGGATTACATTAGGTTCATTAACTCTAAATAGTGATATAAACGTAGAGCAATATATATATATATATATATATATATATATATATATATATATGTGTATATGTATATATATATAAATATATACACACACATATATATATATACATATATATATATATATATGTATATATATATATATATATATATATATATATATATATATATATATATATATATATATGTATGTGTGTGTGTGTATGAGTGAGTTATTACTTTTATCTAGACTCTATCGCGATCCCGTGGAAAAAACACGATGTTTTGTATATAATTTACTGTTTCGATATCACTGATTTTGAAATTATATTTGAAATAATAAATGTATTCCAAGTCAAATACATTTAAGAAGAAATTACTCTTCCTTCTTCCGTAAAAGTAATGCCGATTGTCAGCACAATATTATTTAAATATATAGAAAAGTGTCTCAGCTTTATTTATTTTTTCAGTTATATAGGATGTTTGCAATTAAGTTAAAGCTAATTGCCAGCTTAATAATTTTTAAATTAATAAAAAACTGAGACGACATGATTTGATTTTAAAACAACTTATTTCAAAATTCGAAAAGTCGGACGTGTGTACTTTAGCGACATCAGAGTAATTACAGTATCTTTCTTTATCGGATTATCCCATCTGAAAAAAAAGGTGGAGGGTTATAACGATATTACAAACATAAAGTGTTATTAGCATATCTTTTTAGAGAGATTACATGAAATGTTAAATGCGATCAGGTGACTCAGATGACAGCTTTTGGTTGCGACATATTCTGCTAACTTGTAATCATCAAGGAAAAAGTTAACAACAACATACAACTATATTTAAAAGCCAAAAAGAACCGATTAAACATCACTAGAGAACCAGTATTGAAAATGCTCGCTAATAACTGAGTAGACAAAAATAAGACGGGCCAGTACATATAGATGTTAAGAATACACGTCTAGATAATTTAAAACGATAGCTTGAAATTAAATGTTTTCTAAGATCTCAAAAACTTACTAAACTGTAGAAATTAAGTAACAACCAATTAAAGGCACAGAATAATCGTAATTTTAGATGACTACAAACATAACAAATACATGAAATAGATACAAAAACTAAACCAATATCTAAAGATGCAATTAATACATGGGAACAACCTATTCTAATTACGCACGTGCTAAAATGATGTTATCTGTTAAGTCGACGCTCTCACAAAAGCGATGCTTCACCTTCAAACAAAATGAAGAAAATATGTTAAGTCAAGGTAAACTAGGTATTTGTTTGAAAGAAGTTCAGCCATTTACTAATGAAAATATTTACATTTGAGAGGGGATACACGAATCTTATTGGTGTGCTTGATAGAGTTAACACCACGTGGATATAAACAAACAAACAGAAAAAGTAAATTTGTCAATGAATCTGCGATTCCCTACGGGGATGAAAACAGGACGACTCTGGGTAGCTTAATTGCAATTACTATATTTTCATATCTGTATAATTCTGATTATTTGGACTACTGTTGATATCTTAAGTGTTATCACCACGACGTTTTACAGCGGTCGAAAGGCTGTGAAAATAAAACCCAAGATGGGAATAGTAGTCTGAATAATCGAACTTATTAAAAATATTCATACCCATCTCAAATATTCAGAAACATATAATACATTATGATATATATATATATATATATATATATATATATATATATATATATATATATATATATATATTGTTGAATATAAGAGACAACTCATGTCTAGATATCCTTTGGTAGATCTATTCAATAGTCCGAATTAGGATTTTAGTTTCGGATGGGAATTGGTTGATCGATTTGCCATAGTTTGATTTGTCTCCTAAGTACTTTTGGACCCATCTGTGTCCATCTTCAAGGGAATAAGATTAATCAGGTATATACCATGTGTTAGTGTTTATATAAGTTTTTAGCGGGGATTAGTACTAAGTAAAACACTATATGTGGAGCTATACACATTTTAGAATATTATTACTGATATCAAAGTTAATTCTATTAATTAGTGTTTGTTTGGTTTTTATATGTAGGGCTTTTAATATATGGAGTTTTTGTTTGTTAGTACTACATTCTAATATTTGCTATTGTCTTCTAAAAGTTGTCTAAATTCCGAACGGGGGCAGGACTGGTTGTTAGTTAAGTGTTTGGTTATGGCGCTAGTATCAGAAAAATGCATCATCAATCCTCTCGACAAAGTCGTCGTAGTGAAACATATGTATATGTTTTTTCTTTGTTGTTAGGGGAAAGGTTTGTCTTATCCAAAACTCTGATCAAGGGAGAATACTTATTTGTTATAAGTAGGTTAGTGTTATTGTACCTCATTGTAGAAAATGATCAGTTTTACTTTTTTATTTGGGTCATCAGGGAATAGGTTTTTATTAATAATATTTTTAGAACGTGTACATGGATTTTATAGTTCTGATGGAACTGGTTACGATAACATAGTTTAATAGCTGTGATAAGTGGAGAGTTTATTATTAATATCATTATTATTAGTAGTAGTATTATTATCATTATTATTATTATCATTATTATCGTGGGAATTATTTTTAAACATTCGAATTTGTTGGTCATTTAGGTAGTTTGGGAATCAATTGTTGATAAGAGTTTGTTTTATATTGTCAGTTCATATTGGAAAATAGTACGGGATGAGGCAATTAGTTTTGCTCGAGGTAGTAAGTAACCTCATTCTCCGAAGATGGACCCAGATGGGTCCGAAAGTATTACGGAGACGAATCCTAACTATGTCAAATTCTTGAGCCAATTCTCCTCCGAAATTAAGATCCTAATTCGGACTATTGAAAGAAACTACCAAACGATATCTAGACATGAGTTGTCTCTTATATTCAACAATACTTGTCTGCACACGCACCCCACCACACGTACACACACATATATATGTATATATATATATATATATATATATATATATGTATATATATATATATATATAATGTATGGTATGTATATATATATATATATATATATATTTGTATATTGTTATGTATATGATTCATTTTTAAACTAATACACCGAACCATTCTCGACAAAAAACAGAATAATGCAGTTTAAATTCCCAGAGAAACTAACTTAATCCAAAATAGTGCAGACTTAACATTCGTTGGAAAATTCATAAATAAATAAAACATATAATAGTAAGTAAATAAAATAAAAAGGGGGATTAAGTATCTAACAGTGAAACAAAAACAGGAGACCATAACGTAAGCCTCTAATATTAACACGGTGATCATCAGCTGTTTAACATGTAAATGGCTCTCCAATGGTACAGATCAACTACCATTTCCCCAATAATCAAGTGTTGAAATAATTCAGCTTAAAATGTTACTTATATATCCATGAATAAATAATAATAATAATAATCAAATAATGATAATAATATACTACCCTTAAGACTACCGTGAGATATGGACATTTGCATATCAAATAAAATTCTTTATAACAATAGAAATACTAGTAATAATAATAATAATAATAATAATAATAATAATAATAATAATAATAATAATAATAATAATAATAATAAAAATACTATCTAAACACTAAAACCAAAAACCATTCTGCGATATGGTAGCTAGATATAAAATTATACAGGAATTAATGTTGCATTAAAAAAAAGAAGCTTTAGTATATATTTGGGTTATAATGGAATAATTCCAGGAGGTAATCCGGGTATGAGAGCTCAATGTGGTAAACAGAGCAATAATAACATGAAATATAATAAAACGAAATTACATAATTGTCGATGCAAACATTTATTTCAACATTGCGTTTTTTTCAAGAATCACTCAGAAAATTACATTTTTGAGTCTCAATATATTGTATGTCTATATATATATATATATATATATATATATAAAGATTGATTGCGTAACGCATGAATTCTTAGGTTATCTATGTAAGATAATTAATATTAATTTATATTATATATAGTGTATCTAGGTAAAAATAATTACGATATATATTGTTGTGGGTGAACCTACCTACCCTTTAATAACTAAATGGTAGCAACCGGCTACCATAAATACCGGCTTTTGCCGGGAGAACATTTGTACCACATTTCGGCATTCTGTCCTTTTTGTAATCAGGGATTGCTATTTTGCGCTCCGTTTATTATTACTGTTGATTATTGTTATATTATTGTTACTGTTATTCGGACTCTTTTTTTTGGAGCCGAATTATTTTTGAAAGCTCGACCTTTTTTTCTGTGCTGTTTTTTTTTCTTTTTTTTTTTTACGGATTTCGTTTTCCTCGTCGGACATGGCAGCTCAATGCCCTGTGCCAAAGGAAAGTTTGACAACGGAGATGGGGTCGATACCTCCCCCCACACCTGGAACGTCGGGATGGGCAAAACCCCCGATGGTGACCATTAACTTGGAGGATTTCAAGTTGAAAATCGAATCTTTTAAGAACCAGATTACTGAAAAAGGACTTATCGTTGACCTACCAAAGTTGCAAGACATCCAACAGCTTGGAGTGGATATATGCTGTATTCAGGAGACCCATTTTATTCCAAGTGATTATCTGGGTGCGCTGACTAGGGACTTTCGTGTCAATTCAGCGTACTTCGATTCTCGCTCGAGAGCTGTTTCCTGGCTAGTAAAGCGCACCTTAGATGCATCGTGTGTCCCTTGCTTCATGGATTCGGAAGGAAGGCTTTGCGTTCTGGATGTTACCATAAACGATAAGGCATTTCGATTAATTGGGGTTTATGTGCCCAATAGCCAAAGTGAGCGTGCTCCCTTCTTTCGACGATTCGAGCAGTTCATGAATACTTCTCGGACAGTTATCTTAGCGGGAGACTGGAACGCGGTCCTGGATCCCGATTTAGATCGCTTGGGTAATCCTTCTAAGGGGTACTAACCAAAACCGGGATGTTAAGGCATTTCGTGAGTTTCTCGATAAGTTTGATCTTGTCGATAAATTCCGAAATGAGAAGCCTCGGGAAGTAGTATGGACTTGGACAACTAGTCGCCGCGGCTCCGGTGGGTTACAAGTTTCGAGTTATATCGACCGGTTCTTAATCAGGAGAGTCGACATAGGAGTATTTGAATGTTCAAGTTTTCATAATATAGTTTACTCGGATCACCGACTTATTCGGGTTCGTGTAAACTTAGCTAGACCTAAAGCTAGAATGGCTGGGTACTGGAAACTCAACACGTCGTTGTTCGATGTGAAGGGTTACCGGGAACAGCTAATACTAACAATATTGCGGGAAATGACGGGTGCTACAATTGGGAATAAGCGGTAGACGACACTTAAAGAAAGTAATTAGGTCCTTTCTGCCGACTTAAGCCGACGACTCAACCTAGAATCTAGGGCAGAAAGAGCGACACTAGAAACTAGATTAGATCGGGCGGTGGAGGCGGGGGATAGCACTAACGTAATTATAATTAAGGCGAAGCTGGCCTCCTTGGCTAGTAAGGAGAACCAGGCTTCAGTAGTTAGGGCTAGGTTAAAACGAATGCCTCAGGAAGCAACAAATATGGCACCTGCGTGCAGAGGAGCGGCGACGTGCTACGGACCGACATTTCGCACGTGTCACATTGCCGAATGAACGTACCGTGACCACAAACGAAGGTATTTTGGAAGCGTTTCGGTCTCATTTTCAAGATCTTTTCACCAGGGAGCCCGGTCTGTCATTAGCACATTTCGACCCCTATTTAGCTGATTTTTCTCGCCTGGAGGCGACCGAAGCGGCTAGGTGCGTAGGTTGTATAACAGAGGAAGGAGTTCAGGAAGCCTTGGGTCATGTAGGCCTGGATCAGTCTCCGGGGATCGATGGTTTGCCCTACGAAGTGTATTTGAGGCTGTCGCACATTTTTCTACCCTTGCTGACAGTTTTATTTAACTCTTGGTTTAGGAACGGGTCTATCCTTCAGTACTTAACCAGGGGTATTGTGAAGCGTTTACGCAAGAGCGAAGATGGTGGGGATGGGAATGGTAATTTACGGCTCTTAACAATGTTAAATGCAGAGTTTAAGATGTTTGCCAAGATTTTAGCAAATCGTCTGCAGGTTGTCCTGCCTGCTCTTATTAGCCCTGAACAGACTAGTGCTGTGAAGGGTATGGCTATTCAAGATAACTTGCACGCATTACGCTTGATCATTGAGAAAGTCGACTCAGAAGCAGTTCTAATCAATTTAGATCAGTCCAAAGCATTTGATAGGGTGGACCATCGTTACTTGGAGGCTGTTTTGTCTTCGGCCGGTTTTGGTCCCCAGTTTCGCTCTTGGATTCTCCTATTGTATGCAAACCCCGATTCGCTGGTGGAGATCTAATCCCTTTGAGTTATCCAGATCTATTCGTCAGGGTTGTCCTCTTTAACCGATGCTATATGTGCTTGTGTTGGAGCTTTTCCTTCACAGGCTTAGAATTGCTTTGACAGGTGCCTGCACTACGTTAAAGTACTCTGTCTATACCGACGATGTAACAGAGCTTGTAACGAGCAGTGCCGAGATTAGTGTCGTCGACAAAGAAATCAGAATGTATGAAACGGTAACAGGGGCCAAAATTAACTGCGACAAGTCGGTGGGCTTGCGCATCGGTGCCTGGAGGGGTGTATCTCTGCAGGGACCCTTCAGCTGGACTGACGGGCCGTGCAAGCTACTCGGCGTCTGGTTTGGTCCGGATTTTCAGCTGGAGAAAAATTTTGTCTGAAGTACTGAAAGCGATTCGGGCCGCAGCTGGTCTGTGGACCCGTAAACATTTTTTGTTAAAGGGGAGAGCGGAAGTGTGTGTTTCTCACATCCACCCACTCATCGTATATCGTCCATCAGTGCTTCTACTCCCGTCGGATACACTGATTTAATTGCAGCGGGCCCTGTTCAAGTTTTTATGGCTTGGCCGGCCCCATAAGGTTCGTCGCGAGATCTGTTATCTGCATCCTTCTGAGGGCTGTCTGGGTATACCTAGCGTTGAGATTCGTCAACATACGCTTCGGCTATATTACCTGGATCGAATGTGTACACAGTGTGACGGAAACGGTGGCTTCTGGAAAGATGACACTTAGAAAGCCTTTCCGGCTTTGAAAAGTGTGCACTTGGATGAGGGGGAGGTTCACGGGTTGCCCCGAGGCGAGTGCTCCTTTTATCGCGAGTTTCGACGGGCCTTGAAGTTCCTGTTACGGGTGAGAGAAAGCCTCTCTGACACCCAGCTGTTGTCCCAAAAGGCATTATATCGGGTTATAGTGCGGGGATCTGTTCAAGATGATAAGATTGAGGGGCTCGGTTTGACGAAGGGGGAGCTGCGATCAATCTGGTCGTGGACGCCTGGGTTGAGATGTTTCGATAATGACGAAGCTTCTTTGGCCTGGCTGATGATAAGAAATGCCCTCTGGGTCGGCAAGAGACTTCACGCAGCTGGCTTTACTAACTCGCCTACTTGCGTCCGATGCGGTGACGAAGACGAGACTTTGAGTCACGCCTTCTTTTATTGCCGAATCGTTAAGCCGCTGATCAAGTTTCTCGGGGTCTCATGGTTCGCATTCTGAACGTAACGTATTTCGACCTAGAACCAATTAATGTCTGTAGCAACTTGGCACCGACAACATATAGGTAGAGACGTTTTGTCTTTTTAAGCTTACTAGCGATTGCGAGACGAGCTATATGGTCTACAAGCTTGAAAGTTGTCTACGACGGTGAGACCTTCACACTCTGTCAGCCTTGTTCGAATTTTCAAGTATTTGCTGAAGATTCGCATTAGGGCTGATCGGGTGAAACTCTCGTCGGCAGATTTTGGTGATAGATGGGAGAGAGTGCCGCGTCTTTGTAGAGTGAGTGTAGCTGGCATTGAGTGGTATTTAGACGTGCCTTAGGCATAGAATATTTGATTTCAAAAACGAATGTTGTTGAAGACCCGTTTATAAGTTAATGTATGTCCTCTGTAATAGTTATACCAAGTCAATAACTTAGCTAGTGTATGGATGAGTTTCATTACGGCCCCTTTTTTGTGTGTTTCATTATTTAGGTGACAGATAGCGTGATTTGTCAGTGATGCAGGTCATCCTTCGATATTTTCGAAGGAGGAGTTAATAATAAAGCGTTGGGGCCTGCATCAATTTTCGTTTCGTTTTTGACTGGTAAACCTGCATATCTGCCACAGATTTGTAGTCGGGGGTCTTTTTATTAATTTGGTTTAGTTTTAGTTTTATTTTTTTCAATTCCCATTGTGCATATGTATCATTTTTTTTGTATATAATCCCATATTGCATATATTGTATATATGGGTTTTTAGTAGGGCATTCATAGTATGAATTCTTTTGTTAATTGGTGAAGAAGGATGTATATTATAAATGTGGTATTTTGGTGAATGATGGTCCTACATGAAACTAGCTAGTTTAGTTTTTGTTTTGTTAGTATGGACCGAACCTTTACCCGCCTCTTTTTTGGCCTGATGTCTCATTTCATATAATTCAATTATGTGAATATATAATTGTACCACATTTAGGCACTAGCACTTCTAACACTACCTTGTGTATAATTTCTCTGCTCAATACAATAAGACTTTAAGTTATCATCATCGACAGCGGACAATTTCAAAGTATTAATATTTGTTAAAAGACTCGTCTTGCAAAACAATGCAGAGTTAAGAAGACGTGCAATAAGCAAACTTGAAACCGAGCCAAATTTAACATAGCAACAACTGGCCGAAAGCTGGCAACGACATATTTCCGAGAAAAAAGAGCTAAAGAAATAGAGGTAGCAGCAATTTCTAATATTAAAATTGTTCGTCGTTTTTCAAAAAAATCATACTTTTCGAAGGAAAAAATCAGGAAGGATTTGCCTCAAAGGTAAGACGAAAATTGCCAAACCACCCTTGTTGGGGTTGCGGGGACCTACATTGGTACCAGAAGTGTCCTTTTAAACGTAAACATTGTGACAAATGCCATAAAATGGGACACAAAGCCTCACATTGCAGAAGTAACACTAGAAAAAAAGTTACATAAAAACAACTAGAATTAATGGTAGCACCCTAAACATACGAAAGTATGTTACGGTAAAAATGAACAATTAAGATGTTGAACTACAGCTTTATTCAGGGTCTGACTTATCAATTATAAATATTAATACCTGGAAAAAATCGGCAGACCGACTATGCTACGCACAGATGAAGTGGCTCGATCGGTAACCGTAGAGAAAATAAACTTTGACGTGGAAGTCATTTCAAAAGCGAGACTAAAAAATAAGTAATGAAACATACAGGAAATTTGTTCGGTTCAGATTGGATTCAGCAATTCCAGCTCTGGCATTCGCCGATAAGCGCCTATTGTCAACGAATAGAGAACCTTTCTACTGAAGCAGAAAAATTGAAGAAGGATTTGAAAGAGTCATTTCCCAAGGTGTTTTGCAAATGAATTAGGACGCTGTACTAAAATGAAGGCGAGTTTTGAACTAATTGAAAATAAGAATCCCGTTTTTAAGAGAAAACGAAGTGTACCACTTGCCTCTCTTGCAGAAATAGACCGGTTGGTGGAGAAAGGTATTTTGACATCAGTTGACTACTCGGTATGGGCGGCCCAAACCGTCTCCGTTAAGAAAAATCTGGAGAGATCAGAGTGTGTGCCGATTTCTCAACCGGTTTGAACGATGCGCTGAAAGATTATCACTATGCTGACTCCAGAAGAAGTTTTCACAAAGTTAAACGGTGGAAAACTGTTCTCAAAAATTAACTTGAGTGAAGCCTATCTGTAAATACCTGTAGAGGAAGATATCTCTAAGCTTCTCTGTATTTCGACACACAGGGGACTACTGAAGTTCAATCGTCTCCCTTTTGAAATTAAAGTGGCCCCGTCGATTTTTCAGCAGGTAATCGATACGATGTTGAGCGGGCTCGATTTTTCGATTGGCTACCTTGACGATATCTTTATGAAAAGTACGAACGTCGGAAAGCACCTTGAGCACGTAAACAAAGTATTCGAAAGGATAAGCGATTTTGGTTTTACACTCAATGAGTCAATATGTGAATTCTTTCTAGAAGAGATCAAATACTTGGAACATGTCATTGATAAGAATGGAAGACGTCCCGACCCAGAAAGAGCTATAGCCATCAAGAATATGCCCGAACCGAACAATGTTACCCAACTACAAAGCTTCCTGGGTCTCGCAAACTATTACGAAAAATTCATTCCCAGTATGCACAAATTTCGAGCCCCCTTAAATGAGTTACTAAATGAGAATGGTCTGCCGACTGTCAATCTGTCAAAAGTTAACTTCAGAATTATTACTTACTCATTTTAATCCAAAACTAAAAACTATTGTTGCAAGTGACGCCAGTTCCTACGGCATTGGGGCGTGCATTTTGCATAAAATGCCGGATGGCTCGATGAAAACCATCGCGCACGCTTCAAATACTTTACTTCCTGCAGAGAAAAATTACTCGCAGATTGAAAAAGAAACGTTGTGTATTGTGTTCGCAATGACCAAATTTCACAGGTATCTACACGGCCGTCATTTTATTCTAAAACAGACCATAAGCCACTTATCACAATCTTTGGATCAAAAAAAGGCTTGCCAACCTACACAGCAAACCGACTACAGAGATGGGGTATAATTCTGTTAAATTATTACTTTGAGATGGAATTTTTACCGTCAAAAAGACTAGGACACGCAGATGGTTTATCGCGGCTAATCCCAAAGTACACAGAACCGCTAGAGGATACAGTTATAGCATCCCTTCGGTCTGAATATGACTATAGTAAAGTACTGTGTAACACAATAAAATAGCTGCCAGTCACACTTGGCGATATACAAAAAAGAGGCAAGAGAAGATAATTTTATTATCGAAATTAAAAATGAATTACAAACAGACGATGAGCAAACGGCAGAAGCGTTTTCAGTCTGTTGCGACACATTATTATACCGGGAGCGAGTAGTAATCCCAGCTACGCTAAAAAAAAACCTGAAGGATTTCCATAAGGGGCATCCCGGAGCGACACGCATGAAGAGACTAATGAGATCTTATGTGTATTGGAAAAACATGGACAGGGACATAGAGACGAAGGTTAAGGCCTGTGCAGGCTGCGCGTCGGCAGTACTGTCCATGGCCAAAGGCAGAGCAACCATGGTCCCGGATTCACATAGATTTCGTCGGGCCATTGGAAGCCTCTATTATTTAATTATAGTCGACAGCTACTCAAAATGGCCAGAAGTTGTTAGATGTAAACACCCAACAACGGATGTCATGATATGCGCGTTGCATTAACTGTTGGCCCGATTCGGAGTGCTGGGCATTGTTGTATCGGACAACGGTACACAATTTACTTCACGAAGGTTCAAAGAATTTCAAATTAAACATATCACCACTCCGACTTACCATCCGAGGTCAAACGTACAGGCAGAAATATTGTTGATACCTAGAAGAGAGCGTTTAAAAAATCGAGGGGCACGCCGAGAGACAAGGCACTCCAGCAGTTCCTTCAAGTGTATAGAATTACACCCAACGAGAACACACCAGCCTAGGTACCACCGGCGGAAGTTATGTTTGGAAGAAAAATCAAGTCGGTATTCGACAAACTTTTACCAAAACAGGTTAAACCGACCAACATTACAGCACCAAAGAAGAGTTACGAGGATGGAGAGAAGGTGTTCTTCCAGGAACACCATGGAAACAAAACCGTGTGGGAAGTGGGAAAGGTACAAAAAAGATTGGGGAGGATTGTGTACATTGTAGAGGGTCCTAGAGACACCTGTAAAAAGCACATTGACCAAATGCGTCGTCGCATGTCGGACGACCCAGGGGAAGGCCCATCGGATCAGAGTGAGACCATCATACGACGCATTTGAGATTCCAACACCAAAAAACGCCACCGGAACAGAGACGTTCATCAAGAAAACGTAAATTAACCGGGAGTTTCGAGGTGAATCCTAGGAAAAAGATATACCTTGAGATTCCGGGGAATGAGTTTCGGTAGGGGGGGGGTCACTTACCTACCCTTTAATAACTAAATGGTAGCAACCGGCTACCATGAATACCGGCTTTTGCCGGGAGAACATTTGTACCACATTTAGGCACTAGCACTGCCAACACTGACTTGTGTATAATTTCTCTGTTCAATACAATTCGTTATTATTATCTCTAAACCTGTTGTTCTTTTATTTCATTGTTGTACCCCTAAACGGGCCAACAACACACACACACACACACACACACACATATATATATATATATATATATAGTTTCTGGAGGTAAACATAATTAATATTATATATATTATACATAGGTAAATAATTAATATTATATATATTATGAATTATGTGTGTAGGTAAACATAATTAATATTATATATATTTTATATTGTGTCTGTAGGTAAACGTAATTGATATCATAAATGTTATATATATATATAGTGTTTGTAGATAAACATAATTGATATTATATGTATTATATATAGTGTATGTAAGTAAAACTCATAATTATTTATAAAAATATTGTTATCGTTCCCTTAAATACAATGATTGGTCTCTAGAAGAATTAATAAACAGGCAGTCATACTAAGGCTTTAATCAACGTTGCTGTCCCCAGTAAGTTTAGCACTCTCTAACTGCTTGTTGTACATGTCCGCCGATTTGACATTCATAAACTTAACATTCGCTTCTTTACGTGTTAATGAATGGTGGTTTTGACATTGTGAGTTTGTAATTTAATTAAACCACTGTTTGTATATAGATATTAGACTCACGATGCTCAGCACGGGATCAAACATTGATACCTTTATGTAGCTAAAGTTAATATATATATGTTGATAGTACTACAACTATTTCTCAGCTATGCTTACTATTCATCATTGTTGAAGTAAATAGTGAAAATCTTCACACAATATATATAATCTTCTTATATGTGTGTAAATACATGATATAATAATAATATATTATTAGTAACCCATATCATTGTAGGTGAAAGGTAACTATTTAGTTAGTACCGGTGTTACTGATAATGCAGAGTGCTGCTGTATTGTTCCTAGTGGATTATCTTACTGTGGATTGCATTTCTTGTGGATGCTATATATTAATTGGTGTATTTTGGTGGATTGATATTGAATACATGTATATTGTGTATTCTTCATATGAGAAAAAATATTGTACGAGATTGACGGATATGTCAAAAAGTTTACCCGCAGACACGCACAAACGCATGAGTAGTATTCTTACAGCAGTGTACACCCTACCTCAACAATAGAGGACACAGCTATGCGTCGACGGTGTTCGTACTCACAATTTATCTAAATGTATTACTAATATATTCATATAAAATCCAACAAAACATATATAAATTATTATTATGATTTCATGATATGAAAAACATTGAATAAAGTAAATAAGTAATACATTTTCAAAAGTGTGCGTCAACAACAATAATTAGCGTTTGATTGTCAACATTTTACACTATTGAATACATTATACTTAAATGTGGAACTTGTATTCTTTGCGACTTACGTGGTCATATTACTTTCGCTTCATCAACGTTTAGGGGTGCTACCGAGACATTCACATACACTGTTTCGTTGTATCACGACCCTTAAGTGCGGACATAGGTGTGTGTGTGTGGGTGTGTGTAAAATCATATTATCATAGTTATTTACAAAATATTCCATATTTTATTTAAAAAGTGTACATTTTCATTATATCAAATTGCACAAATACACGTGAAGAAGTGTCATCAGTATATAATTTACCACATTTTGGCTAAAAAGTAAACATGCAACCATTTTTCTGCAAAAATCATACATAAGGCATTTCTACATTCCTTGGTTTCCTTCTTTTAAACTTAAATATTAGGAAAAAATTGCTTAAACTGCATTTTTTGGATTTAAAAGTTTATGATATTTTATGTCCATCATATCTATTTTTCGTTTAAAATATGAACATGCAATAAATAAAACATTATATGAGAAAATGAACATCGTATAAAAGATTGCTAGATGATATAGTGAATGTGTACACTTACGAGATAAGGGACAATCATAAAAGGGGCACAATAAAAAAGCAAACGATAAAAAACGATGAAAATGATTTAATTAGATCAGTAGCGGTTAGTGTAGATTAATTATTATTTCATGTGTGCAGATTGACATATGTTTTTCATCGATAAAATATTAACATTCTAACGGAAAAAGAAAAAGAAATGTAATGGAAATTGTATAATATACACTTTTATATTTCTAAATATATTTTTTCGATATGGGCAAAAACAATTGTCTTTTAATAAAGAGGTTTTGAGCAAAACATTTAATCTATTTTTATATTAAATCATGAATAGTAGTTGTATTGTACACTATAGTACCATAAACGTTTTAGAAATGTATGGAATAATCATATATATATATATATATATATATATATATATATATATATATATATATATATATATATATGACTGTATGGGTATACACATTGAACTTTATTAGAGAATGGGGGCTCGATGTGTTTATTTAACACTACGAACAACACGCACACGCGCACATACTCTCAAACACACACCTATTTATTATACTAAAGTTAAGATACTAAACATTTGTTTACCTAAGACTGTTTCATATATGTTTTAATCGGATGTTAAAATGTTGCTCAATTGTACGAATTAGTAATGTGTGAAGACTACTTTCGTATCATTGTTCTATAACGGTTGCTATTGCTATTCTTACCCTTCAGAAAGTGTGAAGTTAATGAGAGAAAGGATACAAATATTGAAACATTATATTACAACGAACACGTAATATGACAAAGTGAAGTAATAATACTTACTTGTAGCACCAAAAATCTACTTTTTATATAATTTTTTGTAGATTAAACGAGCTTTGCAAATTTACTTTTCCATGATGAAAGCTATCGAACCCGAGATAGAATAAAACACCGAACGGGCCAAGCGTGTATATATATATATATATATATATATATATATATATATATATATATATATATATATATATATATATATATATATATATATATATATGTTACATGATAAATACTTAGAATAATATTAAAATAATACATCTTAATAATAATAATAATAATAGCATACACATTTACGTATAACTTTCTAACGAGAAATGTTATAGTCGTTGGTCTTTAGCCTTTATTATCAGTAATACGACGAATATTATCCATGAGTGCATCTACCGATTGAGAGTTAGAATTTTTTTTTTACTTACTGTGGAGCATTTTAATTGAGAATTTCATTAGGTCAGATATCGACATGCATTCGTTTTGGAAAACATATTCGATATGTTTTTGCACATACGTTCTTTTTCAGCTTTATGTCTGTTTCGGTCTTATTTCTGAATTTGTATATATTTATCTACACATACACACATACCCCCACACACATATATGTATATCATATATGTATGTATGTATATATATATATATATATATATATATATATATATATATATATATATATATATATATATATATATATATATAAAAATATATATTAAATTCCCGAAACAGTTTTTCATGGTAAACAACTGATGATTCCTTAAATAACGTTAAAAATAAACTAATATAATAACTGTAAAAGCTAAATGGACTTACATGAGTGAATTTCCACTGAACGACTTGAGACTTAAGGGTTTTTTGGGTTTTTTTTACATAGTTTTAATGGTTCGGAAACTTCCAAGACTATATATATATATATATATATATAAATATATATATATATATATATATATATATATATATATATATATAGTCATCAACATAGAGTGTGTTTTGGTGGTTCACAGTCTTTCAATGAGGCTGGACTCGTAAATATCTCAAACCAAGATCGAGCCTACGGGCATATAGTTGACAATTCCGATTCAAACTATTATACTGATGAATGTGCGATCATTGGTAATTGGTATATCAATGTTTTTTTTTATATAAACATTGTCATCCAACGAGACCGGGGTCTATGTAGGTATCTACAGACATCTTTGCATTACGCTTGCTAGGTGCAGGCGATATCAGTAACACGAGAAGAGGGTCTTATATAGTAATCAACAGACAGGTTTTTCACGGTATCACATCGCTCTAGTGCGGCAAGGCTCACCTGAATACAGGATTAAACCTTTCGATAGGATCAGATGAAATGTGAGTTAATTGGCGTAATGTAGAGAAATCACCGGCACAATGCTCTCAAATAAATCAAAATAATCGGCTCAGATTATATTTCGTTTTATACATCGAAATAATTGATCAGGAAAAAAAATCGACGTACATTTAAGAAGTCTGAAACTATTCAATATATAAGGACAACATATAAGCTATATACCTATTTTAAATGATCAGACTGCATCATTACGGTTATTAAGTGGTTCCATTAATTTGTCATTACACACAATAACATAACGGTCTGATGATCGCGCTAATCTTGCGTAAATCCTAACTTATTATAATGCAAGAATCATCACAAAGACAATCTATTGCAACTGGAAGTAGAATAATGTACACTAACGTTTAATATATATATATATATATATATATATATATATATATATGATGTGACAATGTTTAAATGTTAGTGTTTTTATACCTAGAAACGATATCGTTTCGGGTTAATTCATCAGTACAAAAGTTTCTGGTGTAGTCGGTCGCATGGGTTCGAACGCAGTTCATAGATTCAACCTAGAGTCTAGAGCCTAACACCTATGCCCACACGGCCGCGGGAAATTGCCACGAACAGTAATTGAAATGTGTGTACACTTACCCGACAGGCGGGGGTAAACGTATTTTTGTCGCTTGAGCAAAACATTGAATCATAGCTACTGATAACAATTTCGTAACGATTCCGATACTTGTCACAGTTTCAATATGGTCTTAGTCGGTGCAGAAACAGTAGAATTCTTCCTTAATATAAAATCGCAATTCCACTTTAAAACAAGTAACAACGTATCATACATTTGCAGTTTACACCGATGCCTGATATCTTTCTTGTCATAGCAGCCTTTCAAATAACACATTTTAGCCTGCCAAAATCGAAACAAGCGTCCACAGTCTATGAGCCAAAGGGCCCACTTTTCTTGGAGAAGCACACATACGTAATAGACTAACAGACCTCAGAAACCCAAACTGACCTGTAGTCGCTCAGAAGGGCCAAATGTTTCTGACCTCCCCTGCCTAATACAGTGACTACTCCAGAAAGACCACTTGATATCATGTATAATGGCTAGCCAGTAACTACTTGAGAAGGTCAATGTTATGTCAATCCATGGACATAACACACCCACTATCTAGTGAGTCCCGTATCTGGACAGTCATTTTATTTTGAAGACCCTGGATGATTCACACATACAGCAGGGAACCTTATATATAAAGACACATTATTTTATTAAGTGAACTATAGAACATCCAGTTTGAAAAACTCCAAATAATACATAATTACAATGTTCTCCGTGGTATATCTTCTTTTTGTTTAATATTACTCACTGCTATTCGCATGAGTTAAAATATGCAACACAATAAACATGTCGCATTATGAATGTTTACTGTGTGAATAAAAATAGTAATTTTATAGAATGACCTTTGTAAGTGAATTACTATTGTGTGCATTCTGATTGGTAAAATCAAACAAATATAAAGTGTCTATTATGTATATAAATAAATATATATATATATATATATATATATATATATATAAATCTCTCTCTCTCTCTCTGTATATATATATATATATATATATATATATATATATATATATATATTATTCATACAGACATGCACAAAAGCTTCTAGAAGTGTTAGTCGATGTTACGAACTTTAGTTATTAATAAATAACTAAAGATCGTAACATCAGCATTAAGATATTTATACAAACATCTCTATTTACTATTTAACACTTTTATATCAGGCCGGTTGAGATGTCTTGAATTTTTAAATTCACTATATATATATATATATATATATATATATATATATATATATATATATATATATATATATATATGTGTGTGTGTGTATGTGTGTGTGTGTATCAAGTAAGTAAAAAAGAAATTTAATATGTATACACCCACTCGTATGCTTATGACAATGCAAACAATCTTAGCACTGGGAAGTTTGAATACGGGAAACAAAGAAAAAACACAAGATAGCCATTTGGTCCTTTATTTTTGTGTACTAACCTATTTCAAGTGTGTTCGCTGCTGATGTGTCGTTAATATTTCGAGGTATCATCTCTTTATCAAAAAATGCCTAAGAAGCGTGTCTACGGCCGGAGAGGAATATACAGATATGGTAAATAAAAGGAAAATATTTCCCAAATGTACTAAAACGACATATATTGTCTTTATGTTCTTTTTATATTTATTTTATTTTGTTTCGTCAATTTCCGCGCGCCCACGTTTTTCTTGCATTACCACAACATTCAAAATATATTAATTTACTATAAAACTCTGTTCATCTTCGTTCTATGTTATTATTTATTTATTTATAAGAATTATGCACGTTTGTCTTAATATTTGGCATTATAATCTTTTCACTGATAAACCAATTTTTTGTAATCCAGAGTGGTTATGTTAACAATGATTTAATTCTGTTGTTTTATAAAGTTTTTATAGAACTAGATTTCGTGCGCAAATTAAATATTAGGACGCAATTATATAATTATGAAAATATTGTTTTATCCTTTCAACTATTTAACGTACCCCTAAAAACGTATATAATATAGTATATGCAATACCTGAAAACAAACGACCCTACAGACTTACATATGATGCATGCTATCTTAAAGATGATGCTGTCGCTTGATCGTTTAGTGACCTTTTACGGCTTGCATATCTCATTGTGTGGGCCTGAAAGATAGGATGGGTTAAATTTTCCAAAGGCGTGACTAATCCATGTATTGTTATGTAGTGAAGATCAGCCAATGCTAACGAGGTCTTGTAGCTTCATTTTATCGGGCTAGACATTGTTTTTGTATCTGCTTTTACCGTTGCGAGCCAGGTTTTCAGCCGACCATCTTTGTTATATACACCTATCCTCCGGTGTCTCGCAAGGCACAATCAAACCACATGCATAGGAGTACATATAAATACCTTGTTATACATGCACATCGCAAAGCACAATTACATCTAACATCGTGTTGACCTTCTTCTTGTGATTGAGGCATTCCATCCATAATCATTTCCCTGGGGTGGGGACTCGTTCCCACCTGTAATTACACTCCCAAAGCAACTGAATCTAAGAAGAATATTTTGAAGAAAATACCATTTATTTATATGGTGACGACTACTTCTCTTCTGTTAGCGGCGGAGGACTTTCCGTGCTATAGCCCATTTGTCGCTTCATAACAATCAATTTTTAATTACTTTTCTACACGTCTGGTCGAAGAATAACCTCCCAAGGAACTGGCCTTATCCTCCTACTTTCTCTCTCTTTAGTTCATATGTCGTCACGTCTACTTGTTTCTAGAAAGATTAAGGCTACATTTGAATACTTACTCACTCACATGATGCCCCCTGTCTTCTGTTTGCATGTACACGTTTGACAGCGAACTTAAATCACCAGAGGAATAATAGAAAAATGTACGTTTTACTATAAAATAATGCCAGGCTTTCTCCAGCCGGGCTATGAATCGATAGTTTAAGGTTATAAATTTACAAAATATAGGACTACAACAAGAATAAATATACAACTCATACACATACAAAACATACGCGCATTGATATCAGAAATATACTTAAACAGGTTTGAGCTGCCGTAAACTCCGACAAGCAACCATCTGAATGAATAGTAGAGGTTTATTGATCCAGCCACTATTCTTATTTTTATTTGTTTCGTTCTGTTCTGATGATGATATAAATAGATTTGATTATAGCAGATGAAATAGTAAATCGCCTGGAAACAAACTTCGTCGAAATATAATTAATTCGTAATCAAGTGTTATGAGAGTTGCCCTAAGTATGATGCTATTTAATTAACAAGTTTTGCGAAAACTTTACGTTGTCACAAAAGGAACTAACAAAAATGTATTGCCTGAGGATATCTACTTCGTCTGTAGAGGGGGTGGAAAAATAAAATCCACCGACGCTGGCTGCAAATGATTATTTTCTTTTCGATAATTAAGTAAAATCATTAGCTCTCATTATGGTTCAGAGTTCAGGGGAAATATGTCACGTTAACTCTTCACGTCTGATACAACTAGGCACCGGTAATAACACAGTAAATGTTCTGCAGTCGTTATGAGATCAGAATGAATGTCCGAACTTAAGAAGGAGCGCCTGCTCATCCAACAGCGTAACAATACTGACAAACATCCGAACATCAAGGCTTTCTCTCTATAATAATAGTGGCTGTGAGGGTGTAATATGTCTTTTTAAACCCCGTGCCCTACTACCCATTTAAACTAGTTTTAACTAGACACATTTACAAATATGAGCCGCTATATCTTGTCTCTTCAAAATAGCCGCCCGACACGCGAAACATTTGACATTATTTTAAGCTGGTAAGTTTCTATTTATAATTTTAAAAAAGCTGAAGTAATTTGAAGCGATGTTTGGATAGCTGATTTAAACCGACAACGCACGGATTGGTGCTCACTTGTTTTATATATATATATATATATATATATATATATATATATATATATATATATATATATATATATATATTACGTAATATTTACATACGTTTCAAAGTCGCTCATAGAAAAGTAACATTTGTTTAACATTAATCTTACATTTTTCGATACATAATTTCTTCTTCAGAGATAACCAGAATGCTATCATATTTATTTTACAAGGCAACATTTAAAACCAAATTAAAATTATACATTTCTGGTAATCTCTTAAGAACATATTATTTTTTCAAAACATATATGATAGACATAAATATATGTTTGTGAAGTGTATTGTAAATGCTTTTAATTTTTAATTATGCTTTATTCTAAATCTATCAATATGTCTGTATGTGAACAACATACAGGGAGTGGACAAAGTAATTGAACACACCTTGAAACTGTCAAATGAAATAGAACCGTGTGAAGCTCTTGGCGAACAGTTTTGTTGAAACGGGATTATTCAGATGATTGTTAAGATCTGCTATAAGTTTTTAGGGCCGTGGTTTTAATATTGTTTTCTCACACACCTCCCAATGACTCTATGATTTATTTCAGAGCGCTTCGATTTTCTTATATAATTTCGTTGAAAATAGGGTATTTTCCCTTTTTTTCATACGCTGCCATCATCTTTGAGACAGTTCCTCTCTATACGGTCACCATCTCAGCCACTTGCGTTACAGTAAAATAGGTCATATAGGAACCAAACACTTTCCCTCTTCAGAAATATGATAGAGTAAACAAGCTCAATAGAGTTTAGTAGCCTATGTTACATGTGGTTATTTTCTTATCTCGACGAAGGTACAAGGGCAAAACGCCTTCTAATTACATATATATATATATTATTTGTTCTGTTTATTATATCTGTACGTGTACGTTTCGGTCTTTATAATCGGGACTCCTCAGCATGCACTACTGGTTATATATATATATATATATATATATATATATATATATATATATATATATATATATATATATATATATGTGTGGTTTCTTATGTGAGACGCTATATATAATTATTTCCGCAATCTAACAAAACAACAGCACCCTTGAAAGCCATTGATTGGAATTCCTACACTCGAGTTTAGGACTTCCAGTTTGTGTATTTCATAAGTGGTACTTTGTTCTTTGTTGTTTGATTGTGGAAAAACATATATAAATGCATGAGTATTTAATAATGTGTTGGCTGTTGATTTTTCTTTCTTATCTAGTTTGTCTAATCTCTCATGCCAATAAGAGTTTGCCTGTCAATTGCCATGGTTTAAATAAAAAATACTTAATCAATTCTCATATGTAAAACTATATATATATATATATATATATATATATATATATATATACATATATATATGTATATATATATATATATATATATATATATATATATATATACATATATATATGTATATATATATATATATATATATACGTTTGTGACATATCTTGGGTTTGAATGACATTTAAAATGGTCGGTTCGGTTAAGCACGAGTTAGCTAAATGTTTGGCAAAATTGCTTTAACCTGTTCTAGAAGTATATTCGGCCAAGTGTGTTAAGATTCATGAACTTTTGCTGAATATATACACTTTCCCTTTTCCTGCTGACAATAAGTGTATGTGTTCTTTTGACATCCGCAGTCTATTTGCATGCGTTCCTTTACGAGAAAACATCGATGTTTGTGCTGATGTATTATATCGGTGTTTTTCAGTTCGGCCCACTATCTCTGCAGAATTGATCCTGTTTGCTTCCATGTATGTCGAAATCAGTTTTGATAATGTAATGTATCAGCAAATCGACGACATTTCTATGGGTACACCTCTTGGTCCTGCGTTGGCCAATATCTTCGAAGGTTTTCATAAGCATAATATTTTGCCCCGTATTAATAAACCACTTATTTACTCTCGATATATTTATGCCACATTTTACTTGTTTAACAATGAGTCAAGTTACACATTATTCTTTCATGAATTAAATCAATTACACCCAACCTTACAGTTCACCTGTGAGAGGGAACATAATTCCACCATTCCTTTCTTGGATGTACTAGTGCCTAAATCGGATACATTGTTTCTTACATCTGTTTACCGCAAACGTACATCATCTGGAGTATATTTTTGCTGAGACTCTTTTTGTCCCAAACAAGGAAAAATAAAGCTGAGTAAATATCTAGTTTATCGCGCCTTGAGGATTTGCTCTGAAACCTGATAGATTCAGAGATTCAATTCATTAAAAGGTTACCCTCTCGATATATTTAATTCTAATATCGTCACCAAGATCAACAACTCTCATAAGCCTACACTTGTTGGGCTTCCATAATGGCTGACGCACCTCAGATAACCATGGTTAAGTAATATTAGCATAAACTTTGCTAATCAGATGTTAGTTGCTGTACGTCGTCGTTATCAGGCTTCGAACCCTAGAATTGTTTTTCCGCTTGACCATTGTTAAAATCCGTACACAAGAATGTTCTCCCACCCAACATACAAGTAATATTATTTATTTATTTAAATGTCGGTGAAATGCCGTATACGTAGGACGAACAGTGAAAAAGTTTTAATCCAGAAAAAAACAACACATCCCCCTGCAATACGCCAGGGCCGACTAAATAATTAAAATTATTTAGTCGACACATCTGGGTCTGCTATTGCTCACCATCTTATAAACAGCGCCGAATGTGCGTCGGCTTACACTAGTGACAGGTCTTTTATCATAAGTAGATAACATTTGTTATTCCACCTCAAAGTCCCGGAAGCAATATATATTAAGTCATTTAGACCCTCTTTTTTTGTTATCCACTTGTGATCCTCTCCCAATTTTCCCCCATAACTTGTTACTCGTGTTCATTTAACTATTTTTAGTTTTTTTATTCGTAGTGCATGAATTATTTCCACGTATTTACTCTCATGACTGTAGATAGAAAGCCGGCTTAGTAGATTTATGCATTGCAATATTTCCTTTTGTTTTTATACTTTTCAATTTCATTCCAACCCCAAAAATGTCACAAACGGGTATATTCCTTGACTTAATACCATTGTGTACCACTGGAAATATATATATATATATATATATATATATATATATATATATATATATATATATATATATATATATATATATATACTACTTTTAGTTATACAAACATAAACACAAGTTATTCTACACTATCTGGACCCGGCGGAGGCGCTGCTCGAATGACATATACAACGGTGAATTATAATTTATTAACATCCGAGAAAACGCAAACAGGTCACATCGGACTTTATTTACCCACGAAAAATATACTTTAGAGTTGAACAAAAAGAAAATTGACACAGTGTATAAAGATATCTCCTTCACTGACCGATTATGGAAAAGGTTTCATGTTTTCGGTCGGGCTGTTTGATATTATTTCCTCCGGCACGAAAAACAAATCCTTGTAGTTTTGTCTAACTTTGCCCGCAAGTGTAGCCAAATTTGACTGAAGTGGACAAGGTGAAACGAATTTGCATTTTACTTTAGGCATGTAAGATAAATATATATTGTGTAATAATACAAAAAATTAAAATCAATCAATGTTGATGTAAATTTCCAAAATTAGGGAGTTGATTAATTACTATTTTAGTTACGTAAATCGCAATGTCTAATGCAGCTAGAAATGAAAAACAAATTAGGTGTCGTTCAGTAAACACTGTGTAAAGCATGTATGCGTGTAAAAATATGCAACTATGTTTATTTTTTGAACCACGTGTAAAATAGCTCTTTTTAAAATGCCAAGAGAATGCAAATAAGAAGCAATATCAGTAGCATGTTTAGCGACGCCAGTCTAAGTTTTTTAATGGACGTGAGTTAAGTAAAGGAGTGTTAATCGTTATCATGAAAATGTACTAAAAATAATCTACGAATGCTTATTTAAATAGTATGTGAGCAGAAATTTAATGTACGTATATTTGAATTGTTTAGTGGCTGCGAAAATGTAAACACGTTTTTTAAGAAATTGCTTCGAACGAAATGTATATATATATATATATATATATATATATATATATATATATATATATATATATATATATATATATTGAGAAAGAGAAAGAGAGAGAGAGGATGATAGAGCGAGGGGTAGGAAGAGCGAGATAGATTATAGAAGGTTATAATAGCGTAATGTAAATAAAAAAGAAAACGTGTTACGTAAGCTCTCACAAAAAGACGAATAATTAACGTGAAAAGGAACACACAAATGTTGGATTAATGTTAGGTTTGGCATATATGGGGAACGTGACATAATAAAATTGTGTTTTCTGTTAGTTAAGCTAGTGTAATGTTCTATACAAAAACTGATATTACATGCTTCCATGGAATTGTTATCAACAATTGAATGGTGCCCGAATAAACACTGCAGTTCGCTTTACTCGGTAAGTATTTGTAAACATATTTTTAAATTTTAAAGATGTTATCGTTTAAATTGCTTAAGTGTTTAAGTACAAAATACATTATTCCTGAAGCAAACGAAGATTGATCAAAGAAATGTGTGAAGTTGAGTCGCTGAAAAGATAGTAGCCGCCATCTTGAATCACAAAACACTATAAGTAATTATGTTTGTTTAATGTTATCCGTGAACACTGGAATAAGTATAAGTCTATACGTAATAGTTAGAAATAACGTAATCCGATATTCTAAAAAATGAGCGGACTTTGATGGAATGTTTATTGAGGGTGTGCGTAATGCACTATGTTATGTATTAAATTAATGGTATATAATTAAAAATAATAAGGGTTACGCTTTTTAGAATATCCGTTGTTTATATGACGCCCCACCGTGTAGATTAGGAGTATGTTAGTAGTATAATATAAGAAATCAAATGTATGGAGTAATTTAGAGTCTAAGATGGTAGATTAAAATTAATATTTATGTTTGATGGATAAAAAATCATACATATATCATAACACTTACGAGTAGAAAGCTTACTATATTAGTGAGGTTAGTAGTCTGTGGGGCATGTAGGTATTTTATTACTCTTGTCAAAGTTACATGGGAAAAAGTCTTAACTTTTTATAGAAAATAATTAGTTCTATGTATTATTTATTATTCATTATTGATAAAAACCTTACCCCGATTACTATATATATATATATATATATATATATATATATATATATATATATATATATATATATATATATATATATCGAGGCAGCATTATTAAGAATAACCGACAACTCTTGTCTGGATATTTTAGTATTGATCCCTTCAATTTTATGTCTTAATCTCGGATGAGAACTGGCTGATGAAACTGCCGTAATGCACATGTTGGTCCAGAGTACTTTCTGATCCATCTGGCTCCATCGTCAGTGGAATCATATCAAACAGATAAAGACCTGGAGTGAGATTTATAACTTATTATGGCTGCAAAATGTAAATATGAAACTATATATAGTTTCATATTTACATTTTCCCGTGGATGCTGGTCTGGTTCCAATAAGCTCACACAACCAGTCCATTAGTCGTGACTGTGTCCGTG
>OY744515.1:131971023-132021023 GCA_963556195.1 Sepiola atlantica
TTGACATTAGGTGTAGTGTTCAGTCTAGATGTTTTATTACGTGTACCATACTTTTTGAAGTAATTTTGTTATGCTTATGCATTATTTATTAATTATGTGTGAGTAAGGTGGTTGTTACAGTTAGTTGTAAGTAATATATGTATATAGCCATTCCTATCTGTTAGTTTACGGTAGACTACATAAGATGAATTATTATTTGTTGTTTATTAATAGAATATCAAGAAATGGTATGGAGTCATCGTTTTCTTTTTCGAAAGTAAATACGACGGTAGAAAATAAAGATATAGTATATGTACGTGTAGTATGACACATTTTAAGGTAGTCTATAGTTGAATGGTCCGTTCTAAAGAAATTCAAGTACGCCTCTAATGTGATTTCCCATAGGATACATTATCGAAGATAAAATAACTCACGTTAGTTCATGAATTGATTCCAATACTACTATTTACATTTGGTATATATATATTTCGTTCAGAGATGTATGCATTTATATGGATATATATATATATATATATATATATATATATATATATATATATATATATATATATATATATATATATATATAGTTTGTACATAGATATGTATGGGTGGTATGTAGTTATCTGTGATATGTGTACATATTTTCATATCTTCCCTCTCTACATAATTGTTTACCTCTTTCACTATATATATTCTCCATAATTACTTACTGGTTACTTTTTACTTTTAGCATTTTCTGATCGTTCTTGATAACACCCATGTAACAGTTCGGCGAAACGTTGAGCTCACAGAGCTTCTGCTTTTTCTATTGTTAATCTGATATTATCGGATCTTGTATCTTTTTATCTATACATATATATATATATATATATATATATATAAACATAAATATATATATATATATATATATATATATATATATTACTGAACACATTATATTTTGTACCAGTGGCCCATATTTAAATTTAGCATCATACTATAATTACTCTGTGAAGCGTAGGCACATTTGCCCTGTTTATATAATTACGAGCTGATTCATACACGTTCTACGGTAAATTAATTCAAACCAAGATAAAATTGCGGATATATTTCATGATGATTTGTATTACTCGGATAATACAACCTTCTGTTTATTCATCTTTGGGGGCTATACTAAAAATATTATCACTTAATACTTCTACCTGGTTATGTATTACAGAACGAGGGCAAGCTACGCCTTGTGCTCAAACGAATAAGAGTATATTTAAAGCATTCACTTTCGGGTCATCGAAGTTTGCTGCGAGTAAATTGAATATTTTCCAGACTGCTATGACAAAAACGACAACTTTTTTGACGTATTGGACAAAGAGAGACTTTGGTCTGATCATAAGGTCGTTAAACTAACTTCGTTTCCCCGTTGACCAGGAAGGCACTATTCTCCACGATTCGATCTTCCAATTGACAGCTTTAGTAAATTTGATTACCAGTTCTTTGTGTTGATTTCTGTAGACGTATGCCCGTATATTCTGGCCACAATAAATCCACCACCTTAAGGGATGGACTGATTTTCGATTTCACAACCCCCTTGAGAGTATGTCGGTCCGTGAAATGTAATGAATCACTTGTAATGGTGAACAATATGAGGATATTGTTAAATGAAAGTTGTTTGATATCAGTAAAGGATTGCAAAGCGGACCGCTACCCTTTAATGACACCATAGAGACGTACCTTTACTTTCGATTTCTTTCTCTTAGTTTTATGAGAACTGTCCATTCAATGCAACTTCTACTGTTATCACTTTTTTCGTTCATAAAGAGATCGATTTACCTTTAGTGTTCAACCGATACAATGGGAAAAATAGCGCATCTTAGAAGAAACCAGTTCCTGATATAAGAGCGCAACCGATTCCAGTGAACAGAACTTATCTAGGAAACGCCGAAAAATGAAGTAAGTTGAAGATATTGAGGCTTAACCGAAATAAATATACTTTGAAGCATACACACTCGACTTAGTTCGACGTCGTAAGTCGGAAACGGCCGAATACAAACAAACCGGTGTCAAAATCCAAACCAGCCGGATTTCAACATTACGAAAATGATAAAAGAAAAATACACACTGTATGTATGTTTCTTTTCTCATGATGTATTTATTTTCTGACGAGAAAATCATGCATTTTTAATAATATTTTACGTGAAAGTTTAAAGTTTAACTGTTTTTCGATAAATGTTTTAACATAGTCAATTCAACAATGATTTTTACATCTTTCTTGCGTGTTATTAAGGTTAGGGTTACGGTTATTTCACGGTTAGTATACGGTTAGGTTTGGTGTAAAGCTAGAGCTATGAGATTCATTATCGGTTAAATAACGTTTTTTCAATTATCATCTGCCTTCCATGTATATAAAGAGTTACTCTATTTAAATGTAACTGTGTCGTCTGTCTCTCGAGCCTTCTGATTGACTAAACACTTCAGCATTATCCGGCTGTTGATGTAAACGGCCGGAAGATACCAAACAACACGCCGGTTTAGTTGGTTCAAAAGCTGTACAAGTATACATTTTTCTAGTACATTCTTCTAAACTACTAGGAGGTTTATTATCGCTTGTGAGTGAATAGAGGAACATACAGCATTTAGTGTTTCTCATTGTTTTGTTGCTATTAAGCGATCTGAAATTCTACTTAGAGTTCGCGAAAATTGTTCCCAAGGATTTCCTGGTCTCTATGAATTAATCATCGTTGGTCACAGCATATTTTTACCCTGTACGATTTCAAGTATGTACTCCGACACCGTGGCCAGAACGGCTTAGATGTAGCATACAATATCGGGAAATGTTTTATTTCCCAACTGACGCAAACAAAATGTGTTTAGTCTGATTATAAACGTTTCTATCTGTTTAATAAAAACATAAAAGTTATTAAAGAATGAAGTATAACCTTTAACACATTTGTTTTACATCGTATAGATTAAATGGCAATGTAGCAGTCGCTGGATGCGGTATGGTTAATACTATGTGATGTAAGTCACTTTGTTTATCTCTATAGCTATCATAGCCGACTTTATTTATCCCAAGAGCAGATAACTCGATTCATTTATGCAATGAACATAACCCAGTAAAATTGTTTTATGATTTTATTTCCGGCTTAACAAAAACCGCGTAAGTAATGTTGCCACTGTCACTCCACTGGTTTGCGGTTCTGTCTCTGTTACGACCATAAGACGACGGATCTTCGTGCTATCTCCTTCTGAATTTTCACCAGATACCTGTAAGACGGCTCGCTTTTACGCTACCATGCTCCCACCTCTTACTACGTTGAGGAAGAATTTGGTTTTAAGCGTTAGTTGTTCTGGTGTCAAAGCATCACTGATATGATTATTTACTCTAAAAAAGAAACCTGAGTGAATGGCGGAAAAGACTTAGCAATAACACTACCCAAGATGAGGAAACTAGTCAAAACCTTGTGAAAATAGTCGTTATAGATACACTATACGAGATAAATACCTTACAATCATACTTGCTTGCTTAAACGTTTAAATGTTATTTAGTAAAGGGGAATGTATTTGTCTCCGTGTTGTAATTGACGAGGCAAAATATATTATCTACATATCGAAAGTAGACTAAATATTTCATGAGTCTAAATGGCAATGCTTCGTAAAAGAAACTCACACATGTGTTCGCTATTGTTAGTCCAAGGATTGAGGTGGTCGATAGACCGTGTATATATTAGATTGTTTTAACTGAATTTGACGGATGCAGTGGCAACCTTTATCAACTTAACGAACATGCTTTCATAAATATAAAGGGGGCAATAACTGGCTACGATGTAAACACAAATCATCAGATATATATATATATATATATATATATATATATATATATATATATATATATATATATAGTGTATCATTTGGATAATTCGACCTACTGTTCTAATCCAAATGATACAAATTATCTACAATATACGAAGAAACATATATTGATTGTTTCTAAAGTCAGAACACGAATAAATTGGTTACTAATATCATAGAACCCCACAACATTTCTCATGATTTTTTATTTTCTTCATAATAAATAATCAATCTATTATTTTTATTTGTAACATATGTAAATAATATTTATTTCTGATCAACATTTCGTGATCAAGAATATAGCATATATTTTCGCATTATAATTACTGACAATATTGAAGAAAAATTAGGAACTGGAGAGATTTAGGGGTCGGGGAAAATTTTAGGGGTCAGGCCAAATTTTTTAGGGTCCGCCCAAATTTAGGGGCGGCGATATGTACGTATTTAGCTTCCACACCGGGGCGGCGATAGGTACTTATTTAGCATTCAGCGGTGGTGATAGGTACTTATATAGCATGTGCACATGGGCGGTAATAAGTACGTATATAGTATGCGCACCGGGGCAGTGATAGGTATGTATTTAGCATGCGCACTGAGGCAGCGATCGGTTCATATATAGCACGCGCACCGGGGCGGCAATAGGTACGTATATAGCACGCGCACAGGGGCGGCGAAAGTTACATATTTAAAATTCACACCGGGGCGGCGAAAGGTACATATATTTATTCACACCGGGGCGGCGATAGGTACGTATTTAGCATTCACACCAGGGCGGCGATAGGTATGTATTTAGCATTCACACCGGGGCAGCGATAGGTATGTATTTAGCATTCGTACCAGGGTGGCGATATGTACGTATTTAGCTTCCGCACTGGGGCGGTGATAAGTACGTATTTAGAATTCACACCGGGGCGGCGATAGGTACGTATTTAGAATTCACACCGGGGCGGCGATAGGTATGTATTTAGCATTCGCACCGGGGCGGCGATATGTACGTATTTAGCTTCCACACCAGGGCGGCGATAGGTACGTATTCAGAATTCAGGGGTGGCGATAGCTACGTATATAGCATGTACACATGGGCAGAAATAAGTACGTACATAGCATGCGCTCTGCGGCGGCGATCAGTACATATATAGCACGCGCACCGGGGCGGCGAAAGGTATGTATTTCGCATTCGCACCGTGGTGGTGATAGGTACGTATTTAGCATTCGCACCGGGGCGGCTATAGGTACGTATTTAGCATTCGCACCAGGGCGGCTATAGGTACTTATTTAGCATTCGCACTGGGCCGGCGATAGGTACGTATTTAGCATTCACACCAAAGCGGCAATATGTACATATTAATTATTCGCACTAGGGCAGCGATAGGTACTTATGTAGCATGCACACCGGGGCGCAATTGGTATGTCTTTAGTATTCGCACTAGGGCAGCGATAGGTACTTATGTAGCATGCACACCGGCGCGCAATAGGTATGTATTTAGCATTCACACCGGGGCAACGATAGGTACTATTTAGCATTCGCAACAGGGCGGCGATAGGTACTTAAATAGTATCTGCACCGGGGCGGCGATAGGTACGTATATAGTATGTGCACTGGGGCGGCGATAGGTACGTATATAGTATGCGCACCGGGGTGATGATAGATACGTATATAGTATGAACACCTGGGTGGAGATAAGTACCTATATAGAAGGCGCAGATAGAAGTGTTACTTTTTATAGAAATATGTCATACTATTACCCTGGGCAATAGGAGAAATGGTGGGGAAGAAACAGCTTTTGCAAAAGGCAAAATTAGAAAGTAGCGGCGAAATGGGGCGACCAGGGAAGAGAAAGGTAGCAGATAAAGAGACGGCTATAGAGAGAGGGGGCGGACATAGAAGTTTGAATATAAAGATGTTACACACACGATCTTTCTTCAAATATATGTTGTTATGACCCCGAGCAACGCCGGGTAGCCCCGCTAGTATTTGAATAAAGGACAAATAATAAATGCATATATGCAAGCAAGTTTTATTATAATGGATAAAATTGGCTCTTTTTCATAAAAAAATCCTCAAGTACCTGTGGTGTTGTAACAGGTTTGTATCAGTTTTAAGTGACATTCTTCTGGAGGTTGAAAGTACGATCCTCAGTGCGATACTAAGAAGACAATGTTGAATTACTTAAGACTTCCACCCGACGAAACTAGAGTAAGCAACTTCCGTTCAAATTTTCTGTACAAATTCACGAGTTCAACAGAAATATTCCCGAGTTCGACAAGATGCACCTGAAAAAGGTCGGAGGTTATATCGACCGAGACGTTCTAAGATAAACATCCAAGATGAGAACAGATGTCCTCGTCTTATTAATTGCGAAACGTTATAAAATATGTTTTTGTTTTCGTACTGCACAACACAAATATTCGTTGTATATACTTTATAACTTAAATCTCGCATATTCCATGAATCAATATGTGTATTTACAATACTGAGTAGTCTAAATAACTACTTCTCTTTTCCTCAAAGGTTAAGTCGGTCGAGACAATATCACTTCACTTTATTTTACACTGTATATGATGGAAAATATAGATTTAAATACGTTTGAATAAAATAAATTATATCCTTAACACAAACATATGTAATTCTATTCTTTAAATTAAAAGTATAATACACCACATGATTTAACATACATCAGTAACATATATATGGATGTATGCTTTCGACATTTTTAATAATTGCAGCGATGTGGTAAGAAAACGACAGTCGCACTCAAATTGCTTTAGAAGTCGCACTCCGTTGGTTACATATAATAGGTATCACGTAGCAAAAATTCGGGAGTAGTAAAATGTCTAGGTTTTAGATGAGGAATAGAGCAGGCGTATTTCGGAGATGTACTCCTTTCTTCCTTACAAAACCAGTAGTAGAGGCCAAAGAAATACTCTGCATTGAGACTGTGAACTACTTATAGTCTGTAAAAAAATTACATTGAAGACGTGTTGAAAACATAAAAGGAAAGTGTGCGCCTGTGTTATTATGTGTTCTCTGTTGATGCAATGAGATGACGTAGAATTGCTGCGGCAAGGAAGGAGGAATAAAAGAACTGGGGACCTGTAAACAAAGCTACTACTTAGGAGGGCATGAGTAGAATAGCTAAGTTCGCTTTTACAACGTATTGCATTTCATACCTACATGAAATTATGCGGCCGGTCTATTTGTTTACGTGGCGATAATTCGTCCGCTACTTTACAATAAGATGATGCTATCATTCGCTTGGAGATAATATTATAATAATATTGATTTGCTTATAGTAAATACGCCACTATGAAATATTCAGGATAATGTAGTAAATAGTTTAAGATTTTAACAACGAAATATACTTATTGGAAAATCACTGGATCAAATAATTAAATATAAACACGCATCAATTTGGGCAGATATAGTTGGTCGACAAACAGTAGTATATTGTTTTTGAAATATTGCGGACCCTTATCTTTTTTACATCTGGGGATTTACAATGACGACTGCTGAAATTAACTAGTTTCATTTGCCTGGTCAGCCAAGTCAGTGTGAGGAAATTAGATCGATCATTTGGTGGTCGGCAGAGGAAACAGCAGATCGATAGAAAATGGAGGAAAACATACGAAAACATGATCGAAGGTGTCGAGGATCTGGAATCGATACTCGACGTTTACTGTCAGAGCTGTGTTTTGTTTGAGCAAAACGAGTGTGTGAGGTGTTCTGTGTAATGTGTGAGGGGTTCTGTGTAATGTGTGAAGGGTTCTGTGTAATGTGTACTCGTGTCTTTCCAAAATTAATTTGAATAAGTTGCTTGCGGTCGTGAGTTGCGTTTCACATCGGTTCAAACACAATGTTAACGGCAACAAAAAGTGTACATTTTATGACTGTAGAATCACGCAAAAAAAAAAAACAGGAGAAAATAATAATCTGAACAAGCATTAAATAAAACAAAGAGAAACGTAAAAAAACATCGTCATAACTGATGAAGGCCAAACATATTTTAGAGTTATCTGCTCTTTAATCCTTCAGGACATTATTTTATGCGCTGATTTGGCTAAAGAAATAGCTTTTGTCATGCTGAACAATTAATCCCTGTTTTATTCGATTAGCTGATACTTCAAGAAAAACTGGTAGACTACAACATGGTCGATTCCAAATCTTATGTCGCCAAACAATTATCAAATGTATCAATACGTGATGTAACTTCTTTTATTAAATTCATCATTTTCAATGCTTTCATAGTATATTTCATTATTCAACTGACATTTCATAAACCATTGCGTAATTCATGACCTTTATAAATGGTTACTTATTAGTAAAATAACGTAAAACCAATTTGGCCATATGTACTCATATAAACGTAACTCAATCACTGGTAAAAATGTTTAAAAATACTTGATATAACTTTGCTAAGTAATATGTTTTGGTAATTTGTTTAGTAATACACACACTAATTGTATTTGGTCGCCAACTACCGCGTATCTATATATTTTATTCGGTTCGCCGGTTAATTTTATTTGCAACATATTAACGCTCTAATAATTATTTAATTCTGCACCGATCTATTTTAGAAAACTAATTGGGCTTTAATGTTCTGCTTATTGTATTTTCTTGTATTTTATTTCATGTTTTATAAATCAATCTTGGATTATTTTTGCCGAATGCTGTAATTTTAATATAGTATTTGTTTTGTTTCAATTTATAAAGAAATCTCTATATGGTTATATTATTTTAATTAGTTGTATGAAATTATATCATTGTAATTTGTACTCACTATGAGTTCTCACACATACCATCATCAGTAATCATTCACTATTTATTAACGGTGGTGTTCCCTGGAGTCTGAGTGACAAAAAATCTCTTAAGATTTCCAATACTCTTCACCTCTTTCTATAAATACGGCAAATGATTTTGCGTTATCGCAGTAGACGCTTACTATCGATAAATTGCTTGCAACAACACTTATATACAAAGGGATTTAAGTTGCAAAAAGCCTCCACAAAGTAGCAGTACCTTCTGCAACTTTTTCGAATAGATATATAGTTAGTGCTTTCTCTAGCTGGTACCGCCATCTTCCTTGACCCTTCACGACTAGTTCATGTGGTAGAAGCCAAGACTGGTGGTATCACTATATTTTTTTTGGGGGGGGGGGCGTGTATTTTATTTATTTTTTTTAAGTTAATGTTCCTTGGTTCTTGTGGTGGTGTTCTTACTGTCTTTTTTCTTATTGCAACTTGCATATGACTTACTAGTCTTTGAAGCGTATGTCCGTTGGTTTTCGCATTATAGTAGTTTCTTTAAGATTTCAGCTGTGTTCATCATTAACGCCCAATGTATGGTCTCATTCTCCACTTTGATGGCAAGTCCTCCACGTCTTTTTTCCAGGTCTTTCGGGACTGTTCATAGTGCTCTCACGATTGTTGGTATCATATTGAGGCTTTTTCATCGATATTATTATTATTATCATCATCATTATTTGTACTCGCAAAGAGTTCTCACAAAGGTAATCAGTGATTACTTACTGACAGCGGGTGGTATTCCATTGAGTCTGAGTGACAAAAGGTCTCACAATATTTCGAGTATTCTCTAACTCTTTTTGATAGCCACAGCAAATAACCTTGCATTATCGCAACACTAGTTTACCATAGATTTCTCTCGTGGTCTTCTATGGGATTTTGGTGGCAAAAAGCCTCCCCAAAGTCCCAGCACTATCCGCTCTTCATGTGGAGGTCTGGATTGTGCTGTCACTCCTCGGTCTCCTCATCATCCTTGAGCCTATGCAAATATGGTGTGTGGTGTCAGCCATGGATGGTATCATTTTTTTTAGGTAGCGGGAGCGCTTAGTACGTTTCTTTCTATTTCTGTTCATTAGTTCATTTTTGTGTCGTGTCAGTTGAGGCCGGTGTAATTTATTGGAGGTAGCTTAGAAAGTGAACTGTCTTGCATTTGTTTGTTCCTTTGTTTGTTATGTGTTCTTTTTGGGAATGTGTTTTCTTCCTGTTGTAGATTCCATGTGACCCTTCGTAGCTTATGCGGGTTGGTTTCCGCATTAGACGATTTTTCTCGAGATTGCAGCTGTTTTGATCATTGCCGTATTTTGTATACTTTCAATGTTCCATATGATTCCAATTTCTCCTAGTATTTTTCCAGTTTTTTTGGATTGTTCCTAGTGCTCTTACGATTATTGGTATTATACTGAGTTTCTTTATGTTCTATATTCTTTTCAGTTCTCTGGCTAGTTCCGTGGATTTGCTTCTTATAACATACACGCATTGGGTGATACAACGCATTCAAACATTCAATACATACATATCAACGTATCTGAGTCTATATTGTAAATCGAAATTTGAGAAACGATAAAACGCGCGATTTAACTGATGCTAACGTCTTGACGTACACTCTCACACGGAACGGAAGAAGATTTACGGTTACCAATTGAAAGATCACCCCCAAAACCTCCATATATTAAAGTTTGCAAATGAAATTACAGAATCATTTTCACCATCAGTTATAATCAAAGTAATGATGTCATTGTTTAAGATTAAGTTGAGTTTTGACGGACTCAACACTTTCCTGTAAATTGTTGTATGCCACGATTCAACAGGATACGCTTTTACTGCATCAATATGTCCTCTATCCAATGCAGGATGCACTTTCTCCGACACATTTTTAATATATACCTCGTAAACAGATTTCACTCCGGGACGAATGCCAAGAACAAAGTATTCGTCGCTTGTAAGAAATATGGACTAAGATAATAGACTATTTAAGAGTCAATTGGTACGGGTACAATGCGCATTGCACAGGGTAAGCAGAGACGTACTTAACGCAGAAAAGTGGATAAAACTGTTGTTGGCGAAAATGTAAAGTTATGGATATAAAAATCGAAGATAAATAGCAGAAACACTTAATTGTATGATAAGAATATTAAAATAAAGATCAAATCAGAGATGTACTACTTCTGGATGTGTGTTCTAAATGGTTATACACATGCGGCTAATTCATGGCGCAGCTGCAAGACTTTATTTTAGTAAAAGATATTCAAGAGTACAGCGGTCAAACATATATATATATATATATATATATATATATTTACATATTTTCGAGAGAAACGCTTTCCTTTTTTAAAATAAAATTATTTCCGGAAATGAATGCATATTTTTTTTGTTGATGGCATCATTCACCGTCCCATTTTTCCCTACGACAATGCACCTTATAAAATACACAGGCACATTTACATATATATATATACACGTAGACACACCCATATATATATATATATATATATATATATATATATATATATATATATATATATATATATATATATATATATATATATATATATATGTATATATATATATATATAAATAATGAATACATTTTTTACGCTTTTCTTTTGCCTTTTTTTACATCATAATAATGATAGATTACGTAATTGTTAAACATCGTAGTTAAAATAAACATTAGAAACTTAATAATGAATGAATCCGTTTGATGCATAGCCTTTTGCTTCTGTGACCTGACGTGGTTCATAAGAACATCATAGACGAGGATACGGTCAGGTGTACACCGTGGCGAAAGGATAAAATGAAAAAGTCGAACTCATGACGCAGAAAAAGACAAACATGGGAGAGAAAATAGTTTTATATGGACTATTTTTATAAATGTTAATTATCTTTATTGATCGGGTATGAATATTTTAAAGAAAAGAATGTAAAAGATCAGAGTGTCATAAGATATTTTGAACTATGACTACATGTTAATAGGTTTAAAGTAAGAATTTCCTTTTGATGTGAGTAAAAAAATCGGATACATACATTAAATGCAAAAGGTGATATTCTGATTTTTTCTTGAGCCTGATGAAGCATTTTCGTAAGTGTTGATATACTATATATCATGACAATATATATTTTCAAGAACAATTATTTGATAAAAAGGCATTTTGGCATTTGACCACGAATATTTTCTAATAAGTATTATTATAATATATTACATTTTAGATCTAGTCGTTTGTGAGTGTCTGTGTGTATAGATATATTGAAAGTATTTCAAACGTATTTACTCATATGCATGTATACGCTTAATTTTGAGAATAATGGTCTAAACTATAATTATAATTCAATTAATGGTTTTCTTGTTATTTTTGAAATATTTACAATCGTTTTGTCTTGGGGAATAACACAACTTTAGTTAAGTTTTGTTTACTAAACTAAAGTGTTTGACTTTGAGTTTGTAATCGTCTGTGGTTTACAACAATTGTAAATCTGTTTATTTATCTTTATACATTTACGATGAAAATAAAATCGGCAACTGATCAAATGACAAATGCACTTGTCTCTCAACCACATTAATTAACCTGGAATAAGCACAACAATTTCGAAATCTCGCAAACCATATCAGAAAATAGCAATCGTCAAATTACTCAATTTTTATTTCGCCCTAAACAAGCACTAAATAAAATGTTCGTATAAAGTATTATTGCACGATTATACTTAAATGTTCTTGTTATAATTATGAGCGATTGATTTTAATTTTGTAAGCGACTAATTATCAACATCATAATCAAGTTGCGTCAAGACTAAATACTGTCTATATAACATAGTGTAGGTACAGAACTCATTGTCCAGAAAACTAATCAAAATAAATGTGAGCAACGCTATCGCCAGGTATTTTATTATGAGCTAAAGTTAAACTTTAATCACTAGCTTAAGAAAAAATTCAACGTTATTTCTTGGACGTTTTCATTTTACAATGTCTACAAGTAACGAATTTTCCATGGTTTATATTCTTGAATATCGTATTTTTGGCACTGAAAAACTCGCTGTAGCAATTGGTTACCGAAGGTGTGTTTTGTTAATACCTATAATAATACTGTCAGGGACTCAGTTAAAGTTAATATGTTACGAGAAACGTGCCTAAATATTGAAACGCGAAAATTACCAGTTTAGCCATGATGCATTACATGCATTATATGCTACATATACAGATATAGATAGGGCATACAAAGCGTTTCAATACATTATTGAAACTTAAATATTTTGGAAAACATAGGATACGATGCCCGATTAAATTGGCGATCACGATTAATGTGTGTATACCGAATAGGTGTGAAATAACAATACTAATGTATGGAATACACACTCGATAGAGATTGATGAAGTAAAGGTGATAAATACCGACTTACATTTCATTCATCCATTGAATACTTTCAGAAGGTATACAACTATTACATCACATGATCGATGTTTTACTAATTGTTTTTTTCATAACAGATAGTATATACTTATAGATGTATACATAATACAAATTGTTCATTAAATTCCATGTTTTAATTATAACTAATTGTCAAGGACTCGCTTTCAACATTTTAATAATGAAGTTGTAAAATAGAGAAATAAATAAAATAGAGATACACATGTAAACAACATATTCAGTCAAGAAACTAGAGTAGACTAGAGTGAAGGAAACCCTATTTTATTTGGATTATTGAGACTAATACACAAGAAGAAACAGAGCGTTTTAGATTAGTCCGTAATTAACTTAGTGTGTTTAAGTGAACTCTACGCAACAGGATCCCGGCCAGCAGGGTCGATTGCGTCACAGATTTTTAAAATGTTCAAGTACATTTAGCTGATCCAAGTTCGCAATGAGATTAGCCTTTTTACGATAAACACGAACATTCATTCACTCTAATTAACTGCTTACTATTTTAGAAGAGCTCACTTCAATAACACGTGCTCTTGCTAAGCCAATGAGAATATTTGCTAGTTTTAGACTCTTTAGGAACACGATGTGTTTGTAGACACAAAGATACATAGATGGACGTGTGTTTTTGAATCAATGATCCGATTGTTGGATGACTTTGGAGGTTATATTTGCTTATGATATAATTGCTCGACAACATTGCACTCTTCAAATTCTAAAACCATAATCTGTCAATAAAACTTAGTAACCCCGAGCTTAGTTTAATCTGATTGAAAAACAGACACATTCTAAGGTATTATTATATCTGTCCTACTATGTAACACAAAATGTATAAAGAGGTGATCATTAATGTCGAACATCTTGCAAGTGTTATAAAGGGGGTTATAGTATCGCCTATATATATATATATATATATATATATATATATATAAACAGTACTAATGCAAAACGCGATTAATCTAATATGATTAAATTACGCCATCAAATAACAAATCAATACGTTGACTTAAAGCATATTCTATTTGAAAGCAAATATAAATTATACAATGTTCATGACATAAAAAAATATGATTTAGAGGTTAGACTTAGTGTTTAAATGTAACATTTTTCGTAGTGATTATTTCGAAATTTAGAAATTACGAAATTTAAAAAATCGGGTTGATTTGCGCTTTACATACAAACTATTTATATATATATATGTATATATATATATATATATATATATATATATATATATATATATATATATATATATATAATGGCTCACAGCATTTAATCAACCTACCCTAGACATCCCTAATAATACAACCAACACTACTAATTCCTTCCCTGTCTACCAGCTTGACCACACACTACACCCACCACCTAGTAACCACCTACTTGATCAAAAACTTTCTAGATTAAAACAGAGGATCCTTGATATACTCCAACAAGAACAACCCCACATCACCCCTAACATCACCAGATCCCAACGCCTTACCCTAGAAAACCTGAAAAATAAAAACCTAGTTTACTTACCCTCTGATAAAGGTAAGGAATTCTGTATCATCTCTCAAGACTCATACAACATACTCGCTCTCGAACATCTTAACAACAACAACCTATACACCCCCGCCCCCAACATTTCAGCCACATTAGTCCAAAACTCCATTAACAACACCTGTTCCCAAATCTGTCTCACACGTAACCTCCCCAAAAAATACAAAATCAACTTCACCACCAAAAATAGCAGACTTCCCACCTTCTACCACCTCATTAAAACACACAAGACCAACACACACACACAAATTAGACCTATAGTCTCTAGTATTGAAGGACCACTCTATAAAATCTCTTGGCTTCTCTCTCAACTACTCAAACCACTACTCTCCACCTTCCCCGCACATGTCAGCAGCTCCGACCAAGTAATTAGCAGACTACACTCACTCCAACACCAACAACTACAAACTAACAACTATATATTTAGCCTAGACGTAATCTCCCTCTACACCTCAATACCCGCACACCCAGCCATAGACCTCATCACCGACCACATATCTTCCTCTGACAACCTAGAGCTCTTCGGACTAACACCTACTGACATTCACAATCTCTTATACATCATCATCGACAACACATACTTTACCTTTCAGCAGCACACTTTCAAACAAATCTCCGGCCTCCCCATGGGTTCTAGCCTTTCCGGTCTCTTAGCCATCACCTACATGAACCGGTTAGAACAATGAGCACTTAACTCCTGCCTCTCCTATATATTCTTCTCCAGATATATAGATGACATTCTAATCCTTACATCCTCTCAAGACGAAACCACACAAATATTCAACACATTCAACAACACCGACCCCCACATACAATTCACCATAGAACACCCAAACGAGTCCGGCTCACTCTCTCTCCTTGATTTCAACCTTAACATCACCGAAGATGGCTCTATACACACTAACTTCTATAGGAAACCTGCCTGCAAAAACCTTTTCATACACTATAAGTCTGCCCTGCCCACAAAAGCCAAATTAAGTTATGCCCATAATGAAATTACCCGAATACAAAATAAATGCTCTTCTGCTGCTGACAAAATATCACACACTAAAAACTTCCACCAAACCCTCCAAAATAATGGCTACCCCGCCCCCACCATAGCCCACCTAAATAAGCCCAGAACACGTAGACACCGCACCCTCGCTAACACATGCTTCTTAAAACTCCCTTTCTTCAGCGATAAGATCACCACCTCCATCCGCAAGGCAATACATAAGGAAAACCTTAACATACAACTAACACATACTGGCACCTCCTTACGCCAACATCTATCTAATAAACACACTAACCACACACCCGAACCCTGCTCCCTGGCCAATTGCCCTATCTCCAACACAGGTATGTGCCTTCGCACTAACTGTGTTTACAAACTACAGTGTAATAAATGCAAAAAATTTTACATCGGCAATACTACAAGACCGCTACACTTGCGCATAAAGGAGCACTTGAATACCCGTATATCCTCTTTCCACAAACACATAGAGATTTGCTCAAACACTCAGCGCGATATTCACGTCTCCATCTTAGCGTCTGTCAGAAACATCGGTGACCTTAGAATCACAGAATCAATCCTCATCTCCAGATTAAACCCCTCACTCAATCAACGTCACGAGCTCTACTCACCTTTCATTCTATAATATCTACCCCCCATCCACCAACCAACCCCCATATCTAACACTTAACAGAGTCCGTTTCCACCACTTCACTCATTACTCACCTCCCATAATAAACTCACCATACACCCAAACAATCAAACAGGCCCCTCCCCATATGAACTTCCATCCTTACACACTTTCAACCACAAACCAAAAACCATATTCAGCATACTCGTCTAACCCACCAAAATAAGTCACTCCATAACCTAGCATTATTAATTAATAAATCCAAACACATATAGAATGTATACAAATAACATGCAAATATTAAATAAATAATTCATAAAATAAATTAAACAAGTAAATAATAATAATAAAAAATAAATAAATAAATAAATAAAAAAAAACAAAACAAAAAAAAAACAAAAAAAAAACAAACAAACAAATATGTAAAGAAATTGATGAATATATATAGATAAACAATTAAACAAACAATAATACATAGATATGTATATATATATGTATATATGCATTTGTGTATATATGTTGTATATATATACTAATATTGTTATACAGATCTCCACCAAAAAAAAAATTTAAAAAAATTAAAAAAAAAAAAAAAAAATTAAAAAATTAATTATAAAAAAAATATTTTAAAAAATCCAGAGTTACTCCCCTTTATCTTATAATAAATATATCAAGTTAATAAGTTAATTCGTTAATCTAATTTGACGAAACTCACAATTAGTAATTAATAACACTTCTTTAATAGATGATAATCGAAATCGATAAGTAGATAGATCTAGAATATTTAAAATATGAGACTAATTACTTTAATTTATATTAAAATTCTTAAATTACGATAGAAAGATAAACAAAATAAAAAATACGAAGATAAAACAAAGTAAATATTCAAATATAAAAAAAAAAAAATAAAATAAAAAAATGATATATATATATTATCAAAAATAACAGTTTATCGAACACCATACACCTAACCAACATTACACTAATATTCTAAACACCAATCATATATTTAACATAATATTAAAATAAAACTTAACTTAATTTATATTCCCTGTGAAACTGTTTTTTTGCTGCGGTCTATATCTGGCAGCCATTTTGTTTTGTATTATTCTCTACACAGTCGGAGAAGAATAAAATATTATTCTTCTTCTGGTCTAATTATTTTTGAAAAAGGGATGTCTTTTCCCGAAATATCAAATAGTGATTTTTAATCACCCGGACAGCTAAAACACTCTTGCTGTTATGTAAGAAAAAAAAAAAAAGGAAAAAAAAGGAAAAATAAATAGTAAGTCTTATATCGTATTCGATTTATTTTTATTGTTTTTGTTCCTTTCCTTTCAACTTGCATCTTACCCGGAATTGCATTGCCCACAGCCTTTCAAAAACTTACTAATATATATATATGTACATATATATATATACAATATGTTGATGTTTCTACTGATAATATTCAGTACAGTCCGGGGAAGGTCAATACAAATAAGCTCGATGATCCCTGATTATAGGGTCCAGAGCATTTATACGTATATTTTAAGAGTTCACCAATAGTGTTGTTTCGAGAGAGGATTCATCACAAGAAAAACATATTTTATTTTAAATGAATAATAAAATTGAAAAAATGTTTTCGTTGTGATGAATTCTTTATAATACATATCTTACCAAAATCTCTAAATATATATATATATATATATATATATATATATATATATATATGTATATGTATATATATATATATATATATATATATATATATATATATATATATATATCTATCTATATATATATATATATATATATATGTATGGCAAAATCTCCAAATATATATATATATATATATATATATATATATATATATTTCAGAAACGCCATATATATATATATATATATATATATATATATATATATATATATATATATATATATATATATATATTTGGCGTTTGCTTTCGTTTGAATTTTCATTGCATTAGGATATATTTTATAGCAAACAGTAACTCATGTGCGCTAAGAAAGTGACAGTAATAATGGCACGCACATTGTCAATACTCTTTCGGGTAACGGGAGGAGAGCGTGAACAGAAACAAGGAACAAAGGGACTCTTTTGATACGTCTATTCAATCTGAACGCTTATCGATTACGATAATATAATAGACTACAACGCGACAGACCAACAAAATGTAATGTTCATCTTTAGAAGGACACACAATTGGAAAACACTTTTTAGACTTAAGCGTGACTATTGACATACATATGATTGGCGGGCTAATTAAAATGACATGTAAAACCAGATCAAGGGTGAGCGACAAAGCGAAACTCAGAGTCTGTCATTGATTACTCTAAAATTAGATGTGGTGTTGAAACTGAATGTTTAGTCATGTAATCATTTTCAAACTGATGCCTGACGGACTGACATATTCAAAACCGACGGACTAAGCGTCTTCTAGATAAGCGTGTACGCGACTATAATCATAAATGAAGATGAAGCAAGACAGGAAACTCGACCGTGTCACTTCTCATTTTGTATGTTCACCTTTTACGTAATCAATTATGCAACACATGAACCAGACCAGAATAATTTAGCCTATTTGCCAGCCGTGTCACTCTCTATTCTCCCTATCTAATTTTCTTTCTATTCTTTCTTTATTTATATATCTCTTATTTTCCCCATGTTATTCCCTGTCTATCCGTCTTTCAATATCCCAGACGGGAAATAAATCAGTCTTGAAGGTCACCATCGAAAAGGGAAAATAACAAAACTCATGAATCTCGTTTTTGTATGTGTGCGGCAGTTTACCATGAAAATATCCCTATATTTATATCTATATCTATATCTATATATATATATATATATATATATATATATATATATATATATATATATAAATCATTTAAAAATAACTATTTAAATATCAACAATATACGTATACGTTACATCCTTGCAGAATCATAAGTGTAGATATAAACATTAAGCTGTTCGCACGATTCGAACCACGGCACGAGACTTATTTAGTTATAATCCTAAATGTGACGCCTTTACCGATAAGGCAAATATTAATAGTTATACTGAAGTTATGCGAAATAAACGTGTTCATGTCAGTAAGCAGACATGTTTATAATCAGCAGTAAGAAAGTTTTATACATAATATATATATATATATATATATATATATATATATATATATATATATATATATATTTAAGCATAACATTATAAAATAACACGGTATATTTTGTTTGATTAAACTTTTTTTTCATATTCATTTTGTTTTTCGAGTAATCCACTTTGTATTTCGTTTTAATTTGTGCATGTAAGTTCCGTAGGTTTTGTTCTAATTTATTTTTCTGTTTTTGCGAAGACTATCGATTTGAGTCACCAGGTCACCATCGGGCGGGATTGACTTTAGTGTGTTTACAACTATGTCTACTCTTCGATTTCAATATCAACTGGAAATGTCCGACTTGCAAATGTGCGTTTATTGTGATAAGAGGTTGTACAAAAACTTACATTACGTGCAAAGCATCTGTAAAATTGAAAAAGAGGACGATTAAACGGCTACGCATTTGTTAATGTGTATTACCAAGCTAGAAACTTTTAAATGTGACTATTTTCCTAATAAATATTATTGAATGTGGCATGTGTTTTTAATGTGTTAAATATTTAAATGTTTTAAAATATGTTGATGTTAGTACAATGGTTCATTATTTTTTGTATTATTAATTAGGATGTATTTATATTGAGATGGATTGTTAGCAAAGAGAGCTAGTGTCTGACGGATATAAAATTTGTTTTTGGGAAGGTATTGTATCAAAGTACATCGGTGAAACAAATAACTTTATTTTTATTGTTGCAGATACACTCAGCGATAAGACAATGGGAATGATTTACTACATTGGTTCTTACCTAATGTGTGTTGGGTCTGATGAATTTGTTTTTTTCAAATACGAAGTTTTATATTTTCAATGTTTTACCAAAAGTAATATATTTTATTTTAATATGACAGTGCATGAGAGATGTATATTGATATATTATATATTTTTCAGAGCCTGGTCATTCACTGCGAAGTTTGAATGCATTTGGTTACAGTACAATATATTAATATAGTGGAAATTATTTAGATTATTATCATAAGTAGTGTATACGTTACAAATCATGAATCAATGTGTACGCTTACAATATCATTTTAAAAGCGATCGTTTAATAGAACTTGACTTAGGTTTTTTTTTAATTCGTTTATTAACATTTTTGTAGTCGAAGAGATTAGATTCACGCTTTTATATAGAGGGAAGTACTCTTATAAAAATACTGTCAACTACCAATTAACAAAGAAAGGCTTTAACGCGCTATTAATAGTGAATCCACTAAAATAACAACAACACTAGCTGGCGACGAGTAAGGAATGCTTCCATTTAAATACGTATAAAGAGAATGTTTCAACCATACAAACTCACAGACTAAAAAATTAAGATTAATAAACTGAGATTTATTGGATATATTTCCTTACTTATAGAGGGGTTTGCCTAGTTGTTTATTATTTAAGATATTTATTTAAAATTTAATTTAATTTTATTTTTACATTTTATAACTTATATTTCATGATCATTATTATTTTTTATATACTTTTTAATAGAATTCTTTTAATTTTAAAACATTTATTATTTTTTTACTTTTATTCGTTTTATTTATAATTGCTTTATTACTTTACAGTACTTGATTTTATTTATTATATTTGAATATGTGTCATATATGTTATTATTATTATTATTATTATTATTATTATTATTATTATTATTATTATTATTATTATTATTATTATTATTTTTATTTCGAATAATTACAATCAATATACGAACTTTTTTTCTAAAACTCGATAGTGAAGAATATTTTTTTACTCCGTACAATTATATTTAAACGGAAAATAAGTTTTACGGCTTTTAGTTACTTATTGCTCGGGAGTTTTTTTTAATAATTTATCTTATCAATTATGAATTCAAAATAGAGAGTTTTTTGTAGTGGGTTATTTAACTCTTTGAATTTTCTTTGGTTTTAGATTTTAATTTGTGATTTCCCAACCCCATATATTAGAACATCTTATGAGAAGACAGCATGACATAAACTTGAATTCACATATCAAGTAATGACATCAATTTGTACTTGCACACTACACAAATATTTACAGCATTTTTGTGTGGAAATGGCGCATTAGTAAAAATAATGAAAATAAAAATAAAGCTCCAAATATGGTCCAAAAGTTACACAGCGCGCGAGCTAGCATTCTGGAGTAAAGCAGAAACACCCAGAGATTAATGATGGTCCCGTAAAGAAGACCAACTATGGGTCTCTTTTGTTTGGATGTTAAACCGACGGTACGAATATTGTTCTGATATTCTGTAATATATATATATATATATATATATATATATATATATATATATATATATATATTAAAAAAAAATGTTTTGTAATATAAGCACGAAGGTTTTTGTTAGAGCTCGATGGTGTAGACCAAGAGCTCTAATTCAATTCAGCGGCATATAAACCTCATAAAAGCAAGGAACAGGTTTATATAAAATCATCGAATTATTATTCGCATCGAACTGTTTTAGCTTTTCGCAATCACAGACATTTCTGTAATAAACAGAAATATCCAGTCTTTAGGTGACGTCATCAGTGAATATATAAAGTGCATTTAGTATTAATTATTTTTTTTTATATATATTACAAGCTGCGCTACCCGGCGTTTCCCAGGACTCTGTCTTCCCTAGTGACCTTATTTTAACGCCCCCCTCCCCGTTGCCACCTTTTCTCTGTTGCATTCGGCGAAAGCTCTCTTTTCCACACTCGTATTCCTCCGTTGCCCAGAGAAAACATATGGTATAATTTTTCTTAAAAAGTAGCACTCCTATCTACGCCTTCTATATACGTACGTATATTTACCTTTGAGCGACTACTATATACTACCTATCTCCGCGCCGGTGTGCATTCTATGTACGTACCTATCTCTACTCCGGTGCGCAAACGATATACGTACCTATCCCCGCCTGGTGCGCATACTATATACATAGCTATCTCAGTCCCAGTGCACATACGATATACATATCTATCACCGTCCCGGTGTGCATACTATATAAGTATATATATATATATATATATATATATATATATATATATATATATATATATATATATATATCTGCCTCAGTGTGCATACTATATACGGTCTCTTCCCCGCCCCGGAGTGCATACTATATTAATACTATGTCTGCCCCGGTTCGCATACTATATACGTACTTATCTGTGCCATGGTGCGCATAGTATTTACGTATCTATTATTGTCCCGGTGTGCATACTATATAGTACCTATCTCCGCCCCAGAGTACATACTATATACGTATCTATCTCCGCCCTGATACAGGGAGATAAAGGTAAAAGTATATGATTATAGAGAAATGGGGAGCAATAGTGGTAAATGAGTAAGACAATATTTGCAGATAAGTGAGACAATATTGAGAGATGAGTGAGGTAATATTGGTAGATGAGTAAGACATTATTGGTCGATTAATAAGACAACATTTGGAGATAAGTGCAGGTAGATTAGTAGGAAAACGTATGGAAATGAGTAATACAACCTAGGGAGATGAAGGAAACGGTATATGGTCATGAATGAGACAAGATAGGGATAGGAGTGAACGATGTAAAAAGAAGAGTGAGACAATATTTGTAAATGAGTGAAACAATATTGGGATATTAGTTAGATACTATTGATAGATGAGTGAGACCACATTATAAGAAAAGAGTGGGGAATGACTGAAACAATATATGGCTATGCGTGAGACAACATAAGAAAGTGTCCGAGACAATATAGGAATATGAGTGAGACAATATAAGAAGATGAGTGAGACACTATAGGAAAATAAGTAAGACAACATAGAGAGATGGATGGGCAATATAAGGAAATGAGTGAGACAATATTCTGAGATGAGTGAGACAAGTGAGACAATATTGGGATATGAGTGAGGCAATATAAGGAGATGAGTAAGACAGTATTAGTAGATGAGTGAGACAACATACACGAAATGAGTAAGACAACTTAGGGAGATGAAGGCAATAATACATGGGCATGAATGAAAAAAACACATAGGCCGATGATTGGCATACTATAAAGAGATGAGTGAGAATATAGGCAGATTAGGTATACAATATTGGTAGATGAGAACACAATATATATATATATATATATATATATATATATATATATACATATATATATATATATATATATATATATATATATATAGTGGAGGATGATTTAAACAACATAGAGAGATAGGTGACACACTATTCTGAGACGAGTGAGATAATATTGGAAGGTGAGTAGAACAATATATAAGGATGAGTGAGACAATATTGGGACTATATAAGAAGGAGGAGTGAGACAATATAGAGAGAGATGAGTGAGACTACATGTGAAAATAAATAATACAACATATGGAGATGAATGAAACACTATATGGTTATAGGTGAGACAACATAGAGACATCAATGACAATATAAGGAGATTAGTGAGAAAATATTGGCCGTTAAGTTAGATTATATTGGCACATGACTGATACAATATTGGCAGATGAGTGATAACCTATTTGGAGATGAGTGAGACAATATTTGGAAGTTAAGCGATACATCATTTGTAGATAAGTGAGACAATATTAGGAGTGAGACAATATAAGATATGAGTGAGACAATATTAGAAGATGAGTGAGACAACAAAGCGAACAATATTTAAAGGTGAGTGAGACAGTATTGGGAGATTCAGCGAGACAATAACGTGAGATGAGTGAGACAAAATGCGAAATGAGTAAGACAACATAGGTAGTTAAGGAGACAATATATGGTCATGGGCAGATAAAAGGGATAATATAGAAAGACGACTGAGTATATATATATATATATATATATATATATATATATATAAATATATATATATATATATATATATATATATATATATATATATATATATACAGATGAGTTAGACAATATTAGGATATGGGGAAGACAATAGTGGAAAATAATTAACTACATAGAGGAGTGAGTGAGACAATATTGAGAGATTAGTGAAGGCATACTGGGAAATGAACGATACAACATTGAGATATGCGAAAGACAATATTGGGAGATGAGGCAGACAATATTGGGAGATAGGGAAGACCATTTTAGAAGATAGTGAACAACATGATAGGGGGATGAGTGAGATAATATTGGGAGATGAGTGAGACACTATTACGAGATGAGTAAGACAATATAGGGAGATTAGGAAGACAATATAAAGAGATGAGTGAGACATTATTGGGAGATGAGGAAGATAATATTGGGAGATGGGGAAGACGATAGCAGAAGATGAGTGAAACAATATATGATCATGCGAAGCTCCAGCTGGATCTTCAGGGTCAAAAAACATATCCATGGCATCAAGTCGGCAGGGTAGACAGCCGAGACTTTCTTTGCATTAACTGCGTAAACACCATGTAGCCCTTGAGATTACACACTTAGATCCTGACGACCGCTGAGCCTGTAGTTGAAGACGACGATCAAGACTGCCAGGCAGGCTTTACCCTCTTATAGAGTGTCAATAAAAGGCCTGTAACAATAAATCGCATGATGATGAGGAGGAAAATGATGGTGATTATTATGTTATCGTATTCTAAAGAAATGATATATTTTCTACAAGGTTAATACCCATTCAGCATTTTTAAGCTTAGAAGTTGTTTGAACTCTATCAAATGCACAACATGCCATCAGTGGTATCACAAAAGGTGCACCAACCTGCCGGTGATACGTGTAGCGGATGCAGCTAATTTCATATATATATATATATATATATATATATATATATATATATATATACATACTAGCGGGGCTACCCGGCGTTGTTCGGGGCCATAAAAACATATAATTGAAGAAAAATCGCGTATTTAACATGTAACTTTATATTAAAATTTTTATTTCTCTCCCTCTCTCTATAGCCGTCTCTTTATCTCTCTACCTTTCTCTTTCCTGGTCGCCCCATTTCACCGCTACTTTCTACCTTTGCCCTTTGCGAAAGCTGTAACTTCGCAACCATTCCTCTTCCGTTGCCCAGGACAAAAGTATGACATATTTCTATAAAAAGTACTACCTCTGTCTGTGCCTTCTATATAGGTGCACAACTCCACCCCGGTGTACATACTATATAGGTACTTATCTCCGCCCCGGTGTTTATACTATATACGTACCTATCGCTGCCCCGGTGCAGATAATATATATATGTACCTATTGCCACCCCGGTGCGAATGCTAAATACGTATCTATCGCTGCCCCGGTTCACATACTATATACATACATGTTGCCGCCCTGGTGCAGATACTCTATAAGTACTTAATGCCGCCGCGGTGTGCAGACTACATAAGTATTTATCGCTGCCCCAGTGCGAATACTAAATATGTACATATCGCCGGCCCGGTGCGAATGCTAAATACGTACGTATCGTCGCCCCGATGGCAATGCTACATACGTACCAATCGCCGCCCCGGTGCGCAGGCAATATACGTACCTATCGCCGCCGGGTGTGCGTGCTATATACGTATTGATCCCAACCTCTGAGCGCATGCTAAATACATACCTATCACCGCCCCGGTGCGCATGCTATGTTACATAGCTACGCCTGCCTGGAGCGCGGCTGTACGCGTTTCGTATACCCGTCGTGTAAAGGGCCGCCATCTTCTTACCTTCCTGCCGAACCACGCAGTCCGTTGTCGGTAAAAAAAAGCCATTACGCCTGCGAAGACAAACTCCTCTTTTAGATTTAATTCCTTTTATGATAAGAGTTGTTATTTTAACTGGGAGTCATGCACCACGTCGAGAGAGAGAGAGAGAGAAGGAGAGAGCAAATCCTACTTTATCGTAGTTAGTTAACAATGTTTCTTAGCCATTCATAGAGATGGGGGATTCTCGCTCGTGTCTTCCCTTAAGGGAAATATTTCCTTTAGTTGTACATCTTGAATCGCACGTCCTCTCAGTTCGTCTACCGAATAAGACTGACGAAAACTCGCTTCTCAAGAGAACGAGTGACGCTACAGAGCCTCTTTTTACACGCAAACGCCTGCGATGAAACAGCTTCTCCAGGTGCAGATTGCCCCCTGATCTGGGGTGTCGTCACATGGTTACCTTGTCACGTCTCTTAGCTGTGACTGTGAGTACAAGCCCCAAGCTGCACTCGACTGCACCCGCGTTAATTCCCGCAAGTCACACCCGATTTCCAACAGATATTTTCATTTCGCGTAAGGCCATTATCTAACAGCTATATGCGTACTTATTGCCACCCCCTGTGCACGGGCTATATATGTGCCTATTGCCACCCCTATGCACTAGTATATACGTACCTATTGTCACCCAGGTGTACATAATATATATATATATATATATATATATATATATATATATATATATATATACCTATCGCCGCCCCGGTGCGCATATTATATTCGTACCTATCGCCGCCCCGGTGCGCATACTATATACTTACCTACGTTTTGCAAAGGTGCACATATTATATATGTACCTATCTCCAGCCCAGTTCGCATATCTAATATCATATTAATGCGCCCCTGTCGTGTAAAAAAACAAAATAGTGCTTGTTCATGTGTTGTCACTATCCTAAAAAAATAACTTATATTAATGCGCCCCTGTCGTATAAAAGAACAAAAATCAAGTTTATTCAAATAGTGTCACTATCATGAAAAAGAACTCATATTAATGAACCCCGTTTAAGTTCAAGATAAAAAAAAATTGCCTCGACCGTCTCAAAAAGGTTTTTTCCCTTCAGCCCCACCCCAAGAAAGATCTTACTCTCCCCCAACCCTCAGAAGTATTTTAGGTTCAAAAATAAAAAAATGTGGCCCACATCCCCCAAAAAATGTTTCCCTGACCATCCCAAATTTGTTACCCTGCGCCCTACCACCCCGAATATTTATTTTACTCTCTCCAACCCTCAGAAAGATTTAAAGTAAAAAAAGAAAACATTTGGCCCGACTCCTAAAAAGTTTAGCACCACCTCTAAAATATTCCCCGACCCCTCTCCCCAATCTTTCAAGCCCCCCCCCCACCCCACATTTTGTTTACTCTCCCCTAACCTTGAGTAATATTTTAAGTCTAACCAAAAAAAAAGAATTCGGCCTGACCCCTGAAAAATTTGGCCCCACCCCCCAAAAAAATGTTCAACCTACACCCCACCCACCCCTCAAAGTGTCTACTCTCCCCCGACCCTGATAAATATTTTAAGTTAAAAAAAAAAAATTGGCCCGACCACCTACCAAATTGTACCCCACCCCCCAAAAATTGTCCTTACACCCCAATATCTCCAGCCTCTGGGTCCTATACTGTAAGCGTCCGATGTCTATACTGCAAGAGTACTCCCGGTGGTTATACTGCAGAATTACCCCTGGTCCGTATACTGCAGAAGTAACCTCGGCTAATATACTGCAGAAGCACCCCCGGCCTCTATAGTGCAGAAGAACGTATGCTTCGTATTCTGCAAAAGCTACCAAAGTCCCTTTAGCGCAGAAGCACCCCTGGCCCCTATACTGGAGAAGACCCTTTGATTCCGATTCTGCAGAAGCCTTTGGGTCCTATATTCTAGAATCACCCCTGGTGACTGTACTGCAGAATCACCCCTCCTCCGTATACTGCAGAAGCACCACCCGGTCCCTATGTTGCAGAAGCATCCGAGTCCTTTATTGTAGAAGCACCAGAAGCACCCCGGCCTCTATACTGCAGAAGCACCCTCGGCTCATATACTTCAGAACCAAGGTAAATGTTATTCTGTGTAGGCAGGTGTTCAGTATTTCACATCTGCAGTTTTATAGGTTTCTGTTGAGCTTAATCGCCATGAATATATTTTCATAACTTACTACCTTGCTCTAGTCATGTATTGAGAACTGTTGAAGTTAATACTGAAAACTGATACATAATATATATATATATATATATATATATATATATATATATATATATATATATACAGGGTGTCTCAAAAAATGTACTCACTCGTAGAATGACGAACACTTTGCTTCATCGTTCCACACAATTTTGTGTGCAAACTCGACATCTTCTGCACATTTTGCCATTCTAAGAGTGAATACATTTTTTTGAGACACCCTGTATATATATAGTGAGAGAGAAAGAGAAAGAGAGAGATTGAGAGAGATATAGAGTTATTTAAAAATTAAATTTCGAGATTTATTTATATTCTAATTTTGAAATTAATCATGTTCAAATAGATTTTATTAGATAACATAGATAAGCAAGAAATTAATAAATATTCCATGATGTTAAGAACTCGCGCTCGAATCCCAGTGAGTCAGAAATATGTGTATAGTGAAAAGCCTCTCCTTGAATGAGCAATCGATACTATAATTATACATAATGATTATGAATACAAACGGAAAATATAAGTTTTGATCGTTTGGTGTGTATTCTGAAGACGGTTATAAACAATGTATTTCACGGGATTTCATTTGGATATTGAAGAGATCGAAATAGGGAAAATAAAAAAAGAGACAGGATGTATCAAATGATCGTTTATGTAAAAGTTATGGCCATAAGGTAAACACACATATTAAGTTAAGACAATACCCATATTTACTTTTTAAAATATATGTTTTACTTTAATTGCGATTCTTAAAATTAAGGGATAGGTATGCATTTACTACGACAAAAAGTGAGTATAGTTCATTTCGTATGCCGTTTTTACGGTATAAAAACTAATTTGGAGTTATTTTTTAAATCATATTTTTCTCTTATATAAATATGCATACTTCGAACCTCTTGCGTTTGAATGTATAATAGCTATCAATGATTCATAATTCAAGCATATTACTCATTATGAGTTTAACTTATAGTGTGTCTCGCTAATTAGTTAACTACTTGACTGGTAAAAGGGAGAGTACGAAGAGTGAATATGATGTGAAATATAGATTTCATAAATGTATTATTTTTATGACATATGTACGATTGTTAAATACCGAAATAACTATTTGGTATGATTTAAATAATTGCTCATGTCCTCTTTAAAACAATCAGCCATTATATCAATGTTTGTCAGCTTATAAGATAGTGCATTACTGTGAATGTAATATTATATAAGGGCTATACAACATTGAAATGAAAACCCCTCCAATTCTTAAATATTGCATGTACTTTGTTTTTCACCCTAAACAATGCCCATTGTCACTGAAACGTAAGAGGCAACTTTGAATGAGAGGACATATTTATCGAGACATCCTAAGTGGAGAGGTTATTTTTCTGCAAGATGTTTGTTCACTTTGCATTTATATTTCTGCGTGTTGGTACAGTCAGGGAAAAAAGAGCACCATGAGAATTCTAACGATAAGCAGTTCGAAGAATGAAGATATAGGAGTAAGAGGTTTCGGATACCTGGGGTCATTTACAGTGAAGGGTGTTATATCTCTGATTGATCCGCGGGTGTTTTCCTCGAGTGAGATTTTTTGAAGGTCAGAGAACATTCTATTAAATAACATGTAAAGTCACCACAGGAATTCAACATTGCAGCGATTTATCGACAGTACTGAACTTATTTTGTGAGATAATTTTTGTGAACCCTGTTTAAGGCGGAGTGACTAGTTGTTGGTGCGCCAGTCCAGATGTAACAAGAACACTACATGCATAGGAAATGAGTAATATCCGTATACATGACTGCACATCTTCCTCAACTAATTCTTAAGATAACGCTTAAGAGATACTTCCTGATTCTGAGACATATTTAAACTTTTTATAAGGTCGGATACGACTCGAATTTAAAAATAAAATCGTAATAGCGCTAGAATAAAATGCCTATCAATTTACGCTGGAATATCGAATAAAATGAAATAATTACTTTTGTGAAAAAGCCATCGTTATATGAACTATTGTAATTCTAAGTGCACATATAGCAAAGGAGAACATGCTTTTCACCTTTTGAAATCTGGATTGTTATATGTGTTTTGCCTTTTATTAAAAATTAGAGCTGAACGCTTTTTAAAGTAAGGTTTTAATAATATCCATGTACGTGTTCTGATGATAAATTACTCTAAATATATACGGTGTGATAAAATTTGATACCATTTTCTCTTTCAACAATATATATATATATACTTGCTAACGTACTTTTTTGTTTAACATGGTTCACCCCAAACAAGGCAGGCCGCCACTGTAGACGTAAGGGGCTACTGAGAAAAAGAAAAGGGAAAAGGTTGGGAGTGTTAGCCTAAATAGGGATCTGCGCCGCGAGATGTCGTTTTACATTAGTTTTACATTTCTGCATGTCAGTACTGTCGGGGAAACAGGAGGCAGCGAGGAAGTTTCAGAGGCCAGCAACACGAGGAAAGAAGCTATGTAAGAAGAATTATTTCCGGCATCTGGGGACCTCCACAGTAAATGAATAAAATTTAGTTGATTGTCGAGTTAGTCTAGTGAATTTACGTCGAGGGGGCACTAGAGTTGCCAGTTCATTGGAGCATAATCCATTGAAGTATTTGTAAAACAAACGTAAGGATGCTACATTGCGGCGATGGGACAGGGACTGGAGCTGGGTTGACAGTGAGGGACCTATTAGTATTTCGACTTGTTTGACTTTGTCAAAGAGGGATACACTAGTCGATGATGCACCATCCCAGATGTGGCAACAATACTCCATGCATGGCGGATGGTGGTTTTGTAGAGATACAAGATAATGTCAGGTGTGAGGAGTTTACTAGAACGGTAGAGGGAGCCAACCTTCTTGGCGGCAGCCTTGGCAATGTCTTCAATGTTTTTGTTTGAATTCATGTTACCTGTGAAGGTTAGGCCGATGAGTTTGAATGATGACCTCTCGTGTACGGCGGTATTTGCCATGACACTCCGTGGTTTGAGATGCTTCTTGTAGTTATTGAAGGAAAATAGCTTTGTCTTTACGGCATTAAAAGTTAACAACCATTTATGACCCCACTACAGCCTGGACGTCATTTTCTAAAGATTCAGCGATTGCCTCGGATATGATCTCGTCTGTTTTGCCAACATGGCGAGAGTAAAGCGTGGTGTCGTCAGTAAATAAAGCAATCTCAGAGTCTATGTCATCAGGAAGCTCTTTTATATAGATCAGGAACAACAAAGGTCCAAGGATTGATTCTTGGGGTACACTAGCATTTATGTCATTTTGTTTAGATGAACGGCATCGAGGACAACCTGCAGTTTTTTTTCTGTTTAGGAGGGATCTTATTATATTAAGTAGTTGCCCAGTAATACCGTATGAGCGTATTTTCAGGAGAAGCCCTTTATGCCATACCTTGTCAAAGGCTTTGGATATATAAAGCCCTAGCTTAACCTGCCTTGTCGAGTGTATGATACATGCGTTCAGAGATGACTGTTAGGATGTCTGCAGTAGATGATGCTTCTCTGACACCATACTGGAGGTCAGATAGAAGTTTAGCATTTACTAAGTACTCTACTATCGCTAGATTGATTAAGGATTCAAATAGTTTAGCAAATATCGGCAGTAGAATGATTGGGCGGTAGTTCTGAGGGTCGGTTCTATTCCCATAACTCTTGTAGACTGGTACCACAGAGGTAATTCTCCAGCTATCGGGGAAGCAAGATTCAGCTAGGCATTGATTGTAGAGTTTGGCGAGGACAGGGGCCAGTTCAGCAGAACATTTCTTTATCACTATTACAGGTATGAGATAAGGCCCACAAGCTTTAGAGGTGTCAAGGTTTTTTTATGATGTCTCTGACCTGGGATGGGGTGATGGAATTCAAGGAGGGTTGTTATCTGAGTAAAATAAAATAAGAAGGGAAACGCTGGGCAAGTAGTTCAGCCTTATCAGTGGGCGTGCACACGACATCATTGTTCTTTGATAGTGGGGGTATCGTTGATTGACTATTATTCACTACACTATTGTAGATTTTCCAGAAATCACGAGTACCTAGTTTCTGTGACTGGATGCGTTTTTTGTTAACTCATTATACCTTCTATTCGCTTTGCTTATTATTTCTTGACTCTATGAATTTATGTCTATTAGTAGCTGACTTATGGCGGTCGAATTTAGGGAATGCTTGTAACTTCTCAGAAATGGCAGCTGCACATTCTGAAGTAAACCATTGAGGAGAGTGATGCTTGCTAAATAATTTTCGCATGGGGACATAGATTTCAATGCCTGCTTAAACCCATTCAGTTAATTCGTTTGCACACTGGTTGGTAGGTAGTGAGAAGATTTGGTTCCATGGGGCGTCACTTATGTGATCTCTGATTGACTCGAAATCAGCCTGCTCCTAGTATCTTGTTGTGTTGAACAACGGTTCATCAGCTTTTGGACAAATTGTTAAGGTGATATGTATCATTAGCACAATGTGATCAGCATTGCCAAGTGGGCTATGTGCTTTAGTGACACAAGCCTAGGGCATTGAGGTCAAAAAGAGGTCTAGAAGTGAGGTTTGTTGGTCTACTCGATCGGGGATGCGGGTCGGAAAATCGACAGTCTGAGAGAGGGAGTGAGGCATGGAGAAATTATATGTAGAGTCGGCGGCTGCCTCTGTAATGCTGGAGAATCCCAACCAGTCGCGGTGGTGGGCATTCAAATCCCCAAATACATGCATCTGGGCATTCGAGTAAATTAAGAGTTCTCTATCTATGCATTAGAGACAGAGTTTAGCAGAGTACAGTTTTGGGTCGACGTGGAGCGGTATAAGAAATATAAGTAACTGACGCTGTGATGTAAAGTAAAGCTAAAGCACATGTAGTCGTGGTCATCTGATTCTAACCTATGTTCTCTAGTCAGGGGGAGAGTGTTCCGAACATAAACTGCTAGCCCATTCTTGTGTTTGTAAGAGTCTTTACGGTAGAATGGGAGGTAGTCAGTCATGTCAAAGTGGTGAGAGGAGATTGATGATCGAAAGTTAGTTTCACTAAGAGCTAGGATATCCGAGGAGTTTGTCAGGAGAAAGGTTGGTGTTGGTTCTAAGTCCCATGGTATTTGTGAATGCGATCTTCAAGGGCGGAGGCGAAAGTGATTTTTGTTGGGTGTCTGATTTTGGTTTGTTTTTATTTCTTTTAATTACATGTTTGGTTTGATTATAGAGTGGGTACTTGTTTTGGGCTAATAAGCTCACACTCTGTCCATTATCACGACCTGGTCCATGGGGGTTGTGGCCTCGGGAAAGCCCACCGGAGATAATCGCAGCGTTTCTTTCCATGCGCGATATTGAAAATACAACTACACACGGTATTATGCAACTGATGATGGAGCAACCGTTCTTGGTGCTACCCAAGAGTTTGGGTTCTTGCCTTGTCAGTCGGAAACAGCAGCCAGACAAGCTGTCTGACATGTACCCTCAACCTATCGAAACAAAAGAGACCCAGACTTGTCATGTAAGACTTAGTAACGAAAACACTTTCCCCAAGTTGCCCAAATTGAGAGAATGAGAACGGCGTTCATTGTAATAGTGAGGAAACAAGGCTAGGCTCTGAGTGTTTAGAGGCGTCCCAGCGCTGTTACCTCTGCTCCTGACTAATAAATCAAAGAAGGAGTGCAAGGGCCGGCGATTAGAAATTTTAGGTTTGCAAACCGGATATTTTGTTCGGGATTCCAACTCTAGGAGGTGCGTCGATCAGGAATAAGGAGGTCTCCTGCCCCAATGGTTTACTGCCACGCCGTAAGTAGCTGGTAGCAAGTTTTTTTGTCACAGATTTCCTTCTCTTAGATGGATGGCCTTACGAGGGCTTACGAGTCCAAAACTCGGAGAGGTGTAACGATAGCCTGCGCCCGTGTACTAGTCGGGTATTTCCTAGCCCCCGCAGGTCAGAAAAAAACAAAAAAACCTCCATATAATACATATACATATATACATCTACATATGTAGATAGAATAAGTCTTAATTGCATCCATAAAAATTATCCTCACTATAAGTAAACTAATGTGTTTTTATACAAATGCAGAGTACGTATGAAAAACGCGATAAACGCCATTTTCAAAATTACGAAGCTATCACAATAAAAGGTATTGTATTTTAAGACTCGACCACAGGACAAAATCGTGTTTTACATAATATGATAGTGAATTCTGGCCTTCAATTTAAATAATATTGTTTAAGTCTATATTTAAATAATTCACCATTTTATTACTTAGTGTCTCAATTTAAACGGATTGGATTTATCGTGTTTTGCATTCAAACTCTTACTATATTACTATATATATATATATATATATATATATATATATATATAAATATACTATATTAATATATATAACTATATGTATATATTTTTATGAATTGAAATGAAACATACAATTTGTAATTTAATAAAGAAATTGTCTTGCTGTGGAAAGAGGTTAACCTCTAAAGTTTAGATATAAACAAAAGTATTTATTTATTTTTAGAAATTGCTTTCATTTCTTCAGTTTTAACTGCATGTAAAATAAAAACAGAAATCAATGTTTTAAAAAGGGTGAGTGTATTTCCTACATCGGACTTAACGAGGGAGGCTTGAAAATCGGGCAATGTTGTGTCCGATATATGGGGCGATGCCTCTCATTATCTTACTTTATGTGAGTGTTGCTTGTTTTGGCTTTATTGCTTTTTCATCTTTATTCGTTTTTCATCTTTTTCCCTTTTTGCTTTAGACAAGGGTGCTTAATGTTGATATTAAATAAATGTCGTGAAAACATTAGTCTATATTTTTGTTTAACGAGTTGTGAAACGTTAGTGGGATGTAAAAATATAAGCAATTGCCGAAATAAAAAGTAAATAAAAAGGTATGATTGTGGAAAAACAAAGTAGAATGCAATCATATATATATTATTAAAATAACTTCATGGCAAGTAAGTTACACGTATGCGTCACTGTTTTATCCACGCAGAGAATCGTCATGCTAAAAGAACGGATTTTTGTTATTGATTAAAATTATTATAAAAAAAAATACGCGCACTCAGACTGACAATTCCCTTCGAAGATGGAACATGGACAATCCTGAGTAGCTTAATTATCATAAATAGGTGTTCATACTACAACTACAACTACAACGCTCTATTTACGTATTGAACACTGTTTTAGTCTATAGTGAAACTCCTTATACACATATATATATATATATATATATATATATATATATATGGTTAATGAAAAAGAAAAAAAACAAAATATTTTTATGTATTCATCGACGTTTTCGTCTTTATTTGTAAGACTTCATCAGGATGATATGCTTAAGAAAAATTTCATGCAAGTACATAGAAATATTGGGTTGGCATGATGGGTTGATGAGAAGTAGTAGCCACTGCTATGAGCACAGGACTAAGGTCCGGGCTGAGAGATACGTTTATGAATACAGACAAAAAACATCGCAATGAAATAAGGGGAGAGCATACTTAACATCTTAACTTATATAATTTATTATGAAGGTGATTACAAACTCTGATTAACCCAGCACATTTAATTACCGGATTACTAGTTAACTTAACAATACGTCTTATGGTGTGAACTTATACTTAGGGTTTATGTTTATTACGTAATTTAATTAGGTAAGTAGAACGCACACTACGTTAGGGCAAGAAGTGGGTACTGATTAATTAATCACATATATGTGCACTAGAAAGCCGGATGTATTCCAGACTGATTGACTGAATTAACTTGCCTCTCCTTACACTTTAGGTTTTCTGAACAGATTTCAAAACCGGTCTTAAATTTTGGACATAGTCTTGGGAAGACGCATATGCGTTGAATATATATATATATATATATATATATATATATATATATATATATATATATATATATATATATATACATACACGCACACACACATATATATATATATATATATATATATATATATATAAATATATATATTTATATATATATATATATATATACATATATACAAACATTGTTTGAAATAACGATATTCGTCTGTTAAATTAAACCTTTATTTGTTTTTATTTTACTCATTCTCTTTTTTGAGATTTTTTGTGATGACACTCCATTGTTGTTGAATTTAATTCGTCCTCGACTACCTGGCAATATGCAAAAACCGTACGCTGCGCGATTATCCGCTCTCTTTTTAGATATTATCTTTTTTCCTGCGAATTTTTTTTCATTTGAATTAGACATCTGAAAATGATTTGACGAAGATTCGAAAACGTTCGCAAAACATATGTAACATTTATGTTTTTTTTTTATTTCAATACAAAAAGACCATCATTAACATTGACAAAAATAAAAATGTATAATTAAACATACTAATGGTGTTACTTTTAAAAATAGTGCCATTAATGAGAAAATGCTGGCTAAATACACACGATATACATGTATATATATATATATATATATATATATATATATATATATGTATGTGTGCGTATACACACATATGTATATAGATATATATATATATATATATATATATATATATATATATATATATATATATATATATATAATAGAGAGATATAAAGGAGCAGGTGAGTACAAAGGCTTATATAAGTTGTACATATATTGATTAACTTATAAATTTAATGCAATGATATGACTTGTTATCACTAATGCATAAAAGGTTTTGAGACCTATTCAACTATTTAATCGGGAATAATGAAATATTCACCGCGAGTAGGTTTCAAATATTTGATCAGAACTATCTTATCATGAGACTTACTTTTCTATTTTTCTTTAACGAACCGAGTTCTGTATTGATAAATTTATCTCGATTAAAAACTGGCCGTGGGCCTGCAGGTGCTCATAGCTTTTTTCAAATAGACGTATATAATTTAAGATCGATAAGAGAATCGGTTTTGCTACAATGCAATTATAATATCGTACATATTTATCATTTATATTATTGCATCATTATTAACGGAAATATCTACTATGAAATATATGTTACTTATCTTTTAAATACCTATTTACAGGATATTTATCAAAAATATTTTCATTTTTTTAATAAATAGGCAACGTTTCTCAAGACCCTCAGGAACACTGAAGAACAAATATTAATTGTTTATGTAATGTAGAAGATGAAACACACCCCTTGACGATTGGATAATTTGATTAATTTACCGGAAAACGTTAAACTTGATACATGTCATGTTCTAGTGAGCTGGGAAGCAGTTCCATAGTATTGCGTTCCACATACGAGAGGTTCTTATAAGGAAACTGTGCCCATAAAAGTTCCGTGTTATTTTAGGTAAACAGAGAAAGATAGGAAAAGTATTTACATCGGTTGTAGCTAGACGTGGTGTTCCTTTCAATGTCTTACTGGAGGGACCAGTAATTGGAGCTCAGTTGAGCACCTTCCATAAAAGTAGCGATACAGTGGAGACAGACTAGCAACGTCTTTTCTGTGAATAAGAGGCTGCAGGGGAGATAAGAGGACACCCCCATTTGATTCCGAAGTCGATTTAGTACTTTGTCAAGGGATGCGAAAATAGTTTGAGACACATTTCACGAGAGTTGGCAAAAGCACTGTATCTGAGACCGTACTGGTGTTTTTACAGTTAGAGAATTGCATCTAGAGTTATATACTTTTTGTGCAGTAAAATGGTCCAACCATTTCTCAGAACCATAAGAAACCGATCTGATGTAAGTCTTACAAATACGATATGGGTGTAAGTTTAGTCAATCCAGTCAACTGTGAAAACATGAGGGTCCGTGTTTTTGTGATGCAGGTAGAAACGTATTTATTATCTATTAAAAGTAAGTAGCAACTTTTTTTACTATTGCACAACTTGTTCCAAGTCTGAATTAACATAATCAGTAAGATTATTATCATTAATACTCTCTTGAGTGTTCCCATAGATGATTGTATTATCGAAATAGCTATCACCGAATTATATCAGCATGTCGTTTAGGAGATTATTGATGGGTATCAAGAAGAGTGTTTAACGAACAATATATGTTTTAGGCACACCATCGATGATACAATGTGGTTCACACCTTTTACGATTACTAACTACTTTAATGAGAAAACACTCTGATGGTTGAGAAGGTATTTTCAGCTATTATTTAACTAGAAAGTTAGTGATATAGATATGTTTGCAGGACCTTATTAAACCCGTGTTGTATATCTAGAGCTATTTATGTTGAGATGAAGCCTTGTTCAATATATTCTCTGATCCTCTGTGATATTACAGTCATCGCGTCATCTGTTGATCTTGCAAAACGAAATGTATATTGCTTGTCACGGAGTTGAAAAATAGTTTGAATCAATATGTCAGTGTACATTTGATACATGAGAAAAAACTATACCAGTTTTAAGTCTGTTTTCAAAAGTGTCAACTCCACCCCCGAGCGCTAGGTATTATCATACTTTTAAGTAGATATACGTGTTTAAGAATGCGGTTTATTCAGAAAAAATATATTCTTGAACTACAAAAGATTGCAATCGTCAATCACTGTTTTTCGTAGATTTTAAAAAAACTATTTGTGTAAAGGTGTCATTATTACAGCATGTATTTAGCACAATTAATTGTAACGGTAGCGATTGACAAAAAATGTTCATTTTGCAAGGACAAATCGATTGTTCTCACCTTGCAAACTTAACGTACATATGAAGGAATTACTGTAGAATATGACAAAAGAGTCAAGCATGTTCATGAACAGAGAGCGTATTTTACGTATTCGAGTGAATTATTGTGTCAAACCCTACTGTTGAGTCAGATTATAGTATCTTACAAATAATGCATAGTAGCCTAAATAAATGCGGTGTGAAATGGTGCTCTGACCTTTTAAATAATTTCTCAGAAACACACAGGAATGTTTCTCTCACAGATTTACAATATGAGTATTTCTATGAGTATATACCAAAAATGTATGGTGGTTCAAAATAACTGATTTTTTTTAAAAATCAATATCAGTGAATGCACATGTATAAGATAAGAGCTCTGCACTTTGTACAACACTTGTAAAACATTCACGGCAATTACTCATCTTGCTTCCAAACCAATGTTGAACATTACTGTGTCTCTTTTATTACACAAAACCAAAATAAAGTTCCATGAACATAGTTTATTTCCTTGTTAGACAAACCTGTTTTCTTACCGACAACATCATGTCGAATTAAAGTCACCTGTAAACAGACACTTGTCGAGCCGTCCGTTAGGATAATTAAATTCTTATTATGTAATGTTCTCTCTATCCAAACTATTGTTTCGAGTCCTCTAGTATAGACGATCATCGTCCGACTGACAATCACTTACACCCTCATCTTTGAGTGGCCTTCTTAAGTAAAAGAATGTGCAATTATTATCACTATAAATATTGCTGTTCACGTTGTGGATATAACCAATCGGTCCCTCAAATATATTTTATACTTTCAAAATGTTTAGAATCTCAAGACACAATATGCCGTTAACTCAACCTGAAAATAATATTTTCTTCTTTTGTGCAAGATCGCACTCGTAGAACATTGCTTTCATGTGTTATTCTCAAGATTTGGGGTTAACTGACACTATGTTAATATTACGAAAATATAATTTAAAATATTAGTACACCTATAGTTTCCCTTTAATTATGCTGTTTCTAAAGAATAAGTTATTTCTTAGACCGTATTTATTAAGCTTTCGAGTTGACATTTGAACTTATTTTAACACGTGCGTGATTAAACATTTCTTATTTATTGGTTTCATCACATGTTGATTTAGCTTAGTTTCGTATTTATTTCATCATATTCATGTATTTCTCATGTATGTTATTATCTTGAATAAACTGTATTCTATGTCTACAGGGTATTGCTATTTCGCTTCTACAGTTAAGTAAGTCTTAGAGATTAAAAAATGTTGTTAATTTTAAACTTCTCGTTGAACCATAATCAATATGAGTTGGCTTAATATCTACATGTACTGACCATCATCTCTATTCCACTAAATTATTGGCGAACATTAACTTATTTGCAACTAGTAATGGTTCGCAACTGACATTTGAATCGGTGTGTTTGTTACGGAATGCTGTTTCATAGTATTTATACCTAGTTTTAAAATCTAAAGCGGGTATACCTATGTAGTATATTTTGTTATTCGTGTTTCTCTCGCAAATATAATATTGTAAGAAAATGCCCTCGGTTTAGCAGTTATGTTGTAGTTGGCAAAGTTCACACGTTGTACAGTTACATTTTTTCTTTTCATTAGTAACTTGTTCATTTCTATTTTAGTGGCTGCTATTAGAGTGTGCGTTATTACTATTATAGTGGTGGCATCATTACTACAAAGTTCTTCTCACGTATTGAGCACTGTTGAAGTAAATACTAACAGTCTATGCACAACCTTATAAAATAGACGTGCACCCATGAAATAATAAACGATGTATATATATATATATATATATATATATATATATATATATATATATGTATATATATATATATATATATATATATATATAATTAGTTCCTGTATCCACATCAAATTATATAAAAATACATACTCCTTTTATGTATCAATTTTCAGTATGTACTTCCACAGTGCTCAATACGTAAGTAGAACTTGGAAGTAAGTTATGAAAATATATGCATGTCAATTAAGTGTGGCATTCCTTCCTGGAGGAATCGTCAAGCTTAATTTCCATAAATATATTTTTATAACTTACTATATATATATATATATATATATAATATTTTAAAATAATATATCTATCATACTTTTCAATATCATTTTGCAATACATTTTATGTATTATGTCTTCCAGGTAGTTAGGAAAGAGAACTTATATCATTATTTCAAATGTATTTAAGTATTTGACCTAATACCTTGCTCAAAATAGCTTAGTAGAATCGTTATATTGGGATTTTAATTCATATTTCATGATTTAAAACCAGTAATAAGTGTTAAATTAAGATTCACAATGTAAATCATTGTTATTACTATGCTTATTTTGGTTTTTATATGTCCCGGACGATGTGACCGTCTCTCCGTGCATCTTTGTCAATGATCATTATTTAGTAAAGAAGTTCCATATGTCAGAACCTTGTGAATAACAGCCATGTAGAAAATCGTCGTCCGTGTAATACAAATGATATTAAATGTATATGTTTTTTTTTCTTTTTAAATTTATATTGTCAATCCTGAACTTTTAATAAGTTTAACTGCCTCACAAAAACACACGTTTTGCAGAATCTTCGGCGTAGACTTATGTGCTTCGGTTCCAAAACCCGTGCTTCTATTGTGAATAATATGTTTTTCAAATGCTCTTCATAAGATGATGTGTTCTCTCTCCAGTATAAAATAAGTAAAACAAGTCATTATAAACTAGAAATCCATTGGTATTCATGATGTAGAAGGTAATCATTTTTTTCATATAGTGTAACATTAGAAGTTAACACAACATATTTCTGATAGCACATGGTCGTAGCATATAATTATAGACGTCTCCTCATGCATAAAAATTGTCTCGTGTTTTACGATCGGATTTTCACAATTCAAAGCGCAGTCAATGCATGTATATATATATATATATACACACTAACGTATGAGCCTCCGTTTGGAACGTAGTGCATGTTCAAAAATGTCTAAAATAAAAGAAAACCCTTGCAAATTGTAAACACACGAAGTGTTAGAAATTAAGAAAAACGCAGGTGCTTATTTTCACAAGAAATACAAGTATTTATTTAATCTTTTTTTTACTCACACGATGAAACTGTTATTATCACAATGCTTTACATCTTCCTAAGAAGAGTAAAAAGTGTACCTTGCGTTTACTCTCGGCAGCCTCAAAATTCTCGTTTCCTGTATTACGTTTTGACACCTAACACCCACACCAGAGAAGCTTTTGACAATGGGGTAATAATTGCTGTTTTGGGTCTATGTGCTCGTTTTTAACGTTGAAGTAGTAGTGTTGTAGTTCCTTACATAAGTGGCTTCATGCATTTCCATAAAAATCAAAAACAACTTCATCAAGCATCTGCATCTACACGTTAAAATTAAGAAAGTGGCAAGCGATAACAATATTGGCATCAAGTAAGACATCAAGCTGGAAACTGGTAACAACTTGAAGTCGTTTTACAACACATAGCACATGTCAGCATCATCGTAAAATATACACAACTCTAATTTATAGTTGAGTTATATTTAATTTTAAAAAAATCATCAGGGAATATATCTCTGTGAACCGCGGAAACCAATCATAATTACTATGTACCGTAACTTACCGCTGTACAGGCGAGAGGGGGCGTGCATGCTAAAAATTAAGACGCCCGCTCATGCGTGAGTATATGTAGGGGAAAAAGACACCTTGAAAACATATAAGAGACTATTTTAAATACGATATTCTGCATTTACTTTGTGTACTTCTATTTTTGTTTACAACCTTTACAGGCCATTGAAAGTGACAAATATGCTTATTTTAATATTATCTGTTTAATCTTGAATAGTATTTTTAATCGTATGTTTTTTTTTATTTTACGATATTTTTTTTATTTTTGCGTGTGCTACTTTCAATTAATCATTACTGTTGCACTATTTCCACCATCAGTTGTTTGTGTAAATTGCATTCCTTCTATTGGTTCGTTTTTAATTTTGCTGGTTGACGGGCTATAACTCTATTTTTTATTTTAGTTTTGTATATTAATTGTTAAATGCGTACGTGATTTATGTTTTTATATACAAAAAGATAATTTAAAACATATCCACATTTTAAAATTATTTTCATTTAGTAATTCCTATTTATTTATAAAATTAGCTGAAACATATACACATAGATGCATATATGTATGTATGTATATATATATATATATATATATATATATATATATATACATATCTCTCTTTCTCTATATATACATACATACATATATATATATATATATATATATATATATATATATTTATATATATATATAAATAAGTTTGGGGAATATATAAAGAATATATACACAAAAACACCAATATTATTCAAAATAGAAGATAAGAATTGTATCTTTTGTTTATATGTTCAATTAAAAAGGTTTTAATTCCTAACAACGGGGCATATCAAAACAATATATTTCTAGTCAGAAAGGAAAGTATATTATAACATATAATAATTTATAAAGTTAGACGATATTTGAAAATAGTTTTGAAATATGATTTGAAAAATTCGTTTTAAAAGTTTAAAACAATTCGAAATTGAAAAGATATGAAAAAATATACTTTTCGTTAGGTGGTAATCAGCGTGTTCTTTTTATAGTAAGTGATTTAGAGATGTTTGTTATAATTCAGTGTTAACATTCAACTTATAAAATATTTTGTTTGTAAAGTAAATCGTATCAGGACGTTACATGATATAATTTGATACCCTACCCTCCCGGATATAATGTGAACTATATTTATGAATAAAATAATTAATAAATACATATTTTTACATTCATACACATATATATGTTCCGCTATTTCATGTTTCATGCTCGTCAGCATGAAATTATATTACCGTATCGCCGGTATGAAAATTCGAACCCGGTCTATATTCGACACTCGCGCTTTCAAATATGAGAAAAATACGCCTGGTATATTTTCAATGTAAACACAAGTAGTGAGATTCTACCGAGAGTGTCAATCATCTAATAGAGGCAACCTTGCAATGTGACTAATTTATGAATCATCAATTCATTACACCTAGGATCTAAATAATGATATATATATATATCAAAAAAAAAAAAAAATATATATATATATATATATATATATATATATATATCATGTTTACAGGACATTTCAACACATTCCTTCTAACTCACTTATATTTGCACATTCCTGATGTAGCCAGCTGGGGAATACCCCTACCATCCCATCATTTCACACCTAACAACAACAATAGCTTCGCTCCCCCCCCCCATCCCACCCTTTCGACTACTTCTTTCACAATCTTACCCACTCACCTCGTATACTTTAAAATTATCTACATTTTTTCTAAAACTATGATACCACCTACATACTAAAGACAGGGTTCCCCCTTCATTTCCGTTTCTCCAGATCCTCAAAATCATACCACACCTCACCACACTAAAAACGCCAGCACCCCGCCCCTTCTTTCCCACCCTAGGACAAATTAACTAACCCTCCCACTCACCCTCTTTTTTCAATGCTGCCTTAATGTACCCAATCACAGCTTTCCATATGTATTTCCCTCTCTGCTACTGCCCGACTTCTCGCAGCCCAGACCCTGGTCCAGTGCTATTAGTAGTCACGGCTACTTCTTTTCCTCATCAACCCATCATGTCAACCCAATATTTCGATGTACTTGCATGAACTTTATCTTAAAATCATCATCCTAAAAAAGTCTTCCAATAAAGGCGAAACGTTGATGAATATAAAAAAAAATCTATTGGTTTGTCATTTGTCATTTCCCATATATATATTTATTTATATATATATATATATATATATATATATATATATATATATATATATATATATATATATAATACTGGCGTAAATCTTAACACAGCAGCATAGCACTGACCTATATATTATTTATATCTTTCAGTTTTTGATGTGTCATTTTAGACCCAAACAATAGCTGTTTGTCATTCGTCATAACTTTTATATATTGTACTCTTTGAGAGTTGGCGTTTGTAATGTAATCATTTTCGCTTTATTCTATGGAACACACTTTGTTAAATTTTATATTTTGTCGCTTTTCTGTCCCTTTTGTTTCCGGTTTGTTTAGATTTTGTAGATAACGCATTAATATACCGATTGGCCAGTATTCAAATATTCCGTTTGTCTTTTCTCTCTGTACCGACTAAGAGTATTTTTTTAACATGATGTATTTCGTATATATTAACTAGCTGTAAATATTTAGAGATATAATATGGCTCATTGAAAGAGTTCATAAAAAGCCAATGATATATTTGGCTGTGTTAGAAAATTGCAACGTGAGCAAGGGTTGTTTGATTGGAATTCGCAACTACTTCATCCAGAGAGAACATGAATGTGAACACCGACAGAATCATATACAATTATAAGTCCGATAATCTTAGATTAGTAAATAATATTTCATAAAAATAAATTCTGATCAACACACTTTGTTGTGTCATGTACAAGACATGTGTCAGTGCGCTGTTATTTCTACATATACGATACCTGCGTAAAAAAAGCTACGGCTGGCTGTGTTGGCATACATCAGTACAACCATAACAATGACAGCAAACAAATATAAACACCTTTTGGTTTTAGGAGAACAATTCTTATTATTATCATAGGTAACATTGTTTATCCTGTAAGCATTCTGAAAATGCAGGTCCTTTTAATTTCTATAAACACAATACAACATATATAAATATAATCATCATAAACCAAGGAATACGCAGATTAAGACAGTAATCACTAAGTAAATCAGACTAGTAACGGACGTCTATCACAAAAGCAACCGTCTTAAAAAATCTCCTTCAACAGATATATAAGATAATCCTGTAGATAGGCCAACCACTCTGTATTCTATCTAATCGGATTTCGTGTAGGCTTTTTTCTGATTTCTGTTTCATCTAAATACCATTGGATAGTAATTTAAATGTTATGTTCTTATTAACTCCCTATGAATCTGACAGAAGCAAACTTGAATAAGAGAAAGTATTCGAGTGTTACTGTTTTTTTCTTATTTGTGTATTTACGAACATAGCATCTGCAACAAATGTATTGTATCCGAACCTTCTTTTCGCATAAAAAAGACTATAATCGATCTTGTCATCAACGTGTGTTCTTATAGTTTTTGTAGTGTCTTTGCAGCTTGACTGTTGATGTTATGATACAATCTACCGGGATCAACTACAATATGTGTATAATCCCTGCAACGTGAGATTGGCGGACGAATATGGATTGCTTGATTTATACACGTTTTCCCATCTATATTGTTCGCAATCATTTGCGGCTTATTCCGCTTTTGACAGAGGCATTGACTTAAACTCGATTCAGGGCTTAATGGGAATGAAGTGATCTTAAAAAAGGAAGAGAAACATGAGAAAAATATCATTGCCCAGTTTTATTTTTCGTGGGAGCTGTTCAAATATAATGTAGCAAAGGGGTAACTACTCAAAAAATGTATTACTAAATAAGTACACATACATTTAAGGAAATAAATAATGTGTAATGATTGATGAATATAAAACAGTTGATATAGCACGAATACCCAGCTAAGTGTATATTAGTGTATTTATAATAGAATTGCCACGTGTATTCATGGAGGTTTTACATATATATATATATATATATATATATACATATGGTACACAGCTTCCCGAGGGTTAAGTTAAACCCACAATTATCGCTGATATAATGTACAGGTTTACAGCGATGAAGTTAGATGCATTTTATAAAATTAAAAATGTCAAAACGTGAAGCATAACATATTTCACATTTTCTGCATTTGACATCAGACGTTGGGGCGTAAGCAACGTCCTATATACCCCTTTGTAGACGTTTACATTTCCCCTATTTAATATGTACAATTTCTAATTAAAATACACACTAACAAACACAAACCTATTTCTTAAACTCATGTATATATATATATATATGTATATATATATATATATATATATATATATATATATATATATATATATATATATATATATATATATATATATACTGATCCCTCTTGCTGAATTCCACACAGTCAGACTTGTCTTTTGTGTCCATTGTTGACCAGGTAAGGCATCTCCCTAAATATCAAATGATTTCCAATCATTCACAAATTACTAATAGCTAACACCATACTTGCTGTTTATTATGTATTATTGAAAAAAAAAAAATAGAGAGTTGTAAGACCTCTCTTTCGATTAATTATTTGTAATGTTATGATTATCATCAATCCGGCCATTCGCACAACCTTAACAACTTCATAATATATATATATATATATATATATATATATATATATATATATATATATATATATATATAAAAATGTAAACATAAGTGTATATTTAAAGAAAAAAGGCTACGAACATTTATTCATTTAAAAAAAAATGTTTAATTTTCAATGTATTACTTTTTTTAAATTTGGCCTTTACATTTCTATTAAACGTGTTTCGAGCAAGTTTTCTCTCTTCAGAATGTTGTTTATAAAATATTGGATCACTCTTTTTGATTATATAGAGTTTGTGATCCGTGTGCATGCGTGAGTATTGAGTTATTTTCACTCATCAGTACATCTTGGGGTATGCTAGTTCAGTCTATTAGTCAGTTTATCGAGATCGAATAAGAGGTGTCAGAATTAGTAGATATTATTTATTAGGGCTGTGTATTGTTACCATGACTCCTGTATTTTATGTAGGTGTGTGTGTGTAATATGTATGAGCGTTTAGGTATGTGTGTCTGTTTTTCTTTATGTATGTAGGCTCTTATATGCATATATATATATATATATATATATATATATATATATATATGTGTGTGTGCGTGTGTGTATATGTATTTGTCTACACACACACGCAGACATTCATTTTAATATGTGTGTATATGGGTGATATGCATGATGTGCGTGTGTGTCTGTTGTTTTATGAATTGTTTAATACCGGTGTGAATTTAGTTGTAAAGCTAGCAATAATATTGAGTCTGATAGATCGGCATTATCTAGAACCTACTTCTGCTGAATTAGTGCATATGTTTTGTAACAAAAACATTTCTGTTTTCTGGAAGTTGTAGCGTTTTGGTGGCGCCTATATACGAGTTGGCACATATTGTGCATCTTATTATATAGTCCACATTATGAAAGTCCATATTACTTCTTCTTTCACACATACACACTATATTCTATATACCAACGCACCTATTTGCCAAAGTAGCAAAATAACATTTTTATCTTATCCGTCCAAATGTGACAATCATTAAGCACTCATTAGCGTATCGATAATTGGAGCAACCAATAAACACGTGTAGTAATGCTCATTTCTAAACGACAAAAATCTAAAGCTTCCAGTTTCAATTTTCAGTGCGGGCGATATTAAAAAAACAATTACGAATTACTATAGATTTATGTTCGATAATGGCTGACAGAACGAGAAGAAACTCCACACCTTAATTTAATAAAGGGTTCCGTTCGAAATGTTGTACAGATTACCGAGTCTGAAATAAATATATATGAGTTCAACAAGATGAACAATGAAAATTATCAAAAGTTTCATCGACCGTAACGGTGTGAAAGTTATTTGCATAACTTTTCGGCCGATGAAACTTCCAAGAAAAGATCAGCCATCCGAATAATTTAAATACAAAAAATGATTGATCTTTATCTAAAAAAAACTCTTAAATATAACATGTTCTTTCATATTCTGGGATATGCACGATAACAGATATTGTAATGTCAACGATTTCTGATGAAAAATGGCTCTTCTTCAGTTCAAATGCTCTTGTATAACTCCAAGATGTGCAAATGTGTTTCTTGTGAAATGTAACATTAAATCTTCGAAAATTTTATTTTGTTATGGAATTGGCTGGTGTAATTGCAGCAACTGCTAAGTAGTTGATTCAACCTCATCAAGTATTAACAGTGTATTCTATTATATTAGACGACATATATCATCCTTTTTCATACAATCTCCACTTTTGTAATATCATTTAAATACGTTTAATAGCCAATCCCTTGTCGCCAAATGTTTAACGAAACAAAAACTGAACAAGCCTGAGTTATATTAGTTGCACATTTTGGAGTTATAAACATTTAAAAGCAACCAGCAAATATATTGTTTTATTCATGCTTTTAAATTAAAAATACACATTTATTTAACAGAAATATTTCCTATGATAAACATCGGCTTAAGGAATATGATATTACATTTATGATGAAATATAATTATATTATACTTGAAAGGGTTAACAATGGTTTACAACGTGTAAATGAAACAAGTCAAAAAAGTAATATGTTTATTTAAATCTTGGTTGAGCAATTGATCGGGTGGGTTACAGAGTTAACATTTTTTTATTCCATACTTTAGAGATTTTATCCAAGTTTTATATGTATTAATAATGAGCTAAACACCTTTCTCTTATTTTACTACATTTTCGAAGCTTCGAATTTTTTAATAATGATTAGATATTAATTGTTTATAAAATACTTGTTTTTTTCTATAAAAGCCACACGTATTTTCATTTACCACTATACGATAATTGATCCTAAATCTTTATTAGGAGAACGATTTTAAAATAGTAATTAGCTACTGCTTCATAAGGGTAAGTATTAATTATGTTATAAGGGTAAGTAGGGATTAGTTTATAAGATAAAGTAGATATTGTTCATAAGAGTAAGTACAACGTATTTCATAAGATAAGTAGATACGATTTTATCAATGTTAATATAGATTAGTTTATAAGAGAAAGTAGAAATTGCGTTATAAAAGTAAGCATCAATTATTTTAAAAGGATAAGTAAACATTATTTTACAAGAGAAAGTAGATATTAGTTTATATGAGTAAGTAGGGGTTAGTTTATAAGAGTAAGTAGATATTATTTGATGGATATAAGTATGGATTACTTTATTATAGAAAGTAGAGATTAGTGTATAAGGGTAAGTAGACATTAGTTTATAAATATATAGAGATTAGTTTATAAGTGAAAGTGCATATTAGTTTATAAGAGGAAGTATACATAAGTTTATAAAAAACAAGTAGAGAGTAGTTCATAAGAGAAAGTAGAGAATAGTTTATAAGAGAAAGTTGTAACTAGTATATAAGAGTAAGTATATTTTATTCAATAAGGGAAACGTGAGATTACTTTATAAGAGAAAGTACAGGTTAGTTTATAAGAGTAAGTAGAGACTAGTTCATAAGAGAAAGTAGAGATTAGTTTATAAGGGTAAGTCGAGATTAC
>OY744515.1:132026023-132066023 GCA_963556195.1 Sepiola atlantica
GCAAGACTATACATTACGTTGTTATATATAAAACACTCAGTAACACGAATTTAATGCAATGTAACATAATTATATACTACGGGGAGTACACGCATACCCTTCAATGTAGCTTCATTGCTATATATATATATATATATATATATATATATATATATATATTGATAACTTACTCCATAGTCCTACTAAAGTAGTTAGCGATGTTGTAGTATATACTGAACATCAATAAAGTATATATTATATGCTATTGTAGTATTATATAGGTATACACAGAATAATATATTTTTATAGTCGCACTGCAATAACAATAAGAATACTCAATCTATGATTAGAATGTGTGGGTGGTCTTTCAATTTATTTATTTTTATATATCTGCGAATACTTGAAATTCCTCTTCGTCTCATAATCATAATTTGTTTTGACATAACAATATATGCATGCTTATTTTTTCGAATTCAATAATTTTAAACATGTTACGCCCTTTTCACAGTAATATCAAAAGACACATACACTCTTTATCTTAACCTATACATACTGTATAAATACTATTTACATATACATACTATATAGATATGTGAATTATAACTAAAAGGTAAACTTTTAGAGAGTTGGACCTATTGTGAAATAAGGAAAGCTCAATATACTGGATAGAGAAGTTTTTTTGATTGTTTTAATTTTTATTTAAAAAAAACACTTTTTCAAATTTGGAACTTTGACAGTCCTACCTTGTACACTTATCGATCATAATTTTTCCTCTGATGATAAGATTTTAATCTTTGAAAAACCTGGTTTAAGGAAAGAAAGAGATGAAAAATAAATGTTTTTATTAACTAAACTACTCCTTGTTTTGAACAATTGAAAATACCGATTTGCTTCCATTTGCAGGTCTTATTAATTTTCATTGACGTACCATACTATATATATATATATATACATATATAAAGAGGTGTACTAAAAGCGAACTTTTAGGAAAGGTAAAACCCTATTGTGAAGAGTATACAGCTCAATATCCAGGATAGAGCAGGTAGAAATGAAGGAGAATGGAAAGGAATTAGAGAAAGCAAAAGCCAAATCAAAATTCAATTCAAAAGTTCAAAGCAAGGTATATTCCGCAAAAAGGCAATTTATTCAAGTTAAATTTTCCTTAAGCCAGGCTTTTCAAAGATCAAAATCTTATCATCAGAGGAAGTCGCTGGGATAGATAAGTTGGCAATGGCCAAGATTTAAAATTTGAAAAAATAAAATAAAAGTTGTAGGGAAAGAAACGCAGGGCAAAACTGTGCCAGGGTGCAAGCAAATGTCCGATTGCCAAAAAGTCCGGTGTCGAAGAGTCCAGCGGAGAGAATAAGATGTAGATAGGTAGGTCGTTAGAGGCATGAGAAGTAATGAGAAAGGTTTCAAAGTTAAATTCCAAGAAGCCACAACTTCAGGTACGGAGAAAATAGAAAATCCAAAAAGGGTAAAAAGTCCAATAAGAGGTACATTCGATGATGCAGGCAGGCGTCAGAGGAGATTAAGATGGAAAATATTCGCCATTAAAAATACTTCCCGGGTAGAGATGACAAAGGAAAGTGTTTTAAAGTGGGAAAAAGGGGCAGCGAGAATATTTAAAGCCTGCCCAGTTGAGAAAGCCGGCTATAAATGAAGAAAAGCAAAGACAGTGAAAACAAGAATATAATATGCGACCACTAGGCAAGGGAGGAAACGGGTAAGTGGTGTGTGGGAGGAGAAAGGGACGGGTACGAGGAAAGAGAGGGGGGGGGAGAAAGGGAGCGATGCGGTGAAGGAATGCGGATAAAACTAAGAGTGTGAAAGTCGGGGGGGGGGGGGGTAAAACATAAAGTCGAAATTGGAAGTTAGCGCGAATTAGGATTCAACTAGAAAAGGGGAAGAAAGGAGTGGGGGGTAAGTTAACGAATGTTAGGATAAGGGGTTAAAATATCAGAATATGTATAAGAACAGAGTTCGGGGTTTAGATGTTTAATCAAATGACCTTAGATATAAACAATGAGGCAAAATATATATGAAGGGTAGGACTAGAAAAAGGAGTTAAAAATTAAAAGAGTAAAGATAAAAAATAAAGATAAAAATAGTATAAAAAGTAGAAATAAGAAAATAAAAGAATAAAGAATGAAAAATAGATAATAAGATTAGTCTTAAGCTCGCGGGGAAAATTGAGGATTGACCGAAAGAATAAAATATAAAAAATAAAATATAAAATAAAATAAAAAAATAAAAAAATAATAAAAATAAGATACTAATAATAGAATGAGGGAAAAGTCGATAAGATTGGAGCTCAAGAATGAAAATTAGAATAAGGAAAAAGAAAAAGGAAAACAAGACCTCGAGAGGATATCCGGAATGGGAATCTCCAAGGTGGAAAAAATTATGGGTTGAAGTAAATAAGCAGTTACGGGATGCTAGTTCAAATAAATATGGGAAAATATAAACTTTGACATTTTATTCAAAAAAGTTATATGGAGGTTAATTAAGAAAATTGTTAAATAGGTTAGTGAAGGCCGGAAGAAGTAAGAGATATACAAGGTTAAAGAAGTGACAAAGGATTAAGCCAGAGGGAGAGTGGAGATCGCAGTTAAAAGTAAATACTATGGGGGTTAAAAGATGTAGAGCGAGGGCGGGTTGGGGGTTGAGTAGTTTGAGAGAGATGTGCGAAGGGCGAGGTAAAACAAGGGGGAATAATCGAGGCTATTAAAAGAGTGAGAAGAATTATTTAGAAGTAAAAACAGGAGGGGAAGAATAATTAGAGTGCACCGTGGAAACAGTAAGGAGTTCGATATCGAGGTGTGCAAAGTGGATATAGAGTAGATAAGGCTAATCAACAAGTAAATAAAAGGGCTAGGATATAATATGAATAGAGTGGGTTAGTTATCACGTTGAAAGGGAAAAGAATGAAGAATGGAAGTGTTGAAGGGAAGCGGACGAATGCATTAAAAGAAGTTAAACGGGAAAGAAAATGGAAAGCCAAATAAAGTTATACAGTTAAGGAGGTTAAGTGGAAAGATTTAGGGGGTAATGGAAGAAAGGTGTTAAAACTAAGGGAAAAATGAAGCTAACGGAGTTTATGGGTAATTTTATTAAGTTAAGAGAAGGTTAAAGGGATGAGGGAGATATAAGTAGAGATTATAGAACAACAGGAATTAGAACAATCAGAAAGGGGATTCGAGATGTAAGGAGGGAAAATCCGAGATGAAGGGAGGGTATTTAATCAAATGGGGGAGGGGTGTCTGGGGGATTATTATGGTTGCTATTCCTGAATTTACGTTTATGCCTGCAACTGGAGATAAGTTCATTCTTAGAATTAATAATATTTTTAGATTTAGTAGCAGTAGCTATCATAAAGGTTTCCAGAGTACAAAGTTGGCAATGGGATGCTCCAGGGGTATATGATTTGGACTTTTTAAGTATTGACCAGTGAAGTGAATAGGGAGTATTTTTAAGATTGAGGTTTCTAATTAGATTGGAAAGTGAAGTGCCTGTGCTGTTATCGCTGCTATTTTTAAAGGAATAGATATGGTTAGAGATCCGGGTCTTAATGGGGAAAGAGGACGCCCCAATATATGTGTGTATCTTGAAGGGTGGTGCTATAGTTGCATTGAGATTGCTAATGGTATTAGAAGAGATTTGGGTTTGGAGATCCAAGTTATGCGAGGAAAGTTGTTTGGAGAAGTGGGGTGGAGCGGATACGGGGGAAATGTGAGTTGGCCCATGAGCACTATCTATTATTGGGGGTGCTTGGTTAGAGGTATGGCTGTATAAGCGAGAGTTTAGAGTAGAAGCGGATTGGGGTTGCGGGGAGATCCGGAGATCGGGTGGAGTATGGGAACCGTGATTACTCACAACATTGGTGGAGCGGGGGAATTGTTTAACAGTACAAGCGTATATTACGTCCTTCTGTACACAGTTGTTGTTAAGGGGACAATCTCTAGGTTTACGGCAGTTACAAGTGGTGAGGGATGTGGTGGGTGGTTGCTGTTGGATATGTTTGATTTTCCTATTGTTAGAGGTTATGATAGTTTGTTAATATTGGGCATAGTAGAGTATGATATTTTAATAGAATTTCTGTTAAGGATAGTGCTATATCTGTGGGGATGCTTAAAAGATCTGTCTAAGATTTGGAAAAATTCTTTAGGTATATTGGTTTTAACATTACTGCTGAAAGGCGGATTTAACCAAATGTTATTCTTTCTTCTAAGTTTTTTTCTTTGTTTGTGCGAATGTGGGTCTACCCGATTATCAATATCTTTAGTTCCTATGGGCTTATTAGAGTGTGTTTTGATTATCTTAGGTGCTGATGAGTTAAACTTTTTATTTCTGTGTGTGGTCATGTTGTGTGTAATAATGCCTGAAGATTTGTTAACTTGAGTAAGGGGGTTGCAGTTATATTTAATTTTGTGATTGTAGCCTGAGTTAAGCAAAGCATTATTGTAAAAGCTAGAATTTTGATCGAAGATTGATTTATTCGCAGATAGCTTAGAGATTCTATTAGATACTGAGGGGACTATTGAGTTGTCATCTCTACCCGGGAAGTATCTTTAATGGCGAATATTTTCCATCTTAATCTCCTCTGACGCCTGCCTGCATCATCGAATGTACCTCTTATTGGACTTTTTACCCTTTTTGGATTTTCTATTTTCTCCGTACCTGAAGTTGTGGCTTCTTGGAATTTAACTTTGAAACCTCTCTCATTACTTCTCGTGCCTCTAACGACCTACCTATCTACATCTTATTCTCTCCGCTGGACTCTTCGACACCGGACTTTTTGGCAATCGGACATTTGCTTGCACCCTGGCACAGTTTTGCCCTGCGTTTCTTTCCCTACAACTTTTATTTTATTTTTTCAAATTTTAAATCTTGGCCATTGCCAACTTATCTATCCCAGCGACTTCCTCTGATGATAAGATTTTGATCTTTGAAAAGCCTGGCTTAAGGAAAATTTAACTTGAATAAATTGCCTTTTTGCGGAATATACCTTGCTTTGAACTTTTGAATTGAATTTTGATTTGGCTTTTGCTTTCTATAATTTCTTTTCCATTCTACTTCATATATACATATATATATATATATATATATATATATATATATATATATATATATATATATATATATATTTAATATTCTTATAAATGATAGCCTTAATAATAATAATGATGATAATAATAATAATAATAATAATAATAATAATAATAATAATAATAATTATTATTATTATTATTATTATTATTATTATTATTATTATTATTATTATTATTATTATTATTATTATTATTTGCAACAAGCAAAAAGGAACCGGAATACTATTTGCAAACAGCAAAAACGAAACTGGAAAAGCTGATAAATATGACCCGAAACTTTGGCCAGGACATCCAAATGAATTCGGAAGTGACAAGTGGGCACTACTAGAAATAAAAAAGGAAAAGTGGAGACAATAGAGAGTATGGAACTCCCCACCCAAGGCGAACAGGATAGCTACAAATATCTTGGAGTTCTAGAAGCAGACACTATAAAATCTACAGAAATGAAAGAGAAGATTGAAAAAGAATATTTACGAAGAACAAGAAAACTCCTAGAAACGAAATTATATAGCAGGAATCTGGTAACAGGAATACACACCTGGGCAGTAGCACTAATAAGATACTCTGGCACATTCATAAGCTGGACCAAAGAGGAACACAGGCACCTAGACCAGCGGACTGGAACATTAATGACCAAGCACATGCATTACACTCAAAAAACTATACGGGCAGACTCTACATGAAAATAAACGAAGGGGAAGAGGACTGGTAAGTATAAAATAGTGTGTGGAAGACACAAAAAAGAGCTGGAAAAATATATAACTCAACACAGAGAAATCCTTATCGCTGCAGCAAGAGACACCGTTCCAACGAACAACTCGGGAAGCACTTAAACCAAAAACATAACGGCAAGAAAAGAAAAGTCGGAAGAAAAAAAATACACGGGCACTTCAGAAGACTGACAAGAAAAGAAACCAACAAAAATAGATAGGCATGGCTATAAAAGGACACTTGAACAGAGAAACGGAATATTTACTGATGGATAAACAGGACAAGGCTATTAAGACAAACTACACGAAAGATAAAATAGAAAAAAAAACAGGAAAACAGTAAATGCAGACTCTCTAGACAAAGAGACGAAACAATAAATCATATAATAAGTGAGTGTAGCAAACTAGCCCAAACCGAGCATAAGAAGAGACATGACTGTGTGGGGAAAGCAGTACACCGGGAACTGTGCAAACAATTGAATTTCAAATACGCAGACAAATGGGACACACATAAGCCAGAAACAGTACTTGAAAACGAAAAACACAAACTCATTTGAGATATAGATATATAATCAGACAAACGCATACAAGCAAGAAGACCGGCTGTAATAATAATTTACAAGACGGAAAAATCTTGCAAAATCTTAGACTTCGCCGTAAAAATAAAAAAAAAACGGAAAAACGAAGCAAGTACACGGAACTAGCCAGAGAACTGAAAGGAATATTGAGCATGAAGAAAGTCAGTATAATACCAATAATCGGAGGAGCATTAGGAACAATCCCCAAAACAACTGGAAAAAAGACTGGGAGAAATTGGAATCAAAGAGATTATTGGAACTATATCAAGGATAGCAATGATCAAAACAGCTACAATCCCAAGAAAAATAATTGAATGCGGAAACTAACCCGCATGAACTACGAAGGGTCACACGTACTCTACCACAGGAAGAAAACAAAACAAACGAAAGAACACACTAAGAAACAGAAAATGCAAGACACATCCCTTAATAAGCTCCCCCTCCCTCAAACAAATTACAGTGGCCTCAACTGACACAACAAAAAAATGAGCAAAGTAGCAGAAATAGCAGGAAACACCATCAGCTTGTTCCCAAAAGAATAAATAAATAAAAATAATAAGCTCCACCCCCCCACCCAACAGAAAATAATAAATAACAAATATTTAAAAAAAAATGGTACCAGCCTAGGCTGACACCACACAGAATATTTGCATAGGGTCAAGGAGGATGAAAAGACCGAGGAGGGACAGCGCATACCAGACCTCCACTAGAAGTGCAGAGACTGCTGGGACCTCGGAGAGGATTATTGCCACCCAACTCCCCGAGAAGACCAATGGTTCTTACCAGCGATAAATCAATGGTAATCGGCTGTTGTGATACTGCAAATTTATTTGCGGCGGCTATCGAAAATAAATGGAGAATACTGGAAATCTGTGGAAACTTGGTGTCACTCAGACTCCAGGGAATACCACCGGTTGTCGGTGAGCAATCAATGATGACCCGTGTGAGAACTCCTAGTGAGTAAATAATAATAATATTAATGGTAATGATAATGATGATGATAATATATCGCTGAACGCATATATCATTATCTGGAGAAGGCAGGTGGAGGTAGAGCGGTAGCGCTTGATATATCCTAGACCTTTGAAACGGTCTGGCATGAGGGGTTTCTCCTAAAACTGCACTCATATGGTATTACTGGGCAAATATTTAATATAAGTAAATCCTTCCGAACAAAAAGAAAAATGCAGGTTTTCCTCGAGAGCGGTTCATCTAAGCAACATGACATAAATGTTGGTGTACAGTAAGTATCCACCCTAGGACATCTACTGTTGCTGAGTTTTATTAATGACCTCCCTGATGTCATTGAGACTGAGATAGGAATATTTGCTAACGACACCATGCTATACTCTCGTCATGTACGCAAGACCGACGCGCAAATATATGTAGCACTGGCTGAATCTGTAGAAAATAAATTCCAGCCTATAGTGGATAGGGACCAAAAGTGGATGGTAACTTTTAATGCCGCAAAGACAAAGCTACTTTCTTTCAATCACTACAAGACCCCTTTTCAACCACCAATGTCCATGGCAAATACCACCCTACCTGAAAGTGCATTATTCAAACTTCTCGGCCTGACTTTCAGAGATAACATTAATTGGAACAAATACATTGAATATATTGCCAGGGTTGCTACTAAGAAGGTGGACACCCTCTAGCGTGTTAGTAAACTTCTCACAACTGACATTATCATTTAACTAAACAAAGCCACCATCCGCCCATGCATGGAGTATTGCTACCACATCTGAAGTGGTGCATCATCAACTAGTTTCTCCCTCGTAGACCAAGTCCGAAAAAGAGTCGCCAACTTAGTAGGTCCCTCACTATCCACCAAGTCCCAACCCCTGTATCATCGCCGCAACGTTGCTTCATCGTGCATGTTTTACAAGTACTTCAATGGATTGTGATCTGATAAACTTGCTACTCTAGTGCACTAGCGACGTAAATTCACTAGACCAATTCGACATTCTGCCAAATCCCATCCATTGACTGTGGAGGTACGCAGATGCCGACTCTGGAACTCCCTCCCTGCTCTTTGTTTACTTGACGGTACTGACATGCAGAAATTTAAAACAAATGTAAACGGAACATTTCGCTGCATAGATCCCAATTAAGGTTGACCCCCTCTCACCCTTTTTCTCAGTAGTGTCTTATGTCTACTGTTGAGACCTGGCTTGTTTGGGGGTGAACTACGTGCACTATGCTATATATATATATATATATATATATATATATATATATATATATAGAGAGAGAGAGAGAGAGAGAGAGAGAAGAGAGATACAGAGATTGCGGATTGTGTGGCAAACAACATGATTTGAGTTATTTCCGTTTTCATTAGCGCATTTTTAATAGTGATTTTGAAGGTTAGCTAGGACTTCTTATTGAGCCGAATACTTGATGAACAGCTCAGTGTTTATCTTCAATGTATAAGTGCAATACTCATAGTACTTTAGGTGGTTCTACTATACATAAACACACAGAAGCACGCATTAATTGACGAAAAGACGTGCAATCAAGCATGGAATATATCGGATCTTGACGAAAAACGGTAATTGCTGATCTTGTTCAGTTCTACGCCACTAAATTCTGTCGAAAAAAGATACATCGCTATAAAAGAAAAATAAGCTATTATTTAGACATACACATATTGCTGATGACCTTGATCTAAATCTTGGGGTTCAGGATTACATTATTTCCAGCATTATATTCAAATATAAGGGTCACCCACTACTAGCGTTTATAACAACCGTAACTTTTGGAGCGTGCAATTGCTATGGATTTTTAATTGTTTACTAACAAAAATAATGAAAATTTCTTGCCAATAATATAAGAATCATATAATAAAAAAAACATTGCCATTAACCTCAAACATGATTCGATATACCGTACGTTGTTATGCTACTGTGTAGTGTATTCTGGTTAAAGTTGTTTCGTGAATAACTAATTTGTATATCTTATACTTCAATTAACCCCAAACAAGGCACGTAACCAATGAGATGGTGGGGGGGTTCTGTGAATTAGGGTGTATACATACGGTTAGCAGTTGATCAGCAATATGTTTGTTTACATCACATTTACATTCCTGCATGTTAGTACAGCCAGCGTCACAGGGAGCTGAGATAAGCAATTCAAAGACTACTATTAGTGTGTAAAGCCTTTTGACATTTATTGATTGAAAGATATTCGCGGAATCAGTCCTCGATACATATCTCAGTAGCATACATCCTGATTTTCAAGTATACTAAAACATCAGGATTATTGTTTAATTGTTGTTTCTAAATGACAACTAGGTTATACTTTTTATTGTACTGGGTTTTGCATGTCTTTCTTTCTATCTAAATTCATTTAATTATTGTTATAACTGAAAGTCATAACTCTTCATTGAATAGATCAAAAGTAACATAGTCTCATTGTTTATAAACAAAATGGGAAACACCGGTTTAGATTTTTGCTAAAAATGTTACTTTAAAGTATATGTAAACTTCGTAGTCGATTGAGGCACAACACATAGTGTTTCTGAAACATCTGCGTGTAACACGTAATATAACGCTATCTGATATTCTGTGAAAAAAAAACAAGCTGATTAATCAATTCTGAGAAAATAAGAAGACTCACGGAAAAAAAAATGTAGACATAGCGTTAGTTTAAAACAACAGGAGCAGCGAATGTTATTTTTACGTATAGAATCTTGATTGGAAAAATAGTCAATCATCAGTGTCTAACAGCAGACAACTACAGTACCCAGAACATTCACTCCCTAAAATACGCGCTCATATAAAGTCCCAAATACAGCTTAATGATCCATATGTTCCGTTTTCCTTCCGAAACAACTCACTCTGTACGACACATCCCGTGTAAGCACAACAAGAACAGAACACAAACAACTAAACATAGTGATTGTATATACACACTGCTAAACAAACTAATGTACACTAGCCATACAATCACTCTCTAATTAACTATATAGCCAAAATTATAAATACACATATCGAGTATGCCTATGCCATTTACAAATGACACACATTTCCACCCATAGACGTACACGACAGCAGCGGAAATGACGATATTTACTAAATTTCACTTTATAAAAAAACAACGTTCTACGAACAGTTTATCTTGATTTGCTTAACTAGTTTAAAATAAAACTAAGTATATGTGGTTCGATGGACTTTTCGATTTAGGATTTGATCAAAATGTAATATCTATTATGATACGAGTCTTAATTCTTCTAGACTACAGCATTTTCAATTTGGGTCCTAATCAAGAATTCCCCATTCTCGGCAGATGAATATTCTTCACATTATAAATCGCTTTTTTGTTGCATTCTACCTTCCTTGAGGGAGAGCACGTTAATAGAGACGTTGTCATTCTTTCTTTTGCTATTGCCTTTTCTTTGACAGCATATCTATAACTGGATATGTTTCTCGATCGGCCTCGCTTCATCTATTATTTAACATTGATTTTCGATCAAGACAGAAGGAGAGATCGGTTAAGTGATTGCTTACTGTTTTTGTAAGTTACGAGTACTACAGTTTTAAGAAGATATTTTCCTTATATAAATCATACGATAACGTGACATTTTTCTACAAAAACTAAGCTTTTAAAAATTATTTGAAAAAAAATAAACATGGCATTTATATTTGTAAAACTTATAACAATTTTAATTAAGTAACACTATATGTTTTAAAATGTGTTCAATATTTTACTGGCCGATTTGCATCATAGTAAGAGTGTTAGCTAACCGGCTAGTTAGCTAGAGTGTAAGCTAATCGCATGTCGACTCATACCAAGCACTTGAACACATTTGACTCATGTTTTTTTTGCTAAGAACGTATACTAACAAGGTATAAGTTATGTAATCATTGGTAAAGCGTGACGCTCACCCGTACACATATGTATAGTAACTGATAAAAATGGAGATTTCGCTTCGACCTTGACTATGATTGTTTACTTTACTTTACTTATTTTCATATACAAATATGAGTTTAAATTACTTAATAACTAATAATATTCGCGTTAGGTTTTTAACGAGGTATTTGTCATTAGATTTATATTAAAATAATAGTAAGTATAAAAACTTCACTTGTTTCACTACATGTTAAGGGACAACATTATAATTTAAACACAAAGACAAAACGTATGTAAATACATGAAACACTCGCGGTGATGTCACTTTTTAATGAAACGAAACTATTTCTATTACCTTACTTACTTAATAAGTACACTTAATATTACTATATATAGTCAGTCACATACATAAGGTTTCCCTTCATCACATCTTTTAAAGGGTGTCTGATAACCAATATTATTTTAGCCGCAATTGGAATTTGACCATATGTTATATAGTCGGTGCTACTGACTGGTCTGTCCTCAATCATGGGAGATGCATAGGTGAAATAAACACTGCCAACTACCGAATACTTCTTGACTCTATTTAACAAAGACATTTGCATAATCGCTTGCGGTATTTAACGATTTAACTTACCACACTGTGTATTGAAAAAAGGGTATATAGTCACCAGAATGTTTCGCTCTATCATAGATCATCAGTGTGGCTAGAAATGCAAATGTTTAAAGTCAACCCTTCTAAGAATTGAATGAGAACTTACATCTACATCGAATATGTATCTACATTTGCACTTGATTTGCTGTTTTTATGTCTGTTGATTTTAAAAACTACAAAGATGTTTTAAACGTTATCAAACATAAACGAAATGTATTGTAATTGATAGCAGAGGAACCGAAAAACTAAGCAGTTTTCTGGTTATTAAATTTCGCCAGGTCTGAGATGCTTGTTTGCGGCAGAATCTACAATCGCATTCACAGTAATTAATACATAGAGAAAACCATGAAAATGTTAAATACATTACTGGACACCATTTAAAGGGATATGGAATGTTATGAGGGTAATTAGATAGCTGAGACTCAAATACAATTTGGTGCGATGATTCAAACATTAGCAGAAACCCGTTAAATATGCCTGTCCTTGAAGGCCTTCAGCCAGCGAATTTACGGCGAACGTTTCAAGCACGTGTACACTGCATACCCATTAAATATGATATTGTATAGACATATTGAGAATCTTAGAAGGAGTTACTGCACTATAGTGAATATATGATCAAGCAATTAATGAATCAGAATTTATTAAAGCTGAGCATTACTGAAACCCAATAGTGAGATGAATACATCGACGGATAAACAGATATAGTGAAATTCGATGACGGATAGTGTGATAAAGCAAGCAAAGGCTCGAGTACCAAGGAATCATACATATATATATATATATATATATATATATATATATATATATATATATATATATATATATAATTTATTTAGATATATATATATATATATAATTTATTTAGATACTGTATGTTACATATTTCAGCAATGTACCGCGGTTTCATCCAAAAGGGCAGATGAAACCTCGGTACATTGCTGAAATATGTAATATACAATATCTAAATAAATTATATTAGATCTCGTATATGATCGAGCACTTTATTTGATTTCTTTTCATATACAACCTGACACGCTTCATATATAAATATATATATATATATATATATATATATATATATACATATATATACATATATATATACACATATGAATATAGTATATATATATATAGATATATATACATATAAATATAATATATATATCCATATATATATATATATATATAAATATAGTATATATATACATATGTATATATATACACATATATATACATATCAATATGTAAATATATATATACATATACTATATATAAATATAGTATATATATATATATATATATATATATATATATATATATAATCCGTGTATGGTATAGATCCACAGAGTATATCTCCAGGAGAGTTGAACCGGGTTTATGAGAGTGCTCAATAAAAATATAGAACAGCCATATATAAATGATAATTTATTTTATTTTGACTACAACATTGAGTTTGTGTCACGAAAACAGTTGGGGGGACTCCCGATCCTCATGTCTTTAAATAAAATGATGCCTGTTAAGATAAGTTCACACTCACACAAAGTTTTATGAAGGTGACAGAAATTTAAAGTAAACATTGAATATGAATGAAACAAAAACAAAAATACGAGTCAAAAAAAAAAAAAAGAAAAGGAAAAAAAAGAAAAAGAGATAGAGAAAAAGAAAAAGATGTTATTAAAATAACAATTTAAGGCATAGGTAAGAGATACACGGTACAGAGGAAGGAACACGCGTCGGCCCGTAAATATATGGTTTCATATTTCCATCACCCCCCACCAAGTCATATCTGCGTTTCCTTCCTCTCTTTCTGTTATATTCCTCTGTCCCGTGTAGCTCTTATATATATATATATATATATATATATATATATATATATATATATATATATATATATATATATTGAAATGTATTAAATAATTAACAAAAAATAAGCAACTTTATTATTTAAATGTGTTGATAAATAGTTATTGAATGAAACCAACATTTTTCATAAATCTATGTCTCTGAGACGTTCGCCGTAACAAGGCCTTAACAAAGAGTAATTTACTTTATTTATTTCTTATTTATTTCTTCCTCATTTTGCTGGTGTTAAAATCGCAAGTAAATTCCATCGTGGTCCCAAGAGAAAAAAATGTATGTCTGGTCTCGTTGTAATTATATTTATTATCAAGAATTCAATGTGATATGATTATCATGAGACTCTTCCAAAGTTTAATTCACATTCTAACTTGCACACCTAAAATAAAATATCAGCTGACTAGCCGGCTTACAATCTTTTTAAAAAGTTTATAGAAATGTACAATTACAATCATTTTCTCGCTTTAAAAGGGCGCAAATAAATAACACGAACAGAATTGAATGAAGTAGAACGTGTATTAACATACACTACAGAGGAAACAAATTGACAGAGGCTGCGTCCTCAGTACTACTGCTAAAAAATAAACAAAGTATACAATTATGATTTTGTTAAAATAAATTTTTTAGGGTAAAACTATAAGAAAAACGCAAGGACTTTTAAGTACTTAAGCTACATATTAAGAACACAAAAGTTAACTAAGTGTTATAATAGCCATCGTATAAGAACATCTACGCTGTTCTTTAACCGAAACTCTATTAACTTAATATAAGACTTATACTATTAAGATGATATATAAAAGTAAGTGTTACATTATACATTAATACATACACATGAATAAAAACATATCAACTAGTTATTAACGTAGTGAATTTCCTTTCTAAATGAGTTTTAAAAATAAATAAATAACTACAGTTATAAGATTGAAGTAATGCAGGTAAAGGTAGAATGGATGACATTAAAAGGGTATTAAAGGTTTACCAGGGATATATTGCTGCAACTACTTTCTTTACAACATAAACCAATCTAAGGTGATAATTTCAGTACTAATACCAATGTCGTTATAAGGTTAGACAACTTTTATAATTAATAAGAATACATTTAAAATACCTATATTTTATTAGCGTTTTTGGCATCGCTATGTTCAAGTTATTTAGATTGAGCGTATTATTGCCATTCATGATTTGCCATTCACTACTGATAGTCCCGATATTATTTACACATGATGAGAAAAGAGACAAAGATCTACAAACAGATAAACATATGAATCGTCTGTTACGCTCCATATTGCTACACAATAAAAGATCACCCACCGCCGCCTGGATTCCTCAGAACCGGCGACTTATCAGATCCGTTTGCTTCAGTTTTAAAAAAAAAGACCGATACCTCAAACCTGGAAGTCACGTAGTTTCATCGACCTCCGTTTTGAAGTACCTTCTGACCTTTTCAGTGTTACTCAATGTATCCTTTTCAAACACACGTATAGCTATCAATTACATCCGTTAATCCAGACACATATTTATCAACCTATCTATCTATCTATCTATCCATATATATATATATATATATATATATATATATATATCTTTCTCTCTCTCTCTTTGTCTCTCTCCCTCTCTCTCTCTCTCTCTCTATATATATATATATATATATATATATATATATATTAAGATAGATGGACGAAGAGTGATAAACATGCACGAATGCCCACATTTATTTCAAACTTCAAATAATTCAATGCAAGGTATATTCTGTAATAAAATTATGTTTATTGTTCTTTCCTTAAGCCAAAGCTTTTCAAAGACCGAGATGAATTATACAGATAGATAAGTTGGCAATCGAACAGCCAAAGTTCAACATTTTAAAAACTTTAAACTTTTTCTTCCCCACTGAAACCTTCATCGATTGGACATCTTATCGGCGGAGAATTACCACTTGGACAACCCCAATATCTTTTTACTCGAACTTTTTTTTACCCATCTCTTTCTTAATATTTTTTCAAATGTACCTTGTATTGAATTATTTGATGTCTGTAATAAATTTGGGAATTCGTTCATGTTTATCACCTTCGTCCATCTATCTATATAATTGTCCTATCTCGTATATTGAGCTTTTACCATTTCACTATAGGTTCTTTCTACTAAAAGTTTACTTTTAGGATCTTACTTATTACTTATTTATATATATATATATATATATATATATATATATATATAATTTCTCAATACATATTTGCATTGTGAGTTAATCGATTTGCCCAGTAACGGTATTGAAGAACCACAGAGTCATGAGGCCATCGTCGGTCTCAATAATACCTAACAAAAAATAAAACTAATTACTAAGTAACCTTATTTAAACACTGCGGATAGTTGTCTATTTTAAGTGTTAGTTTCGTTCAGATTATATTTAAATATTTTATTTTATTACATGTTTCATATATAGTGTTGTCTAAAAGTAACGTTTATTCTGTGTATACACTTCTTAGCTATTTTACTAAGTCACATATTTGTTCGACATATACACAAAAAAGAGCGTCGACCTTACAGAAACAGAACAAAAGAAGGAAAAGGAAAACTCAGTCAGAATCTATATTAAAGATAAGTCCTGCCATTGGCTAGTGATGACCTAAACCTTTGAGAGCGAATTGCAATGAATTGTATTAGTTAGCGAGATATACTAAACACCTCGTGTATAAAACACGCAGTAACACGAATTATATGTATTTTAGCCCAATCAGTTTCTAGTAAGATGACACACAGAATATTCTGTGTTGCTTAATTTCAATAGATATATCATTACAAAGAAAGTATATATATATATATATATATATATATATATATATATATATATATATATATATATATATATATATACAACAGCTGAAGGGTATCCAACTGTAAGATTATTAAAGCTGCATTTAAGGATTTAGAGCATATATATATATATATATATATATATATATATATATATATATATTGCCTTACATTTGACATAGTAAATGACTCCAAAATTTTAATTTTCATCTGTTATAACAACTCCTTTATGTGTGTACTTCGGGGAGTTGTTTTTACATCTCTTATTTGACACATTCAAATATAATATTCATTCCGATTTCTTACGGGCGTTTCATGGCAAAATAAGGATAAGCGTATTTTTGCCAGTAAGAAAACATACATGCAACCTTCTAAAAAGTAAAAAAATTAAACTATCTTTTAAAAAACATCATCCATATTTTGTGAATAGAACATATAGGAATGAATATAAAATTTGAATAAATGAATATTGTGTGTAAAATAGGAGATGTAAAAAATAAGTTAGGTAAAAAATAAAAAGGTTTATAAAACCAATGAAAAATACGGTTTGTGATTATTTGACCATACTCTATGAAATGCAAATGTTAGGAATAATAAATATATATATATATATATATATATATATATATATATATATAGAAAATAGTAACAAATGTTTTAGAGAAAATGCAAAATAAAAATAGAATTAAGGATAAGCGAATCAACAAACTAACAAAATGTAAACTCAAACACATAAAATATTTTCACTAAGATATTTCAGTTGCTAGAAAGCAACATCCTCGGTTGAAAGTCAGAACTTTAATAAACAGAAATTCAATTTTTATTTTTCCGGACGTGTCGTGGACAAATTGAGTTTCTGTTCATTAAAGCTCTGATTTCAAACCGAGGATGGTTGCTTTCTAGCAACTGAAATATCTTGGTTGAGCTTTTATATGTGTAGTATTTCATATGTTTGTGTGTTGATTCGCTTATCCTCAATTTAATTTTAATTTGAATATATATATATATATATATATATATATATATATATATATATATATATATATATTGCTGGCTAGTAAAAGGCCTGTAACGGAAATACGGAGTTTAAAGAAACGAGTGCATGTAAAAAAATATAATACAACACAAACTCAATTGGTTGTACGTCTGTCCTGACTGACAGTGTAGACTGGAGGCCAATCAAACACTCAGTGCAAGTAGTCGCTAAAGTTTAAATTCTATAACACTCTCTTTCCAGTGTAACCTCCCCAGGAATCACAGGCTCGTTTTCATTTTACATTGGTACTATTCCGAGTGCTTTGAATAGCTGTATCTAAAATGTCTTGTACCTGGTTACCATAATATATTCGTAGAGTCTCCCCATAGTTGTACCTTAATAACATTTAGGTTACCTTTATTAGAAAAATGTGTGTCTCTATCAAATTAAGAGTGGTATTCTCAGGTTTTGTAATTCTACTTCTGATTTTTCAGCACATCTTTAAACTTCGAAAATTTGTTTTTGCTTCGACCTTCCACTTCAAGAAAAATTACCTCATCTGTCATAGTATTTAGTTCTTTTAAATTGATTGGCAACTTAGTCGATTGCAGTTATAGAACAGGGATATTGCTCTCTTAGACTTTTAACTGGTTATTCTAAGAATTTGACCTGATTTTTAATGTCATGTTTTGACTATTTCAAGCGTCAATTATGTGTCCTTATGTTCTTTAATATCTGCAGACAATTTATGTCTAGTGCATTCTATACCATTTTCGAATGGTTGAACAAATTCATTCTTCTGCCTTTTCTGACTCGGACATCATAATTTTATTTTATATCCAGCATTGTTTTTTGGTGACCTCCATGGTTTAAACAGCTGCATTAAATATGTGCAGAAAAAAATGTTTTTATTTTATAATACGAACACTTTTTCTACTTTTCTGGTAGTTCTGTAATACTTTCTAGTTCGAATTTAATTTGTTGACATTTTGTTGATTCTTAGCTTGGTTGGTATATCCAACCTACTCTATGTATACATGTTGCTAATCGACATGCCCAAACAAAAACTTAATTTGAATTTTACATTTTTATTTGGCAGGTTGACCTGTACATATATTTAGTATGACAACTACTTTTGTAGACATGCTTTTCGTTTCTGTGGATTTAACCAGAGTTGTTTTCTTTATGTGTGTTCTGCAATGTGAACTCTTGTGTATGTCTTTATAAAGAGTAAGGCATATTTGAAAAGAGTATGGGCAATCCGTTACCCAATGAAGGCTTTTACAACGGAAAAAGGGGCTAGACGGTACTTTATCCTGTTTTTTATTGAGCTGGTTTGTTTTATAGAAGCATGACAATACTCCCTTATTTTTCTTAGTTACTTTTGAAGTAGAATTGAAATGTGTTTCTGACGTGCCTTTCTTATGTGCACAATGCTAAACTTTTCAATATCTTTAAAATCTTGTTTAACAATTACACATCTCTAGTAGTGTTCAGTTAATGTATTTAATTACAAATTTGGCGCACTATCCTGCTTGATTAAAACAATATTTCTGAGTCCTGCATATCTGGTTGACACAAGTAATTGTACGGTGAATCAATCAGTTAAAGTTATAAGCGCAAAGTGCAGCTAGTATGCACTATTCACAGTTTGTATAAATGATTGACGTGAACTTCGAATACTCGTCGCTGTCTTTTCTTGTAAAGTCATGCACGCCCACCGTTTGTTGAACAAATACGCTTTTCAGCTAAATAATTTAGTGAACAGTGTTAAAGCTTCAGAAAAAGTCAAGCCGCTAGATTTTCCGGGTTACATATAGTCCACGAATTTGGTATGTTCAGTTGTCGGTACTTTTCGGGGCAGTAGGCGAACATTTGTAAGGTCTGCCCAATTTTCACAATCTATATTGTATAGATCTTCATACGTCACCATAAATATGAAGCAAGGGTTATATCCTGGTCTGGGTTATAAGTAAAATTATCAATTGCACTCTAGACGACATTCTGCGAAATAGCATTTTCCTTTTCTTTGGTACATTATTTGCATTACTACTTTAATCTTTAGATCGCTTTCTTTTTCTGTTTGATAACTCGTGTATATGCTTCTTATTTGTTGCAGTTGTTTAACCTATGTGTTATATCATTTTGCCGGATATTGTTGTTGTTCAAGTAGAGGCTTTTGAATTGGTCCATCATTTTCTAGTTGTGTTTCCAGAAGTCATACTTCGGTTGTGCATTTATTGTAGTTGCATTTTGTATTTCACGAGTTCTGTTATAGTTGTTTCAAACTCATCTATGTAAAAATTGTCTTCATAGCATAAGGTCTTTAGAAGTTTTCTATTTTATATTACGCAGCTAACGTAATCTTAGTTACGAAAAAAAGAGTATAAGAACCATTTTTAAACCTAAAAAGTACTTTCTTTTGCATGCTTTTCACGTAGTCATCAGAAGAAATATAGTTTCAATTTCTTTCATTCGGCGGCAGCAATTTTCCTTTTTGGATAGAATAGAACATGTGTGGCCCTTCTTGTTTAAAATAAACACAGTGCCGGACTATCAACAAATGAATCATTGACATTCTTTCTTTGAAAGAAAATAATATGGTATTTTCCTTTTTTTTGCTTTAGTCCACTGGTAAAGTCAGTTGTTATAACTATGACGTTATCCGGTGAATTTGCTGTTAAGTTAACATCGTTTGTCCTTTTCTAAGCTTCTATAAATAAAATAAAAATTGAATATACTTTGGCGTTCATTTTATGCTTCTGAGGAATCTCTTACTGGCCCTCGTCGCCAGTTGACGTTGCCTTTTTTAAGGTTCTCAAGGATCACTTACTGCACTGCGCCGCCAGTTGTCGTGGGTCTATGAAGTGTTCGGAGTGAAAACACGAATTCGAAGTTTAATCAAGCAAGTGTGTTGAAAAATGTGTAATACAAAACAGGCTGGATCCAAGTATTTACTTCTTTCTCACTGCAAGGAGACTAACGCTTCACCCCGACAAATGAAAGACCACCGATTTTGTCAGATACTGCCAGACTGAGGTTTATTCAACACTGAGAGACAGATGTTCTCAATACAAACATATACATATGTTCAAGATGTGTGATAAATTTCGACACATATAATATTTTCAAAGAAGATGACTCTTTATTTAACCATTTTAAAATCTATACTCAAGTCGACTGAGGAATGTTTTTAGTTTCCATTCCATGTTAGAACATGCACCTGTCTGATACTCTATCATCACGTTGCCACACTGATTCTCGTTAGATTATTGACGTAAAGCGTCGTTGTAATTGGATGACTATTTAGGAATAACAAATACAAAACAATGCAACCATGAAGATTTGTGTAGAAATAACTTCAGGATAATCTGACACAACGCAACAACAGCTTTCGCGAAGGAAGTCCTGTATTCAATCATGCGGCGATCCCAAATATGTCATGAAAATAATCGAATTAAGTGCAACACATGAACATGATATCTGGCCTTTTGGCTGAGATGAAAGTGTAGTATCTGTTCCGATGGATGCTGCACCCCATAGACTGGTATTGCCTTGGCCTTCGGGGCTCGATTTACGCCGGTCTATGGGACGGTCCTGTGCAGTTCTTGGAGGTCTACCCTCCCAGACTTTGCCTCCCCTCTTTGAGGAGAAGTAAGTCTATTGCTTACTGCCTGAGGCGCCCCTACCGGGGAATGCCGACGGAGCTGCCAAGGTAATTTTTAAATGGTCAGAGTGCTCACCTCACGGACGCTGGCTTTGCTAATCCTACTTTCCCGACCTTGTGTCACATCTTACCTTATAAGGGTAGATGAATTAGATGTCTAGTCTGTTTGCCTCACTTCTTATATCTTTATGTGTTCAGTTCAAAATCCGGTGACGCCTATTTGACGAATTATACTCGCTAATTATCACCGATAGTTTTAATACTTAAACACTAAATTGTTTTTTCCCTACATCGGTTCGTATTCTTTAAGTGTAGATTTTGCTTGTCTAACGCTTAATTTTAATACCGCAAGATTGATGTTATCTTCTTCCGAGATACACTGATTTTTCTTTATCGACGCATGCCTTAAAGAGTATTTCCTTCCATAGTTAGAAACGGTTTCTGTTCACGATACTATTCTCACACCTGTCGATTTTGAACTCTATTTTACTATGTTTTCGATTTCAATTCTTTACACGCGCATTACATTCTTATCCAATCAGTTAAAATATGTATTGAAGCCATATATTATCATGTATTATTTCTTAGAAGTCACACACAATTCATCATCAGTGATTACTCACTGGTAATAACCTGTACTTTACCCTGGAGTAAAAAATAGCTTCCCTAGAATGTTTATTATTATTATTATTATTATTATTATTATTATTATTATTATTATTATTATTATTATTATTATTATTTACTCGCTTGAGGTCCTCACACATGTTAAAAGTTGTGGTGTTCCCTCGAATCTAAGTGACAACAAGTCTCCACATATTTCAAATACTGTCCGCCTCTTTCGATAACTATTTCCAAAGAATTGGCGTTATCGAAACGGCCATTGTTTTTCTCTATGAGTTGAGTGGCAATAAGCTGCTCAAATGTCCCAGTACTCGCCATACTTTTATAGTGGAGGTATTGTTAAGGCTACCTTCTGTGGTCGTTTCCTCTTCCTTTACCCTCTATGAATATGTTGTGTTCTATCAGCTGATGCTCGTGTCATAACTTATTTTATTTTGAGGTGGAGACCGTTTATTAAATTTATTGCAGTGTTAATTCGCTTTGGTTTATGTTGTAGTGATCTTCCAATAATTTGGTTTCATTTCTATTTCAAACTGTTTGTGACTGTTTAGCGTGCGTAGTTTATGTATGTGGGTTTCTGCACACGAGGATGTTCTTGATGACTTCATCTGTTTTTACAATTTTACGTTGTATCGTTTTAATATTCCCTTTGATTCTAATTTACTTTAGTCTTGTTCAATGTTTGTCGGTACTGTTTCTAAGTCTCCTACGATTATTGATATCATGGGTATTCTTAATTTAAAATCTATGGTTATTATTATGTATCAATTGCCTGTTTCATTCAATATATACTCGGCAAGTTGAACTTCTAATCATGTTATTGACGATACTGATTTGGCAGGTTAGTGGAATGTATTTTTAGTAGTAATACGAGGAATATTAATAAGATTCCGACCCAATGACGGGAAACTGATCACGGACACCTGCAGAATTAGTAGGCATATATGGCTTCTATATATGTATATTTATAGTTTTGTTCTTAATACAACGGTTTTAATTGCACTAAAATAAATAAGACAAAGAGACAATTCACACTAGCATTGCAATACCCTTAAGGGATGTAAATATCCATTATATGCTGATGGTTAGTTTTTTCACGGAGCAAACAAATTATTGTCATCAATTCTATGGGTTATTCGTCGGAATTCCTTAGTTAATTTTGATTCGAGTAATCAAATACGCTGAAGATAAATGTTAACTCTGGATCATTGGAGCGAACTGAATCGCGCATGGAAAACATAACTGCGGGTTGAAAATATTTTTTTCAGAATAGTTTTCCTGAACTCTTACGATATTTGCTGCCACCGGGACTTCTGAAATATGAACTGCAGTTCAATCAACGAAGTGAACACAGGCATAACATTATATGATATTTTCTGGAAAAATATCTTTAAAATATCATCAGTGCTAAAAAAAATATGAGAACCAGGATGAAAAAACGGAAATGTATACATCAATAAAGTAGGGAATTCATACAGTTAAAACAAGTTATAACTAAATTCTGTTGAAGCAAAAAAAGACAAACTGAGGCATGTTTTTCTCTCGTCATTCCCTGTGATATATTTATTTGTCGATGAGGACATTAAGTAGCGAACACGTTGGAATTCCGGCAATTTATATTCCGGGTAATAAAAAAACATGTTTTGGCGTAAAACGGAATTCGTAAAAACGAAACACACATTAAAATAAAAATGATACTACTTGCTATTTTATGTCAATCACACGTCTATTTATTTTCTTTTGCGCACACCATGTTTCTTGCTCTTTCGCTGTCCATAGTTTAACATTTCCCTGATGTATTCACTGTACATTATATATATATATATATATATATATATATATATATATATATATATATATATATATAACGGTTGGTACGTTTATATATTATATATTCATGTGTACATAAGTAACCACTAAACATACTAGCAAATAGTTATGAAGTTTGGACCACATTTATTAAGTGCAAGGAATACAAATGTGGGTTGGATTAATGTTATTAAGTATTGTTAAAATTAGCTGATAGCCTTTCCTGAAAATTGAGATGCCTAAGAGTGTTGTCAAGTTGTCAGAATAAGTATAAGACATCACCTATTAAATATTCCCCCAATTTATTTTCTTAACTTAAAATACGTTTTCTTGGAAAGCCTAATAAATGCACCCCATTCTATTTGAAAATTGAAAATATCAGTATTTCATTACATTTAATACATAGTCAATAGAAACCAATTAAGCAAAAGTGACTGAATTGCAATTTCCTCGTAAGAATCGTCTCGAATTTTAAACATTTTTAGAATCAAAATAATGTAATTAATTCTGACTAAAGTTAGTAAAAATATTGTAGACATAGGTTTTCGTCACATTATAATGTCATGGTATATTTCGTTAGAGGACATCAATGTAGGGCAAGAGTGTTCTAGTTTGAAAAATACCATAATTAGTCGTCGGACGGGTATTTTTCTAGTGTTTATATATTCATATTCTGTCTGGCAGTGAAAGTAAGAACAAAAACGAACAGCTCTCGATGTAATCTTGCTGTCGAGGCGAGCGTATTACCGGCCGTGTTTGATTAACAATTGCTAATCACAATATTAACAAAGATTGCGATCGAGTTTCATATAAGTGTAAACCACTCTCTAAGCTTCATCGAAAAAAATGTTGGGTAATTATATTTGCTACCCAGATGTGTATTTAGCAATCGAGTAGGAAAAACATATGTGTTATTAAAAGAGCATTATTTCGCTGACTAGTAAGGCGAATGTAAAAAAAAAACACAATCATTTCTCTCACTGTCAATTGGTCCGGAAATGAAAAATTATAGGCAACGTAAAAAAAGTAAGTTGAAATATGTTTATGTTAACTTTGTTTCATGTACATTCAATTGCTTTCGTCTTTATTTTTATTTTATTTTATATTCTATTTTTGTTTTTGTTCATTAGTTCGTGTCGATAGATTGTATTATGTGGTTTGGTGTGTTAGCATGTTAGTATAAGTAATATTCTACTTCCGGTAAAAGTTGTGGCAAATCGCGGTAAGCGTGTTTTATATATTGAGTTGTCGGGATAATTTGTCTCGTTTGATGGTCTCTATGAGTGGGGTTATTATTAAATATATTTCAATTCAATTTAATATGTTATAAATATTCAATATGTGTAGAAATATAAACTATTATAAGGATGTATCTTTAAACTGTACCAGTTGGTATAATAGAAAGTTTTAATAAAGAGCTAAACTCTAGTTCAGATATAAATATAGCATGTTTAATATATACAGCTATGACTGTGTAGGATATGAACCATGCCATGTTTAGAGCAAGCTAATTATTAATGTTTGCTTTGATTTTTGGATATAAGGATAGAGTTTATATGTGAGAGATTCGCAACCTTGTTCTCGGATAATTTGGTCAGTGATGTCTCATACATAATTCTAGTTAATATATATATATATATATATGTATATATATATATATATATATGTATATATATATATATATATATATATATATATATATTACTAAAAGATATATATATATATGTATATATATATATATATATATATATATATATATATATATATATATTACTAAAAGAGACTTAGTATTAAAAGTATGAACCCACACTTTGATTTAAAGTACATTTCGGATGTGTATGTCTAAAGTCAAAACTAAACTTTTACTTCCATATATGAAGACAACACTGTATTAATAAATTATCTTACTAATGGAGATGTCATATCTGTCTGTCTTACTCCGAAACTTTACTTCTACTCTTTGTTATGTGTTTGTTCTTATCTATTATGAATGGGTATCTCTTGTATGTATGTCTTATGGCACAACTATGAGTATTCTATTAATGAACTATTGTATCAGCATTCAATATTTAATTCGGTGAAGTAGTTTAATATGTGTCCCGTTGTCATCAGACCATCATCCAGGCATTACGTCTTTCTTTTGATCTTACCCACATGAACAAGAACACCTCACAATATTCCGTTCATTAGGAAACTAACTACTCATATATATAACAAAATATGCAAACGGAAGGAAAATGATATTGCTACTATTCAGAATAAAAAACAGAATTGTACGGCCGTAATAATTGTAAAACACAATCGTGACTCATGCATTTGTTTCTTTTTGTTTTCATAGCTTAGAAATGAAAATGATAACCATAAGGCAAACATAGCTATGCGGCTGAATAAAACACTTTATTCAATTACTGAATACAGATTTCCTCTTATATCTCTATAACTCAATTGTATATTTTGTATACATAGATAAGACAGTAAATTGACGATTAATTAGATTATTAACGCTGAGCACTGATTACCAATATTTTATTAAATTTTAATAGTATAATAAGACAAATAGTTTATCAAAAAAATATCATATATGTAAATCAAAACACGACACATTGTCCAAAATTTTTTTTCTTCATAAAAAATTTCTTAAAGATGATATTATTTTAATAAGTATCTCATAGTTTGTAACGGAACACGTATTTAAATAGGGGTATTGGTTATCGGCGCTATCAGTTATATCTCATTTAAATGATGTACCATATATATATATATATATATATATATATATATATATATATATATATATATATATATATATATATTGTTACACCGGCCGTTCTAACAAAAGAGAAACTACACCGGGTCTCACTATAAATAGTGCGAGTCACCAGTCTTTGCGATTTCTGATTTTTTAGCCAAGTTTGAAGGTGCTTTTTTTGTTTTTTTCCCTTCGCGTTTTTCCCCCTCTGGTTGGACTATTGTTGTTAATTCCCGTTATTTGTTCCTGTTGTTGTTCTTGACTTTTATTGTTACACGTTAGTGTGTTTTTTGTGTCTTTTTAACACTTTATTCCCCCCCCCCCAGGTTTTTATCATGGTGGAAGCTAGGAGCTCCGAGTCAAATGATACAATGAAGACGGAAGTAAACACGAAATGGATTATACCCCCCCCCCCCAAATAGTGATTGATATTGAACAATTCATTGAAAAAGCAACAAAGTGTGCTCACTTGGTGACAAATGAGTGCCTTCTCGTGGATTTACCCAAACTGGAAGAAATAAAAAAGAGAAGTGTTATTATGTTTGTCTTTGGCAAACAAATCAAGAAAACGTTAAGAGCGACGGCGGATTTAATCTGCAAGTTATTGGTTACAGCCGGGTTTAAACCCCAAATAAGTATTCGCTGTAAAGGTTATAACAACTGGAATACTTTATTTCCTAAAAAGGAAGCTTGCCAAAAAATATCTCATGCGGAAATAAGCACACAAGAATATATATTAAGAACTGAATATATAGGGAGACGAAGAACAGCAGTAACCATCTTCAACGTAACACTCCACGTGGATGGGGAGCATCTTGGAGCATTTCTTCTACAATTTGGAGAAATTACCTCAGTAAATTGGGACGAGTACGCCGGGGTTTGCAATTTCGAAATGTATCTTAATAAGCCCGGATTTGGCACCATACCCATTTTATTAATATAGGTAAAGACAGGCTTCTGATAAGTGTGGCAGGTGTGAAGCCTGTTTGTTTGCCTTGCGAAGACGTAGGACACCTCACCTTCGACTGTCCCCTAAGAAAACCAACAAAACCAACAGTAATAAAAACTAGGGTGGACCAAACATTTAGGAGTGCCTCTGACCGAAAGATTGGGGTGGCCGTTAAATTTCTCCTACCGAAGTCAACAACAGAAGACTACCCTGTACTCCCGGATCTTTCGAAACTCGACGAAAGAGAGGAAAATGGATGGATCTTGGTGCCCGGGGAAAAAACGCCCGGTCGTAAATCATTAGATAACATGAGAGAGGAAGCCATGTTATCTGAGGATCCGGACAAAGACACATATATTGAGGTAAAGAAACTAAAAGACAAACTAGACCAAAAAAAACACTTCGAACCCGCAGTCTCCCACAAAAACTCCCGTTCCGAAAGCAAGTTCAAGTCACCATCACTCCCCTAAAGAACCAAAAAAGAACCCCATTAGTTCTCCCTCGCCAACAAAAAAATCGCTCGATCCCAAGTTACTGGTCCCATAAAGGACAGATCATACACACTAATTCCGCTAAGCCCTGTTAAAAATCCTGCGTCATCTCCCAAACCTTCCCCGTTTGTCTCTGCACAGAACACCCCTAAAATAGTCCCCCTGCATCTCCTCTGAAAACATATTCTCCCGCCTAACCCCCAGCTCAAGAAAGAAGTGGTAGTACCACTTCCCGCAGGCCACTGGAAGATATGCCACCTCCACCAACTCATACTCCTCAAAAATGACCGAGGAGTCCATTCTTTGATAAAAGTACGAAAAAGGCAGCGTTCTTACCTTGGTACTGAACTATGCGTAACAACCGAAGTTCAGAAAAGCTCCGGCAAAAATTATAGAATGTTTGAGATGAAAAAGTTACTGGATTTAAAAGAAGTAGGTGGCAAGTCTATTGAGGATCCCCGAAATTTCCCAAACGCGGTGAGAGTGCTCACAGTCATCCGGAAAAAGTCGGAGGCCAAGGCACTTTGGCAGTTGCTGGGAGAGGCAAACAAGACTTTTAAATTAAACAAACCCATGGCTATTCTAAAAAGCGAATTATTAGACTGTTTAAGTAAAGATTGTGTTGGGAGGGTCCCCGTTAGGTTGCACTCATCGCTTTACCGTATAGCTAAACTAACATTTCCTTTCGATGTTGGCGGAATCTCCCATATTGGAGAGATTAATGAACAAATGTGCATTCATTCTTTTGGCGGAGCCGTCGAAATCATGACCTCGTCAATGTTCGTTTCTGGATACCAAACCTATAGTATTCTCAATGGCTCTCTTTCTAGCAAGTGTGAATGTCTGGGGGCTAAGGCCCACCTTACGTAAATTTCGTATTGCACTGGACATTCATCAGCTTGGAGTGAGTCTATGTTGTATTCAGGAAATCCACTTGGTTTCAGGCGACCATTTAGGTGCGTTGGCTAAGCGATTTCACGTCTATTCAGCGTTCTTTAATACTCGCTCAAGAGGTGTATCCTGGCTGGAAAGTAATTCAATAAGTGCGTAGTGCGACTCTTGCTTCATTGATCCGGAAGGAAGGATATATGTTTTGGATGTTACCATAAAGGATAATGCCTTTCGACTCATCGGGGTTTATGCGCCCAATCGCCGCACTGAGCGTGCTCCTTTTCTTCGACGGATCGATCAATTCATGAATATATCTCGGACGGTTATTTTAGCAGGGGACTGGAACGCTGTCCTGGACCGTGATTTTGATCGTACCACAGATAGGGGAACTAACGATGATGGGGATGCTAAAGAGTTTCGCGGATTCCTCGATAGGCTCGATCTTATCGATAAATTCCGGAATGAGAAGCCTCATGATAGTGTATGGACTTGGACAGCTAGGCGCAGCTCCGGTTCGAGACAGCTCTCGAGTTGTCTCGACCGGTTCTTAATTATAGCGTCGACATAGAATATTACAATGTCCAAGTTTTCATAACATAGTTTACTCGGATCACAGACTCGTTCGGGTTCGAGTAAACTTAGACCTAAGTCTAAATTAGCAGGTTACTAGAAGCTCAACACTTCGTTGTTCGAAGGGCTTCCAGGAACAATTAGAACATACCCTAAAGTGGGAGTTGACAGAGGCTATCATTGGGAATAGGAGGTGGAAGTCTTAAATATTTAATTAGGTCAATCTAACAACTAGGGCACTTAAAGTGACACTTGAATCTAGATTAGTTCGGGCGGGGAAGGCGGGTGATAGCGTTAAAGTTACTATAATTAAGGCAAAGCTGGCGTCCTTGACTACTCAAGAACACTAATCTTTAGTAATTAGAGCCAGGGTAAAAATGGAAGCCCATCGAAGCAACAAATATGACCGCTGAATTGCGTGCAGAAGAACGTAAACAAGCTACCGATCGACATATCGCCCGTGTCTCATTGTCGGATAAGCGTCTCGTGACTAAAAAGAAGGTATTCTGGAGGCGTTTCGTTCTCAGTTCCAGGATCTCTTTACCAGGGAACCCGGTTTGTCATTAGCGCAATTCGATGCCAATTTAGCCGACTTTTCTCGTCTCGAGGCGACCGAAGCGGCTAGGTGCGAAAGGTGCATAACAGAGGATGAAGTTCAGGAAGCATTAAAGCGGATTGACCTAAACAAGCCCCCCCCCTGTATCGATGGTTTGATATAAATGTATTTGAGGTTGTCGCCCTTTTTTGTTCCCTTACTGACTGCTTTATTTAACTCGTGGTTTAGGAATGGGACTATCCCCCAGCACTTGACCATGGGTATTGTGAAGTTGTTACGTGAAATAAAACTGGTAGAGATGGGTTAGATAATGTTCGGCCCTTAACGATGCTAAATGCAGAGTTACAGATTTAGGCCAAGATCTTAGCCAATCGACTGCAGCTTGTATTGGCTCGTCTTATAAGCCCAGAACAGACTTGTGCTGTAAAGGGCAAGACAATTACAGATAATTTGCACTCGATACGCTTGATCTTAGATAAAGTCGACACTGAAGCCGCGCTGATCAATTTAGATCAGTCCAAAGCATTCGATAGGGTTGGCCATCGTTATTTGGAGGCGGTTTTGTCTGCGGCCGGTTTTGGCCCGCAATTCCGTTCATGGATTCGCCTCTTGTATGCGAACCCCGTGGTACTGGTAGAGGTAAATGATATGAGGTCTGGGCCCTTCAGTTTATCCAGATCCCTTCGTCAGTGATGTACACTATCACCAATGCTCTATGTGCTTGAGTTAGTGCGTTTCTATCACAGTCTAAGGGTGTCTTCGGCCCTTAATGGGATTACGTTGCCTGGTGGTTGTACCAGGTTAAAGTACTCCGCCTTTGTCGACGATTTGAATGTACTTGTAAGGAGCAGTGCCGAGATAAGCGTCGTCGGTAGAGAAGTCAGATTGTATGAAACGATAACCGGGGCCAACATTAACTGCGAGAAACCTATTGTCTTGCGCATCGGCGCCTGTAAGGGTGTTCACTTGCAGGGGCCCTTCAGCTATACAGACGGGCTTTGCAAGCTACTCGGCGTCTGGTTCGATCCCGATCTTCAGCTGGAGAAAAATTGGTCGGAAGTATTGAAAGCGATTCGGCGCGCAGCTGGTCTGTGGACCCGTACAAATCTTTCATTAAGGGGATATAAGAAGTGTGTTGCTCGCACATCTACCCGATCATCCTATATCGTATATCGATACTCCCACTCCTTTCGGATACACTGCTGGAAATGCAGCGGACTCTTTCTAAGTCCTTATGGTTTGGTAATGCCCCTATGGTCGATCGCCAGACTTGTTACCTGCATCCTTCTGAAGGCGGTCTAGGTATGTCATGTATCAATTAGCACACTTTGAGATTATTCTACATAGATCGAATGAGGTCACTAACTGACGGAATCGGCGTCTTCTGGAGGGAAGACACCTAGAAAGCATTCCTTGGTTTTAAAAGTGTGCACTTGGACAAAACGGAGGCACACATGTTGCCCCGAGGTTAGTGTTCATTTTTTCGCGAATGTAGACGCGCTTTGAAGTGTTTCTCAAGGGTGAAAGAAACCCTCTCTGATACCCTGCTGTTGTCCCGGAAAGCATTATATCGTGGCATGTTTCGAGATGTTTAGATTGAGGGGCTCGGTTTGTCGGGGGGTGAGCTACGCCAATCTGGCCTTGGGCGCCTAAGTTAAGGAGATTTTATAATGACGAGGCACCATTGATCTGGCTGATGATAAGAAATGCCCTCTGGGTCAAGAAGACGCTTCATTCAGCTCGCTTGGCAAATTCGCCGACTTGTCTTAGGTGCGGTGACGAGGATGAACCTTGGTTCACGCCTTCGTTACTTGCCGTATATTCGTGCCGCGTATTAGGCGTGTTTCTGGATTCATGGTTCGCATTCTTGACGTATCTTCTTTCAACCTGGAACCTATTAATGTATGGGCTCCGACAAATGATAGGATGAAACGATTTATATTTTTAAGCTTACTAGCAGTCATGAGAGATACGATATGAAAGACTCGAATGCAGACAGTCTACGGAGCTGTAATTTTCAAATGTCACCTGAGAGCTCGCATTAGGGTCGAGAAAGTGAGAATCTCTTCGGCAGATTTTGGTGAAAGATGGATGCGAGGTGCACCACTGTGTAGAGTGAGTGGTGCCAGAATAGAGTGGTATTTAGGCGTACCTTAGGTAGAGTATTTTGGGTTACAAAACCGAACATTAACTTTTGTTTGATAAGTTAAGAGTAGGACATGTTTTAGTTATAATAAGTTTAATAACTTAGCTAGTGTGTGAATTAATTCATTATGGCCCCCATTTTTTTTTCCAGCCCGATACCACCTAGGTGACAGAGAACTAGATTTGTCAGAATGCAGGTCACCCATAAAAGTGTTCGAATGTGGTGTTGTTAATAAAGGGCATGCATTAAACCTTTTTTCCGAATTTTCGTTTTGACAAATCTATGCATCTGCCACAGCTTAGTAAAGGGGGTATTTTACTAACTTTTTTTTCATTGTATATATTCTCATTTATTGTTTTTGTACATAGTGTTTTGCATATTTGTAAACATGGGTTGGAAGACGGTTATTCATGGAGTGATTTCTATTGGTGATTGGAGAAGGATGCACAGTATAAATGTGGTATTTTGGTGAATGATGGTCCTGCATCGAAGTAGCTAGGTTAAAAAGTTAGAATCGAACCGATCGCTTTCCCCTCCCCTTTCTTTGGCCGTGTGCCAGATTTTTGTATGATATTTTTAATTTTATAAAATAAATATTGAGGGAAAAAAGAACAGACTTGTAACTGTCTAGCCAAGTGCCAGTCAGTTCCCTTACTTTGTACCTTTTATGGTCATACACTTGTTATCTTAACCCAACCTCGACTTGACTTCTTCTTCTTACTGTTGGACTACCTCACAACAGATTGGCGACGAGAAATCGAAACGATATCACTGCAGCAAATCACCCAAAGTGATTGATATACAAGGATTCGCAAGATCTTCAGGGAAAAACATATTCGTCTTTTCAAACATATATTTGGATTCGTAAGGATTAACAGCAAATGAACCACTACAAGAGTTGTTAAGCGACGAACATAACACACACTCAAAACTTGTTACCAAAAATCGAAAACTAGAAAACGCGAAAGACATTTTCAATTATTAAAAAAATTGAATACACTGACACCTATATTTTTTCTCTTAAAGTTTACTGACTCGTTAAGATAAATGTTATTCGCGTCAACTATTACAGATATTGTTTAAGTTTGTCGTTATTATTAGGACAACATCTTATATTTGAGCAAGGTCCGGATTGACTATTTATTGAAACGTCTACCACAGAATTGTCGAGCGCAAAGAAGGACGCGCAGTGAAAAATACATATTCGCGTAAGATTAAAGAGCTTTTAAATAAGCAAGTCGCATTTTTGCAAAATGCAAAGGGGTTTACAAGATTTACTATAAAACTAGTCTTATTAGGCTTATAGCGACGGACTTGGTTTTGTAAAACTACGTACACATACACATAAAAAAGGATGTTTTTCCTGTTTTGTTTTTCAAACAAAGGAACTAGGGATTGATTTTTTTTTTCTAAGAAATATATTTCTTTGTGTGCTGGTTGAGCAAACTAATTATATTAAGCACGTTGTGGGGAAAATTATTTTCTTACAACTGTAAATTGTGTGGCGCATAATTTGAATTCGTGAAGGATGGACGCTGAATTCAAGGATTCTCTTTTTAAAGTAGGTACATTCCAAATGGAACAAAATGTCACGTTACAAAGACAGTTAGTTGAACAACAAATGGAACTTCAAAGAAAACAAGTTGAAATTGACGAGAAATTTACAAGAGTTGTTGGAACAGCAAAAAGCCCAAAGAAAAATGCATGCTGAACAAAAAGAGCTGGCGACCACACGAGAAGAAAGATTCCAAGAAACATTGCTACAACAGCAGAAACACTTCGACAAACTCTTAATAAAACACAGGAGGAACAGAAGAAAATGTCTGGATGCAACACAGTTTACGAAAGCAAACGAGAATAATAATGCATTCTCCCGGACGGCTGTGTAGAGCGCTATCGAAATTTTCAATTATAATCCAGAAGACGATATTACTTTTGCTCACTTCTAGAAGATATGCGGATATTTTTGTATCGAACTGCAGTACATGAACAGACTCTAAAAAACTTAGAGTTTTGCTAAGAAAATTAGGAGCTGCCGAGCATACAAAGTTCGTGAATTTTATCCTTCCAAAAAAGACCAGAGAATTTAACTTCCAGTAGGCTGCTATTTTACTAACAGAACTGTTTTCTACAAAAAAACTTCTCTTTTCCAGAGAATATACGTGTATGGATGTCACTAGAAGAGAGGAAGACGACTACATTACGTATGCAAGTTTAGTAAATACACTTTGCGACGAGTTTACATTAGAGGAATTATTATCGGATAATTTTAAATGTTTAATATTCATGCAAAGTCTAGACATCGTCGAAATTAGACGTCGTGTTTTAAATAAACTCGAAAGTGAGCCAGTTCTAACAATACAAAACTTAACGGAATACTGTGAACGTTTTGTTGCGTTGAAACCGGACAGTCGTGACATAGAGGTAAACGGAGTGTCCCACATTAAAAAGATCCATTAGAAGAAAAAAGTGACTTTAATGAATAACCAGAGAAAAAAACATAGGAAATATCAACCTAGACCGTGTTGGAGGTGTGGAGATAACCATTGGTATAATGAGTGTCCCTACATATTACAACCAATGTGACAACTGCCACCAGAAAGGACATAAGGCATCACGTTCTAGGAGAAAATCTGGTAGAAAATTGAACCTGACGAACAAAATATCCGGAAATATGTACAGGTCAACATTCTTTAAAAATAGAGAGACTACAGATGGATAGTAGGTCTGACATTTCCATCATTAATGTAGAGACATGGAATTTGGTTGGAAGACACACTATACTCCAATTACAAAAAACGGTGAAATAATATCCTTCGAAGGGGAATTATTGACGAATATTTATTTCCGGAAAAAGACCGAAAAAGACAAACTATTTGTCATGCGAAAATCGAACAAACTTTTTGGAACTGATCTAATTTAAAAGTTTAGACTATGGGATCTGTCTTTAAACTACTTTTGCCAAAAGGTTGAGGGTTCGAATGTGGAGGCAGAAAAACTCAAGAGCGAATTAGAAGAGAAATGTCACGCCGTATGTTCAGGCGGTCTTGGAAGGTGTACGAAAGTGGTAGAAAAGTTTGAAGTAAATACCAATGACACCCTGTTTTCAGAAATAAAAGAAATGTTCGATACGCCGCTACAGAGCAACTCGACGGTGAATTAGAAAGACTCGAGTACATGGCTGTCATTTCAAAAATTGATCACAGTGAGTGAGCTTAACCTACAGTTCATGTAAAGAAAAGGAACAAGGAGATTCGGGTTTTGTGCTGACTTCTCCACAGGCTGTAACAAGCCATTAAACGATCACAATTACCCTCTTCCGAGAAAGAAATATTTGCGAAACTGAGTGGAGGAACATATCTGTCTAAAATCGACTTCAGCGACGCTTATCTTCAAATCCGTGATGATGAGGAGTGTTCAAATCTGATATGCATCAATACCCATGAGAGATTATACACATTTAATCGACTTCCTTTTGGGGTAAAGGTCGCCTCTGCGATTTTTCAACAAATTTGGGCATGATGTTAAATGAGATGGATTTCGCAGTAGGGTACATGGACGGTGTGTTAATGCACAGCGTTAGCAAAGAACAACACACGACTCATGTAAACCACGTATTCGAAACAATTAAGGATTATGGGGTTTAACTCAAAGATGAGAAATGCATATTTTTCATGGAAAAACAAAATACTTAAGGCAAATCATCGATGAACTAAGAAGAAAGCCAGACCCAGATAGGGCAATGGCGATAAGGAACATGCCTTCCTTCAGAAAATGTTGCATCTCTACAAAGCTTCTTAGGGTTGGCGAATTACTACAATGTGTTTGTACCATAAATGCATGAACTAAGATCATTCTTACATGAACTGTTAAAGAAATACCAACAATGGGTCTTGACGCAAGAGTGCGAATAAGCGTTTCAGAAAATTAAAGATATCTTAACGTCTCACTAACTTCTAGCACATTATAATCCCAAGCGTGACCTTGTGATTGCAAGCGATGCCAGCAACTATGGCATAGGAGCAAGCATATTGCACAAAATGGATGATGGAAAACTAAAACCCATAGCTCATGCATCCCGTACTTTTCTACCAGCCCAAAAAAATACTCTCAAATTTAGAAAGAGGCTCTAAGCATTATATTCGCGGTAAAAAAATGTCCTCGTTTCCTGCACGGTAGACAATTTCTGTTACAAACAGACCAAAGCCCCTTATTAACGATTTTCGGATCGAAAAAGGGACTACCGCAACATACTGCGAATAGACTCTAAAGATGGGATACCATGCCTCTGAACTACAATTATCACATAGAGTATGTACCATCTAAGAAATTTGGTTATTCAGACGGGTTATCAAGGTGTATACCTACGCAGACAGAACCATTGGGGGATATTCTGATTGCAGCCATTCTAAGCGGAAGCTGAAGAAAGAAAACGTTATGTGACACAATAAGAGAACTGCCAGTAACGCTTGATGAGATTACGAGTTAGGAAGACTTGGCCGAATTTAACATAAGCACGAAAGAAAAAATCAACAATAACCAACTAGATGAGGGAATTTATTCAATTTGTCACAACGTCCTGTTATATAGCGACAGGGTTGTAATTCCTATGACATTACAGAAAAGAATGCTCAAGGAATTCCATGCATGACATCCAGGAATATCGAGAAGGAAAAGCCTTATGCGCTCTTTCGTTTATTTGACAAACATGGATAAGCATATCGAAGAAAAGGTCAGGGAGTGTAGAGGATGCGCCTAAGCTATGAAGGCTCCTCCGACACAATACGGATCGTGGACTAAACCGGACCGACCTTGGTCTAGAATTCACTTAGACTTTGCGGGACCACTGGATTGGTTCTACTCTCTCATTGTTGTAGACAGCCTAGCTAAGTGGCCGGAAGTACTAAAATGCAAGAACCCCACACCCCAGGCAGCTATCAACGTCCTATACGAACTATTTGCTGGGTTTGGAGTAGTAGACTGCCTTGTCACCGACAATGGTACTCAATTCACGTCTACTTAACTAAAACACTTTTGCGAGGATCATCTCATCGAGAATCTAAAAATCTCTCCATACCATCCAAGAAGCAATGGACGACAGAGAGATTCGTTTACACATTACAGAGAGCTCTAAAAACAGGTAGTGGTTAACCGACGGATAAGGCAACAGTTTCTGCAAGTTTATAGTGTCACTCCGAATGCAAACATCGAAACGTCGAAGACACCTTCTGAGGTCATGTTCGGACGCAAGGTTAGATCGATTTTCCACAAGTTTTTACCAAACCAGGCTAGGAAAACCTAAAAGAAACGATAACGAACAAACGGTATTAAGTTGGCGAAAAAGTTTTTTTTATAATATTTACAGAAACAATAGGACTTTCTGAGAGTCCGGATCTGTGGATAAACAAATGGGCAACATGGTCTATATGATTAAGGGACCACCTTTCGTGCACAAACGGCACACTAACCAAATCCGGAAAAGAATACCCGAACAGTGAGGTGACCAGATCGCCCGTAGAGGACATCATGGACACAATGTTTGATACTTTTCAGGTGCCTATACTAGGGACTGCTCCTGAGATTATGAGATCAAAAAGAAAACGGAAAGTTGATGATTGTGATTCCAAAACAAAAACGTTATTGATCCTGATATAAGATATTTTCAAGAAGGGTGTTACACCGGCCGTTCTAATAGAAGAGAAACTACACCGGTTCTCACTATAAATAGTGCGAGCCACCAGAGTCACGGGAGAGAGAAAAAGGACAGACTTGTAACTGTCTAGCCAAGTGCCAGTCAGTTTCCTTACCTTGTACCTTTTATGTTAATACACCTGCTATCTTACCCCAACCTCGACTTGACGTCTTCTTTTTACTGTTGGACTACTTCACAACATATATACACACACACACACACACACATATATATATATATATATATATATATATATATATATATTGTTTGTGTGTATATAGACATCATTTGTTCATTCATTCAAACATTGTTAAAATAAATGAATTCGAATATTTAATTATATATTTCTGATTTTTTTTCAATTTTTCTAACGTTTTCTTGTATTAAAATACAATAATAATAAATGCTCTATAATTTTCTCAGATTTCACAAGCATTTATTATGTTTTATTTTAACACAAAAATACAATCAGAAAAATTGAAAAAAATAAAAAAGTATAATTATAACAGAGGAATTGTTTTATTTTTAACAATATTGACATACATAAATATATGCATAAATAAATATATATATATATATATATATATATATATATATATATATGATTTTTGTGGAGTACAACATGTGATTATCTCAAGCATGAAGGGAAGATGAATTTTATCGTTGATGATTAAAAGTGTATCAAGAGAAAACAGCCTGCCGACCGGTTTCGCGTTCTCGTTACAAAGGTGTGATCGAGGAAGTTAAAAAAGTAAAAACACGAGAGAATTAAAAACTAGGGGTGCAAAGAGAGAGTACTGAAATAAAATAGCGTCATGGTATATGTACAATGGAGGATGAACACTAGAGACTGATCACATCTAGTCCAAATAGTAATTCCCTTTGCATACAAAGGGAGGGACATTTAAGACGAACGTGGATCGTCTCCAAGATTTTTAGATGGTATAATGAGTGAGCATGCCTGAGAATGGTGAACAGGTCCATGCTAAAATTCCTAGCGCACGGCGGATTCTTAAGTAAATGGTCTGTAATGGAAGACCCGTGTGTGTTATTTGGAGCGTCCGTGGACCGGAAGTATTCGATTTCTAATCCTACACAGAATGTGGTGTTGTACTCCACTATCCAGTCTTAACTTCTTTCTACCCACGTAGTCAGCACTTCAAATATATTTAAAATGATGAATTAAAAGTAAAAACACGAGAGATTTCATTTTTTTATGATGGGGGGGGGGGTAAACATTTTTACAAGAAGACGCCAATAAATGTTTTGTAGAAAACACAACACGCACATTCGAGGAAAGATAGCAATTTTCAACTGCTGAGCAGATTTGCTTGGCGAAGTTATAACTTACTCTGCCTAACCGAGGTAAACGACTGTAAATCGTGCATGCAGTCGCCGTATTTGGTTTAATTTCGGAAACATTATTTATGTTCCTTTAAGCGTAGGTTTACGGTAGATTAATTTTGTCGACGTAGTCTTGATGGTTTAGTACAACAACCCCTTAACCATTTATCTGGTACTGGGAAATAAATACTTTAATTTCTAAGTAGTATGTTTAAGTTTTCCTTTCAAGTCACACGCTAACACTCCAAGTAATCTTTTTAAATATCATTGGCCAATTTAGAAGGAGAAAAGTTCAGTGAGCATGCTGATACTACGCTTCCCATTTTCTACACTCGATGAATTAAGGAGAGGCTTTCTAGACTCAACTGAGTTGTATTTTTGTCACATACCATATCACCCTATTTTTTTTAAATATGGGTTTGACAACATGAAAACAATCGTGTAACTAACACTGTCCTCATAAGGAAGCAAGTACATTTTAACTTGACTAGCTTCTATCATACAAACTCACAACGGATATCGTCTCACTGTATCGGATTAACACCTAAACATTTTACATTAAAATAAATATTTTTTGTAAATTCAGTTTATAATATTCTAATATGCCGATTGGATGAAGTACTAATAAGAGTGGTTGTAGCCAAGATACATCCGTTGATAATTATTTCGTATTTGTCACTCGCTGTTTAATTTAGAAAATGTTTCTGAATTAGTTTTAACATGAGGAGTGATAATCTGAATCATTCTGATTATTCGTACTACTTTATCCATCTTGAGTTATATTATAACAAAATTTAGGCCGCTGTAACCTCTGTGGTACAGTGGTTAACTTAATTTTGTGGTTAACTTAATTTTGCGTACTACTATTAGTACGCAAAATTAAGTTCAATTTGATAGTCATCTGAAGGTTTAAGCTCATATCCTCGGTGCGGGCGATACCAAAAATTGCGAAAGACCATGAGCATGCTACTCTCGTGGATTAAA
>OY744515.1:132071023-132081023 GCA_963556195.1 Sepiola atlantica
TACTCATGCATTTGCAGTAATATGCTTTTCGGGTTAAGTGTTTACTGTGGTTACAAATGCATTAGTTTACGTCAGTATTATTCATACGACGATATAGAGTTGATTGCCTATTTTAATGATGTAACATTGGCGTGTTCGAAGTTAGAACACTTGCAGCTTAACATTAGTCAGATACCATAGTATATCCTGCTAGCTAAGTCTTGATAACTTTCACATACGGCTATATCCAGGGAGATACATAGGAGCCAGTTCGATAACCGAAATTAATCGATGAAGAGTTCTATTCAGTACTTGATGAGTGAGTTTTTTAGATACCATGTGTTGTTTGTTGGAAGACTACGACGACTCAAGAGAGTCCTCCCTACAAGGATTAAGAACGTTACAATATTGCGGACGGACAACCACAAACAGGGGTTATCTTCTTCATAATAATGTCAGTGGCTAATGCGGCATAAACGTCTGAATATGAACGAATATATATTCTGGACAAGAAATAAACATAGTGTTTAGTAGCTTACAGTTCTACACATTGTGCCCTCTTACATACATCATTTGAACTTAAACATACTGGATTGATACTTATGTTCAGAAAGTACGTTTGAAGACAGACAGTTACATCTAAATCTTGGATGACCATATTCCAGCCACCGGTTCGAGGGGAATGAGACGCTCATTGCCTCTCAACGCAGGAGAACTATGTATAAGCTGTTTCGTAGCTACTCTTATTCTAGCCGAGGTTCGCCTCGGACACTATTGTAGGTACTATATCAATACTTTCTTTTGTTGGGATGAAAGTTAATCCAAGGAGATACATCCTCGCATATATTGTATCACATTTTTAGGAAGAGTTAGCTCATAGTCAATCTCCTGAGACTTTGAAATGGAGACACATTTGTCTATGGCTATTGTTGCACACGACTAACGTGCCCCATCTGAGTAGCTTGATATCGATACCTTTCGACTATGTTCTACTTATTGTTGCAGTAGGAAAAAACTCCCAGATAATACCCTTTCATTGTATATTATTAGTTGAACACAAGGTGGTAATCTTTTCGTGAATTGCTTTGCATCTCTTTCAAAATATCCCTAAATGACTTCAAGAGATCCGATGGAATTAACCCATTATATAAAGAGGTTTACATGTTGTGAGTTATTTCAGTAAGCTAGAAAAGCACAACAGGGGGTCATATGTGCAAACATGTAGACATGTTATGGAACACAGAAAAGTATATACTATAGAAATAAGATAACATCTATCCGAAAATTATTTTAAATCAGGAAATAATTAAATGGAAACATATAATTGGTGAAATGAATGTGTTATTAATATAACTAATTAAAAAATGATCAAATAACATTATAAGAAAAGGAAGAGTAACACTGTTTACTATCTTTTCTGTTTAATGGAAAATGAACACGTTTTGATAATTTAGTGACTAAATATGTTTAATGAGATTGAAAACTACTGTAACATTGACGACATATACCTCCTACATATGTTCCAGTATAAATCTGGTTCAGAGTATTATGAATTAATCTTTCTAATCTCATTTAACTATCTGCTATATGCGATTCATTGTTTGATTGTGATTAGTGTATTTACATATAATGAATGTGTAATTGATTAATGTTATACGAGTATAAACACATAAGTTAGTAGTATAGAACTAGTGTAGACCAATTATTCCATTCCAGTAGATTATCCGGACGACGTCGACAGCTTGAAGTTTGTCGAGTATATGACACATAGCAGTAGTTCGTTTTATTTTTGTCTACTTTTAATCCTTTTCTTTTAAACATAATTCTACCTAAACAAGGCAAGCTGCCACTGCAGACGTAGGGAACTACTAATAATTAAGTTAGAGTTTCGAGGGCATCCTAAATTAGGAGCTGTGCAGCGAGATGATTGTTCACATTAGTTTTACATTTCTGCATGTAGGTACAGTCGTTGTGCCATGGGATTCTAGTTTACCTTTGTCTTGGTGATTTGATGACACGCACCAGAGGTTCCTTCTGCTGTAAAGTGCATGTTGATCAATAATAAAGTAAACAGCTCGAGTAGTGTTGCTTCTATGTCAGGCAGCAGTAGTTAATTCATTCTCAATTCGTGTTCCTACTTGTTAGGTTCTTTTTAATAAATGCGGTTGTAGAAATAAATGAAAAATCGCAGTAAAAGAGTAATTTTAAATGCTGTTCTGCTCTGTTTATGTTCAGTGTACATGCATAATACTCTCAACCTATCACCCATAAGGATGTGACAAAGCAGCTGTTCACATCACGACTGGTCTCTTGCACGGTTCATATTTAAATACAATATTTGCTAAGCTTATCTAACACATGAAAACTCAGACGTCGTGTTTATTACGAATTATTTTAACATGTAATCCTAATCGTATTTTTAAAAGCTTTTATTCAGAAATTGGATTTTCGTCCGTAAACTTATCTTTGGAATATTCTTTTTTTAACCTTATTTGCACCAACCACTTAAGGCTTATGCAAATATTTTAGACAGAGTTCGGGGCGTGGTCAGACATTTACAAATATATTAGCAGAAATAATTTAATACTTATCAACCCTAACCAACAAATGAACTAGTAAAAGCATAACATCAATACAAGAAAGTATCATCAAATATAACGGAAACCGACTAAATCATATACATAAGAATTTATTAAAACTTACATATGTTTTTTCAATCATCGTATTAGGAATGACAATGCTATTTTAAGTATATGCGTTACAACACGACGAGCAACGCTAGCGACAATAGTGTGTTTTTTTTAAATTAAGTCTCTAAATACGAACTGATATTATTAAGATCCACCCATTAATGCTATCTTCTTCTTTTCGTGTCTATGCGAGCATGTGTCTATACGGCAGTTTTTCACTTCTTTAGCATTAGACTCTGCTTGATCTCTCAAGCAGCAATGCTTGCGTGGTAGAGGGCAAAAAAGAAAAAAAGAAAAGAGCGACGCAATGACCTAGAAAAAGGTGTTACTTCACGAAGGTCGTGTTTGAATTGAAGAATAATAACTTGTATTTTGACTAATTCTATATTCGTATGGCGAACAGTGAGCACTAATCCATTATCCTACTCTCTCACTGTCATAATGTCGGTGTCATGCACATGAGTAAGATGAAACTGATCGCTCAAATGTTCAACGTTAAACCGACCTTGGACTCCTAAATTTCCAACTACGAGAAGAAAACTACTTATGATGTTCAGCACACCACTCTTCCCCACGTCCTGAATATCATAAACGCCCACTTTGATCGAATCACGATCCAGATCGGTATATTTTCTGATGACACCACGCTCTATTCTTGAAATGCATAGTCAAAGCAATGGCTGAATTCAATCTTTAGTAAAATGTGGATAATAATGTATAAGTTAGAATTAATGCTACACAGACAAAGCTCATTCCGTGTAAACATAATAAAACACCTTTTTATAGAACCGATTACCATGGATGATAAGATCCTGCGTAAGAGTTCAGTGTTACACCTCCTTGACCTAAAATTCACAGGTAGCGTAATTACAATTAATAAAGAGAAAATACTGCCAAATGTGCTGCAGAAAAAAACAGTTTACTCTACCGGCCGAGGAGACTTTCACAGCTGTCAGTATCCGACAACTCTTTAAAAGCATCATTCGCTCATGCATGAAGTATTGTTTCTATAACTGATAGATGCATGATCCACTTTTCCCTCATTCTTGGACAATGCACCAAAAAGATATCTACCCTAATAGGTCACATATTACTTACAAAGCTCGAGCCTTTGCCCAATCGCCGCAATTTTGCATCCCTGTGCTTGCTTTAAAAGTACATGCACATGATGCATCCGACGAACTTATTGCACTTGTACGCCCTCAATGTGCCTACGCCCGATAAACCTGACAAGCAGCGAAGTTCAAATACTCCATTGTAGAGGTTGCACCACGCCGGAAAACTTTCTACTCTAATACCTTATTTTCTCGAACGGTTTGGCGATGACATTCCACTCCTGCTTTTTGTTTCCTCTACTGTACAATCATGCGGAATTTAAATGTAATGTAAACAAATGCGTCGCTGCTCAACTCTCCACGTAAGACACGTCCCATTTAATCTGGCCCCTAATTCACATAAGTACTTTCCGTAATAGTGGTAATACGCCTTCATTGAGGTGAACGAAAGTACAAACAAAAAGATGACACTTTTTAAGTGGCACATTAAACATCAAGTGTCCTCAGAACTGAATTCAATGAAATTTCCTGCCGGTGATTTTCTTACCATGTGGCTGGCGAGACTTGCAGCGGAAAATTCGTATTTGGGTGTGTTCACCAATACAGTGTCAGCGTGCATATCGTTGAGAGACTGATGTTTTGCAATCACTGGGCCTTGTTTAAAATACACCTTTTGATAAACATCTGTGACCCAAGTAATAAAGGTCCATAATCCAATCGGTAAGTGAAAATATAACACGAGCATGTCCTCTCATATAGATGTATGGACAATTCTCCTTATACTTAATCGGTACAGACCGAAGGAAATGGAGTTAATACTATATCGTTACAGGTCGGGCGATGGGCAGAATTTTTCATGGAAATTGTGGAGCAGATCAAAGACAAAATAAATCGAATATGAAGATATAATAAGAATGTATATAAACATGTTATATAATAGAAACGAACATACATACAAAATGGATGTAGAGGACAATGCATGCATTAAACGCGAAAAAAAGAAACATTTCTAGGCTGTGTGAATTGTTTGCTAATGTAAGCGTAACAAATTTGCCACATATGCACTTGTGTGGCGAGCAGTCATAAGCTGTGAGGCCGATTATAACATGAGGCGTATTCATTGGTGTGTGACAAACGTCTCAGAGCAGGGGTTACGCGTGGAAATATTCGTACACATAGTGAACACCTTCACTCGTACTGACAAAAACGGACACTTTTATTGCCTGGCGTATAGATCCGTTTCCTCTTTTGCTGTTAGATACGCCCCCACCCCCGGTTTTTTAAACTTCATGGTTCGTTTTCCTTCCCTGTTAACAACTCTCGTTTTTAACCATACGTATCTTCCCAACGAACTGGCCAATGGGCTTTCTTTCTCTTTTCACTAACAGTTCCTATATTCTAAGGCATTGCACATGTGACCGCGCACAGCGACTGAAGCGTAAATATGATTATTAACTGCGAGAGGAAATGCTTTTGTGATGGGAAACTACGCCACGGTGTTGTTTTGGGACCCTCTAGTCGATTTACGCTGGCCTTTTATTCAAAACCAGCCCAGCGTAGTGTATCGGTAGAACAGTTACTGACAGAGGACGGCGAACATGATTTAGACAATGATCGGTATGTCTCGCTCAGTTTAAGGTGTGTTTTTTGCCTGAACAAAAAAGAAAAAAACAAATGCTATTTGCAGTTTACTTTATTGACATAGGTTCAAATAGTGGAAGATTTGAAGTATAGGTTGGTCAAACTTTCTACTAGAATTGATCGAAATATTTTATAAATCCGCTTGGTCTGACCTAACTGCCTGGTATATAGTGCGGCATATACTCCAAAGGATACATAATTCACAAATGCCCCTTGGTCGCATGTATTTGATTGATCTCCTCTCCAGAAGATTATACACAACACTAAAGTATTTTTACCCAAGGCCAGAACCTAGACCAAGTGTGGAAAGTCATCGCATCAGGATTAGCGCACCCTGCCCGACAGAAAATACCTGAGCAGCCGTCAGCATTCCCCGGTATTAGCAATAAATTAACCGCTTCTCAAGGATCAGCCAAAGCCTGGGAGAGTGAACCTCCTCAATTAACAGAACCATACTTGAACACTACATCAAAAACTAACACGTGCCAGTCGCATGTATATTACGGTCAAGGGACATGATAACGTTATTTTTTTGCAGTAGGTGAGGTCAACACCCGCTCATATACAGCACTTGTTATTCCCAAATTGTCACTCATTTGGTACTAACCATGTTCAACGTGGCTTACCTACGGTGATCTCACGATACAAGTGTATCAAGCTGATGTTCGGACGCACTTGACTGTACGATATTAGTAAGGGTCTTTAATTTTGGCAGTTTATGTCAATTTCAATGTATTATACTTAACATGGCGTTATAACTACAATCAGACATCTTCACGCTCAAAGGGGATAACTAACTATATGAATAATTATGAAGATGATTTTTTGTCTGGCATGACATGTTAGGCCAGTCACTGGCCGCCATAATTTGTCTCAGGAAAGCTAGTTAGTGTATCATTAAATAATGTATGTCATGTGGAGTTTTAGCAAAATCCTTTATATATTTTTGTTGTTTAACTTTTTTACATGTCATGCTTCATTTAATTCTATTCATAAGAGTCAGATAATGAAATTGTCTCAGTAAAAAAAACTGGTTTATGTTAATGGGTCTTAGAATATAGATAATATTTAATGTTTATGGGGTTTAAAATATGAATATGTACTAAGTAATCGACGTTTTATATAAATTATACATTTAAAAATAATTTTGTACGGTTTTCAAATAATCACATTGTATGCTCGCAACAAATTTGTCTCAATCAGGGTTAGCAATAAATTAACATAGATAAACAAAATTCGCAAATTGAAAGCTAAACAATATTTTTAAAATATAACTTGGTTTAAAGAAAACATCTTAACCATACAACAATGTATGCTTTTAGAAATAGTTAACACACACTATTATTCGTAAAAACAACAAACACAATTAAAATATTTTTTGATTGAAAACATTCGCTATCTAGCATGTGTTTACATTTTAGCACTATTAAATTGATCTTTGTTTTGTATTGAAGTTTATTATCTGAGTGATCAATAGAAATCAATGAAGCGTGAAATAACAAATATTTAAAAAAAGGAAAGTATAACGATAGACCAGTAGCTCACACCTCTGCATGAAACATCCTTAATGAGACAGTATATACTTTAATTGATATCAATTTTTGGCTGATAGTGGCGGGCATGAAAAACTGATTTTCTATTGTATCCGTATTCCTCTTTGTAACTTTTGGACTTTGACTTGTTGATGTTTACTCAGATTGTATTACTAACAGTTACAGTACTGATTTATCAAAAGTTGTAAGAATAGTCGATCATTGAACATGTCGTGATGGTTGTCAATTTTTATGTCATAATTTAACTATATCAAACATCAGTCATTTTATTTCATTAAAAATTGTTTTCCATTTGGTTTTATGCTCGTAGAGCATGCCTGCCATTAAGCTTTCACTATAGACAACCGTATCCCGTTTCAAGAGGAGAATGCATGATTCTATATTAATCATATTAAATATAATATTATTTCCGTAAACATTTTAGAGTATATTGTATTCTTACATGTACACGGTGTGTAATTAGCCTTATTAAATTTTATTCATAAAAGTTACAGGCCTACAAGGAAAGAATTAGAAAATTTCAAACAATCTAGAATATTTAAAATTTCACTTTATTTCTTTAATTTCACATCACTTTTATGTATATATACCCTGAAGGTATATTGGAAAGAATGATTTAAATCACTCAATCTACAACATCATTAGAGCAACGTAGTCTAAGACAATTAAGCTATTTTTTTATAAATACCACTATTGTATAAACAACTACGTATTAACTGGTCAAATTGCAAAATTATGGTGAAATAATACATACGAACGACATTTTAAAGTAAATCTATGACATAGTCAACATAATTTTATTTATGGATTGTATATATTATTTTAGATTTCAGGGAATATCTCCTATGCTCTCTCTCAATATAAATACATATATATATATATATGTGTGTATATATATATATATATATATATATATATATATATATATATATATATATATATATATATATATATATATAAGTGGAAGGATTAAAAGGAATTAGAAAAGCAAAAGCCAGATATTTTGACAATTTAGTTGCTCAGAGCAAGGTATATTCCGCAAAAAGGCAATTTTTTTAAATTATTTTTTTCCTTAAGCCAGGCTTTTCAAAGATCAAACTCTTATCATTAGAGGAAATCGCTGGGATAGATAAGTTGGCAAAGGTCAAGATTTAAAATTTAGAAAAAGTTAAATAAAGATTGTGGGGGAAAAACACAAGGCAACACTGTCCTAATGCAAGCAAATGTCCGATTGCAAAAATGTCTATCTATCTGCTCTATCCTGTATACTTTTCATAATAAGGTTTTCCTTTCCTAAACGTTCGCTTAAATTTACCACTTTATACGTATTTATATATATATATATATATATATATATATATATATATAAATATATATATATAGAGAGAGAGAGAGAGAGAGTAAGAGAGAGAGAGAGAGAGAGAAAGGGAGAGAGGAATATACATATTGGAAGATCAGATGAAAGCTATGGCTATGTATAGATTGCTCCTTTCATAATTGTAATGCACATATATATATATATATATATATATATATATATATATATATATATATATATATATATATATATATATATTGTCTCCTGCACTTTAACCTGTTTTTTTGTTTGTCATTTTTACACATACACACATAGCTCCATTCTTTTTTGCAAGGAATTTACGACTCTTTGTAGCATATTTGATTGATGAATTTTAACAAACTCGGCAGTGATTTTTGATTTGAGGTCGTCATTGCCTTTCAACATGTGTGGGAGATTCATCAAATTTGGGTATATGAATAACAATTAAAATTCGCTCTTCAATTGTAAATGACATACTGACTGAACAAAAAGCACAGATGATGATTTACACAAATTTAAATAGATAAATATATATATATATATATATATATATATATATATATATATATATATAAAGAAATATATAAACGAACACATTTGAAATAACAAATAGCAGTAATTAGAGAGTAAGATAACAATTATCAAAAGTTCATAGTATGTTTGTGCTTCATATGGTAATCATTTTAAATAGCTAAGTGACTTATGAATCAACCTGTATATATGTATATATATAAACTGTGTTTCTCGCTTTATTGCAGATCATAATATTTTTAACAACTTCAATAATATGAATCGCACAAGTTTTCACACTGAAAGAGTGCTTCTAAGTACGTACGATACCAAAATGTTTTGCAAATATATACCATATTTCTAAGGTTCTAGACATTTATGTATGTGTTAGCCATTTTTACTGTTTCCCGCTTTATTGCAGGTTTGTGAAAATACAGTCAACACGTGATAAAAAAAATGACTTAGCAGGGTTAATACTTTTAATCATTTAAATCATAAGGAACAATATTAATAAAATGTAAGGAAGAAATCACCAGATATGCACCACAAAATTGAATATTTATCAACAAAGCTCCCATTTCTTTAAATTACCCTCTGCAGTCTCCCATCAACAGATGAAGTCAATCTGTTGATTTGGTAAGGTGTTATGCTACTAGCAACATCAACGATTTTATTCCAGAGGGCATCTTTTGATGTAAATTGTTGTCCTCCTTCATAAACCTTCCTCTTTAAAATTGACCAGAGCTGCTCAATCTGGTTCAAGTCAGGAGAACAAGGCGGTCCAGTCATGAGGCTCCCTCCCTTGATGCCCAGAGATGCGAGGAAGGTAGTCGTAGCTTTTGCTTCATGATATGGAGCATTGTCGTGCATAAAAATCAGTTGACGTAGACGAAGTAAAGGTAGGTCGTCCAGCCATGGTGACAAATGCTCATCTAAGAACGATATGTATGTTTGGCTTATGAGTTTCACACCCCCTGGCACTCGGAAAGGTCCAATTAATTCATCACCTATGATACCCGCCCAAAACATAACTCCCCCACCAGCTTGTTGGCGACGAACGCGATGTGAGATAGCAGCTCCGGTAGGACTTCAAACTTTAGCCCATCCATCCGGACCATCAAGTGTGGCTCTAGCTTCATCTGTGAATAGAACCTGTTGGAAGTCCGTTTTCGTCTATTTTTCTGCCCACGCAATTTGTTTTCCCCTATGGGTTTTGTTCAAGGGAGGCCTGGA
>OY744515.1:132083523-132243523 GCA_963556195.1 Sepiola atlantica
CTCTCTCTCTCTCTATATATATATATATATTAACGTGCGCGTTTGTAGTACAAATGATATCATACAATTGTTGATTAAAATAAAACATTGCTATACATATTAAGCAATCACGGACCGGCCAATGCCCCTTTTGAACACGTGCTAACATCTTGCAACAATACATTCGTACCTAAAGTCGCAACTATGATTGAAGTCCCACTTGACCACATGTATGTATTGTATGTATAAATAACTGATAAAAGTGGCTGTCTATTTAAAAGTAAATCTATTCAAATAAACTTGTGATCTTGTCTGAAATATCACAGATTTGCATCTTCTAACGCTATTTCACACGGTAAGAACACCAGTTATTCTTGAAATATTCAAAACGCTATTTGAGCATACTTTAACGCACTGATTATGTGTAAATGCATAAACGATCAATATAAAAATTGATCCCAGCATGTACCAATTTGAAACACCTTAATTTATAAATATTTATGTTAATTACACATATATTTTCCAGTGAAAATAGCATTGTGTTTGGTATAATAAATGTGTACATTATTGATGAATATTCATATATTATCATACGCGATGTTCTTAATATTGAACACTCTGAGTGAGGGTTGTTTATATTAAACAACTCTTCTCAGCTTAGTAAATATATCTGGCGTTTGATATTCGTGTCGTGCGAAGTGTGCTCTCAACATACACACCGTGACTAACAGCCTACCTTGTCATAATCGCTTCGATAAATTCACATAGGCACATCAAGCTTCTTTTTAATTGACGATTTCATAGAACAGAATGGCAGTACTTTTACCGGAAAGATAATGAAATATACATGATGTATGCGCTCATTGCGGTAGATAGATTTACATTAGTCGTGTTATCACTGTATTAGAGAAAGAGAGAAAGAGAAAAAGAAACGTACGGATTTGACTGCCATTAATCCATTACATTATTCGTTAATCCCACCCACATTGGAGTTTTGGGAATACAATATCTTGTCGTGACTGGTCACTCGAGGGGTCAACCAAAACATATACATGATTCCGTTTTTCTTGAAATTTTGTCAAACTCCTTACTTCCGCTTGCATGCTTGTGTCATCTTTTAAGTCGTGCTCCAACAATCACTCCACAATCTTTATTGCTCATTTCTCTTACCACAATGAGACCCTTTATATGAAACTTAAATCATATTTATTGGTGCAATGAATGAACAATAACAGTATTCATTTCGTCTTTAGTGTTTCTAAATCTGTGAACAGAGCGCAGACGGTGTTTGGCTTAATGGCTGAGTTTCGATTAGACTGGCATTATTTGTGTAGCTAACACTGACCCTTCCTCTCATCAAAAACGTTTTTGTGTCATATTTTCCTTTGAAAGGAACAACGGTAAATAACATTTATTAATGAGAATGTCAGTTTTTAATAACGTCTTTGTCAGTGTGTTGGAAGATGATGACAGGGCTATTCATATTTAAATAATGTAATTTATCGTAGTGTTTGTATTTTGAAAAAGAAATCCTTGAAAATACTACCAAATGTAATTGCCTAATGCGATGCAATCTCAATAGAAGATAAACACATTCGGGTGATTTATCAAATAAGGTTACTAGCGTTAGTCAGGAATTAAAGTAAAACATGTTTATTCCGATTCCTATCCCGTGATCACGGTTTTTCATCTTCTTCTAGCCTTTTAACTGTCATAATTTAAACTTGTCAAGTTATAAATAAAATGGAATTTTTTTTTTAAAGTAAGCAACGTAGTGGATATATATGTAAGTGTGTCGTTGTATTAAAGTTAAACTGTTTATCAAAGAATAAAATACACCGAAAATGTGGTATCAGCACCTAAGATCTGATACTTTTAAGAGGTGACGGTGGTAAAGTATGTAACGACACAGACTGACGACATTGGTGTGTCAAGTTCGAATCCAGTCGGTTTCAATGACGTTGGTAACCGTAGCGTTCTGCAACTTGCAAGAATGTAAATCAAACCGATTTACAGAGTTGTGCCATGTTGATTCACACGAATTTACTTTTTATCGGTGTCAGAATGTTTTAATACCTTTTTAAACAACTTATTTGACAGAATTAACATTACGCAGAATAACCATAGAAAGAAGGTTATGCCATCTAAGCGGGCCTTTTCAATTAAATGTGATTAATTATTAACCAAACAAATAAAATAGTAATTAAACTAAATACACAGATAAAAATAAGTCTGACCAATTCAAATTATCGTGGCATCCTATTTTTATGCAAAATGGAATTGTTTTTGCTTTACTATAGATATTCGAACCCATTTTAGATGTAATAAGTAAAACTGATTTGTATTTTCATGTCCTTTTACCAAACTAATAAACACTTGAAGTTTGTAAAAAGAAAAAAATATTCCCGTTTCATCGCTGACCGTGTGTATATAGGTTCGCCGTCAGTTCCAATATGATATGCTATATTTCTAGAGTTGCAATGACAGGCTCGCCTATTCTTTTTACATACAACCATTTCTTTTCTAAAGAATAATAGTTTTATTTGTAATTATTTTATTGTAATTCATAATAAAAAATCATACGTTCTTTTTATTTGAATTGACATCCAGAAATGAACAGTTTTATTAATCAGGTGTTGATAGGTACTTCCGCTAATTTAATAACAAAAGTAAAACGTCGTATTTGCTGTTCATGGACACAGGGAGGGTTTAACACGCGCGGTGCTCGTTTAAAATTGTTAAAAGAATTCTCCGAACGGACACAACAAATGTAAAGTACATTGCGACAAAATAAGCAAACATTCAGATTAAACACGCTATTTAACTATATATATTTCATATAAATATTTCATGTACAGAACGTTTCGTTGAACGCATTTTATATTGAACTCCTTTTTTGGCGTCCGATTTACGTGGGTAGCTTGCACTATCTTCAGATAAACCTTGTATAGTTTATTTGAGAAAAGTTGTGTCAGATCTTAATATAAGGAGTGTTTGTAATTGCATTACCGGACAGAAAAATAGATATTTAACCAATTGAATGGAGTCATCTTCTGTTAGATGTGCCTTAACCCTTTCTATAAGATGGTATTCTAATCATTCGGTTACAGTTTATTTCGAAAGAGAATGTCCGTCAATCCGTCACACTTCAATTTGAAATAATATTTTTATAAAGTACAGAATCTAATGTTTGAAACATTTTTTCGTAGTTACGCGTAAGTTTAAAATAAAATGTTCAGTCGGTGTGTTGATCCTTATTTTTATATAGCATCTAATTTCGTCTGTCACATACTTTTAGTTCATCTGTTTTCTCAAGTTTGAAATATGATTTTAGTTTCTCGACATTTTTTAAGTTTAAATCACAAAAAATAATTCAATATTGTAACGTAGAAAATACACTTCTCATATAGTTTGCCCATTTTCTGGCTCGCTGGAGAAAGTTGTTCTGTTCGTTACATGTCTTAAAGCCCTCTACAAAGAAATGGTTGAAGGCTGATATGTATTGTATTGCTGAAAATAGCAATAACACCTCTGAATTTGTGTTATATTATACTGACATTTATATAATAATTTAACGATTACTGTGAATAATAATATTATTGTTGTAGACCCGTGCTAGGGGTCACAAAGATAACAACCACAAATTGTGACAGTTTAAAATATACAATGTATTTATTCATAGCAATACTTAATGCCACTAAATGTGGTAGGAGATGACCGGATTCCTACCATGCGGTAAAACATGAATAGGAATGTCGTCTGTTTGAGTCTTTGCAACCATGGTATTTATTATGTTTGGTTGCTTCCATTAGTTCTTCAATAGGTGTGATTTGTACCCCACACACCCCCTCCACTGCTTTTCATTCCCTTGGAATGATCGTATAGCTCTTTTTCCTGGGATTGATCTCTATGGGATTGATCCTTTTTCTTTTTCTGGAAGACCGACGTTGTTCGGCTGTTTGTGGTGTTACCAGGTCGAACGTGTCATATATATGGTCCATTACTTCTTGTTCAACAGGAGGTTGTCTGTCGTCATCAGTGACACGTTTCCGAATTTGGTTCAAATGCTTCTTGTGAGTGAATTTTGGACCTTCGATTATGTAAACCATCCGCCCGATCCTCTGCTTTACCTTTCCTAGTTCCCACATCGTACTTTTATTTTTATGTACCTGGAAAAATACCTTTTCCCCAGGTAAATACATCTTTTTAACAACTGTAGTATTCGGCGGTTTTACCTGTTTAGGCAAACGTTTCTCGAAGACCGGCCTAATTTTCCTCGTAAACATTAACTCTGCCGGCGACATCTTTGATGGAGCGCTTTCATTTGGCGTAATTCGGTACACCTGTAAAAACTGTTGTAACGCCTTTCCTGAGGGCGTTCCTTTAGTTTTTTTCAGGGCTCTTTTTAGCGTGTCCACGAACCTCTCTGCCTGACCGTTCGATCGAGGATGATAGGTTGGCGTTGTTATGTGGTTGACCTGGAAATCCTCGCAGAAACTTTTAAAATCTGCTGACGTGAATTGCGTGCCATTGTCCGACACCAAACAACTGAGCACACCAAACCTAGCATACAGTTCGTTAAGAGCACTGATTGTAAAATCCGGCATTGGACTCTTGCATCATACCTCAGGCCACTTTGAAAAGCTATCAACAACTATTAAGTAATGATTTCCCTCCAATGGGCTTGCAAAGTCCACGTGTATCCTTGACCATGGATGGTCAGCTTTAGGCCACGGGCTAAATTGTATTGGGGGCGCTTTTGCAGCCGATGCGCATCCCTTACACGACTTTACCATGTCTTCAATATCAGTGTCCATGCTCTTCCAGTAAACGTAGGACATCATGAGGCTCTTCATTCTAGTAGCCCCAGGGTGCCCCGTATGAAAATCCGTTAAAATTGTTTTCCTCAGCGTGGCGTGGATTATCACCCTTTCTCGGTACAACAGCACCTCATTGCACATAGAATAGACTTCCGCCGCCGATTTATCTGATTGCATTTTTTGTTTAGTTTCTTTGATGAAACTATCTTCTTCAGTCTCCCTTATTATATCTTTCAAAGTCACTGGTAATTTCCTGATCGTATTGAACAGTATTTGTGTATAGTCCTTTTCACTTTGTAGTGACGCTATTACTGTGTCCTCCAGCGGTTCCCTTGATTTCGGGATTAATCGCGACAATCCGTCAGCGTGACCTTACTTCGCAGATGCAAGAAATTCCATACTGAAATCGTAATTTAGCAGGATGGTCGCCCATCTTTGCAGTCTGTTGGCTGAGTAAGTTGGTATCCCTTTTTTTGAACCGAAAATGGTTATAAGCGGCTTGTGATCAGTTTGTAATTTGAATTTTCGACCATGTAAAAAACGGTGGAATTTTGTAACTCCGAATATGATCCCCAGTGTTTCCTTCTCAATTTGGGAATAATTCTACCTGGCTGGCAGTAAGGTTCTCGACACATAGGCGATCGGTTTAGTGGACCCATCTGGCATTTTATGTAGAATGCATGCCCCTATTCCATAAGCACTTGCGTCGGTTGCGACAATAATCTCTTGTTCTGGATTGAAATGAATCAGAAATAAATCTGATGTTAGTACATCTTTTAACTGCTTAAATGCTGACTGGCACTCCGGCGTCCAGTTCCATTTCTTGTCCTTTTTTAATAGTTAATTCAAAGGCGCGCGCAATTCATGCATATTCTTAGAAAAAGTTTGATAATAGTTAACGAGCCCTAAAAAACTTTGCAATGTAGTTACATTTTGAGGCTCTGGCATGTCTTATTGGTGTGGACCTATCCGGGTCGGGTTTTCTCCCGTCCTTATTTAATATATGACCCATGGTATTTTATTTGTTCAAAAAAAAATTCACATTTAGCCTCCTTCAAAGTGAAGCCGTATGCTTTATTCTGTCAAACACTTGAAATACATGATCTCTATGTTGTTCAACATTTTGACTACCTATGAGAATATCGTCCAGATAGCCTATTGGAAAATCCAAACCGCTTTGCAAAGTGTCAATTATCTGTTGGAAAATAGCAGGTGCTACTTTTATCCCAAATGCTAATCTATTGAATTTAAAAATACCTATGTGTGTTGATATACACAAAGGTTTCCGCCTATCGTCTTCTACTGGTATCTGTAGATACGCCTCGCTTAAGTCTATTTTGGAAAAGATTTTTCCGCCATTTAACTTAGCGAATACTTCCTCTGGGTTTGGTAACGGATAGTGGTGGTCCTTGAGCGATGCATTAAATCCGGTAGAGAAATCTGCGCATACTCTGATTTCTTTTGATTTTTATTTATGTATACGGTGGGGGCTGCCCACTCACTATAGTTAATATGGGTCAAAATCCCTGTGTTAACTAGTCTTTCCAATTCTTCTTCAATTTATTCTCTTGAAGCGAACGGTACGCTACGTGGTTTTTTGAATATTTGTTTTGCTTCATCCAGCAATTCGAATCTCGCTTTTATTTTCGTGCAGCATCCAAGCTTTTCAGAAAAAACACTTGGAAAATATTTTGTAGATCTTTTTTTAGTTTGTCGGCTTCGGCTGTTAAATTTTAGCTTTTTTGTCTTTCTTTTTAGTGAAACATTAATAATTAATTCACCCTCAAAATGTATCTTTTAACCAGTTACCGATCTTGCGATTTTATTCGTCTTCATCATCGTGGGCTTACCTAATTTCTTCCATGTGTGAAAATTAATAATCGATATATCCGACCCTGAATCGAGTTGCAGATTTACTTCTCTATTTCCGATTCTCACTGTAACATATTTCCTTATGTTCTCTGTTGGTGATGGGTCCCTTTTTGCAGTTTTTATGTAGTTCTTTTTTCCTACTTTTGCTCTGCAATATGAGGCCTTGTGCCCTGCTCGTTTGCATAGGTCACACGTTATTTTCTTATGGTACCAACATGCATTGTACCCATGAAGGGTTCTTTTTGCCTCTTGGTTGGTAATAGCTGGCGGGTGAGTGTCCTTTATTTTTGGAGCGTATCTTTTTAATGTGAGCGATACCTGCTTCCTCTATGTTTCGGGAAGCTTGTTTCACTGCCACGAACCGTTGATAATCTTCATCCAGTTTCTGAAGCGTTAAATCAGGTTCTAATTCCAGTTTATTTAGAGCACGACGTCTTATATCGGCGTCTTTTGTGGCTATCAAAACTTGTGTGAATATTAGGCATCTAAAATTATCTGTCGTTAATGATGACAACTTGAAGTTGTCACAGTTTTTACTAACTATAGACGCAAAAGTCGTATAATCCTGATTCTCCTTATGTGTAATATTCATACATTTCCATCTTTTATGGAAAAGGCTTGTCTTTGGACAGTATAACTCCATTAACAGTTTGACTGCCTCGTCAAACGACAATTCGTTGTTTTTTCTTGGCAAAATATAATCTACGAATTTGTTATGTTCGGATGCACCCAACTTCCGTAGTAATAAACGAAGCTTCTTTTGATCCGTCCATGAACCACAATCAATCTTGAATAAGTCTTCAAATCTTCTGAAGTATACTTCAAACGTTAGGTCTTCCTCAGGAGCATAGCGAAATGTATCTATGGCTGACCAGATCGCATTTTGCGAAAAAGCCGTACTGTTTTCCTCTCCGTTGTCCTTATTCATTGAAACTTGCGTTAACAAATCCATTTTTTTATCTGATTGGTTTTGATGCTCTAAATGTAGTTTTTTCAATTCCAATATTTGTTCGTTCATTTCTTTCTTTTCTTCCGCGGCGTATTTCATCATTTTTTTCTCTTCCCTGTTTTTCCTCGAAGTATTTCATTAAACTTAACTGCTTCTCGCCATTTTGTTTCTGTACTATCAATTGTTCTTCTCGAAACCTTTTTTCAAGTTCTAATTGTTGATTTTGTTGAAGTTTTATAATTTCCAAAATCTGTTTTGAAAAATCCTCCATGTCTTTTTTTTTCTATGACAAAAATGCGTTTTCAGAAACAAACTAATTCTATTTCTATAGTACCAACTCTACAAAAACCCTTTTACAATTTTTGTATCTGGTTATATTGACGAGTATTTTCTTAATTTATATTTTACTTGTGTGGCAATTTTCCACTAGAAAATAATTCAGCGTTTGTGTTTTTATATAGAAAAAAGTCTGATCCTTTTTCTTTTCGTAGCGTGTAAGTATTTAGTTCAAATCCTTGTTGAACGTACACTTTTTTCTTCTTTTACAAAGAATTAGTTGTTTTTTTTTGTGAAAAAAAAGAGTTCATAGCATTTATTTAAATATTGGCCATAATTTCCGCTTTAAGTGCGTAAAAGAATATCATATTTTCTCATTAACACAAAGTGTTATGCCGTACCTGCTTGTCGAAAGTGTTTTTTTTGTTTGTTTTTTTTCAACGTGAAGTCAGTCAGAGAAAAATTTATTTTAATCGGAAAAATCCGACGTAACTGTTAAATTTTTTTGCGAATACTCGCTTTAGCCAAAATAAAATATACTATCATTTACTTGCTGTATTTTCGTAATTTTTTTTTTCAATGCTAATGCCTTTTTAAGATAACCTTTATAGAACGAACAATTTAATTTTTTTTTTTTTAACTTACTGAAACTTTGAGTCGTTTTTTTTCAGTTGTCGTAAATCCACGCCATTTATGAGTTCCGTTTTTAACTCGTAGTTTGGGCTTCTTGTGGCTTTTTTTTCAACAGCAAGATAAGACTTTTTTGACGACGTCTTTTGTTGTTTGACGTTTTTTTTTTCAAGTAAATCCTTGCCCGAATCTTCGTTATTCAGTTTTTTGTCGAATGATCCGGTAACTTTCCTGAGTAATCCTGATCGCGCGGTGTCGTGACTGGTATAAGTCAGAATCCTCACGTTTGTTCTTTACTAAATTTCTCGTCGCCAGTGTTGTAAGCCCGTGCTAGGGGTCACAAAGATAACAACCACAAATTGTGACAGTTTAAAATATACAATGTATTCATTCATAGCAATACAGTAACGCCACTAAATGTAGTAGGAGATGACCGGATTCCTACCATGCAGTAACACATGAATAGGAATGTTCTTTATTTAACACCTACCCACTATAGGAGTATGTGACACAAGGTCGGAAAGTGGGATTTGAAAAGCCACGCCCGAGAAGGTGAGCGCTTTAGCCATTAAAAATTGCCTGGGCAGCCCCGTCGGCATTCCCCGGTAGGGGCGCCTCAGGCAGTAAGCTATAAACTTACTCCTCCCCAAAGAGGAGAGGCAAAGCCTGGGAGGGTGGACCTCCTAGAACTGCACAGGACAGACCCATAGACAGGCGAAATCATGCCCCGAAGGCTAAGACAACACCAGTCTATAGGGTGTAGTATCCATCGGAACAGATACCACACGTGGTACAAGGACTCTCACATGATAGGAATGTCCTCTATATTTAACACCTACCCACTATAGGAGTATGTGACACAAGGTCGGAAAGTGGGATTTGAAAAGCCAGCGCCGGAGAGGTGAGCGCTTTAGCCACTAAAAATTGCCTGGGCAGCCCCGTCGGCATTCCCCGGTAGGGGCGCCTCAGGCAGTAAGCTATCAACTTACTCCTCCCCAAAGAGGAGAGGCAAAGCCTGGGAGGGTGGACCTCCTAGAACTGCACAGGACAGACCCATAGACCGGCGGAATCATGCCCCGAAGGCCAAGACAACACCGGTCTATAGGGTGTAGTATCCATCGGAACAGATACCACACGTGGACACTCACATAATAGGAATGTCCTCGATATTTAACACCTACCCACTATAGGAGTATGTGACACAAGGTCGGAAAGTGGGATTTGAAAAGCCAGCGCCCGAGAAGTGAGCGCTTTAGCCATTAAAAATTGCCTGGACAGCCCCGTCGGCATTCCCTGGTAGGGGCGCCTCAGGCAGTAAGCTATCAACTTACTCCTCCCCAAAAAGGAGAGGCAAAGCCTGGGAGGGTGGACCTCCTAGAACTGCACAGGACAGACCCATAGACCGGCGGAATCATGCCCCGAAGGGCAAGACAACACCGGTCTATAGGGTGTAGTATGCATCGGAACAGATACCACACGTGGACACTCACATGATAGGAATGTCCTCGATATTTAACACCTACCCACGTTAGGAGTATGTGACACAAGGTCGGAAAGTGGGATTTGAAAAGCCAGCGCCCGAGAACGTGAGCGCTTTAGCCATTAAAAATTGCCTGGACAGCCCCGTCGGCATTCCCCGGTAGGGGCGCCTCAGGCAGTAAGCTATAAACTTACTCCTCCCCAAAGAGGAGAGGCAAAGCCTGGGAGGGTGGACCTCCTAGAACTGCACAGGACAGACCCATAGACCGGCGGAATCATGCCCCGAAGGCCAAGACAACACCGGTTTATAGGGTGTAGTATCCATCGGAACAGATACCACACGTGGACACTCACATGATAGGAATGTCCTCGATATTTAACACCTACCCACGTTAGGAGTATGTGACACAAGGTCGGAAAGTGGGATTTGAAAAGCCAGCGCCCGAGAACGTGAGCGCTTTAGCCATTAAAAATTGCCTGGACAGCCCCGTCGGCATTCCCCGGTAGGGGCGCCTCAGGCAGTAAGCTATCAACTTACTCCTCCCCAAAGAGGAGAGGCAAAGCCTGGGAGGGTGGACCTCCTAGAACTGCACAGGACAGACCCATAGACCGGCGGAATCATGCCCCGAAGGCCAAGACAACACCGGTCTATAGGGTGTAGTATCCATCGGAACAGATACCACACGTGGACACTCACATAATAGGAATGTCCTCGATATTTAACACCTACCCACAATAGGAGTATGTGACACAAGGTCGGAAAGTGGGATTTGAAAAGCCAGCGCCCGAGAACGTGAGCGCTTTAGCCATTAAAAATTGCCTGGACAGCCCCGTCGGCATTCCCCGGTAGGGGCGCCTCAGGCAGTAAGCTATCAACTTACTCCTCCACAAAGAGGAGAGGCAAAGCCTGGGAGGGTGGACCTCCTAGAACTGCACAGGACAGACCCATAGACCGGCGGAATCATGCCCCGAAGGCCAAGACAACACCGGTCTATAGGGTGTAGTATCTATCGGAACAGATACCACACGTGGACACTCACATGATAGGAGTGTGCTCTGTTTATTTATCTCTTTAAATATTTACATATAAAAACAGATGTGGCACAAGGCCAAAAACGGGTATGGGGGAGGAGTGGGGGTCGGGGGTCGTCCACTGGTCTATGCCCTAAAAAACTAGCTTCAATCACCACAATACCACATTTACTCTATGGACTTAATCTACTTAAAATATCCCCAGGTTGTTTCATGATTTTTTATTTACAAAAATAATATGTACAGAGTATGGTGATAGGGAGTGGGACAACAAAAACTAAGCCTTAAAAAAAATCCCCCAAAAATAAATAAAAATAAAATGGATGTAAAAATAAAGAACAAAATAAAATGCTAATTATGGTAAGTTAGTAGGACCCTCCCATCCTATCTAAGGTATGAACTGCTCACTGTCTTCCGGAACAACCGAAAGCAAGAGAGTCAGCTCCTAAGTAGGAATGGGCGTTGCCTAGGGGGACAAAATAAATATTGGGTAGGGTTTATTTGGGGGGGGGGATGTGCGGTGTCCTCCAGGATAAATACCATTAGGGCAGGCCAGGGATAAAGTAAATCGGGGAGCGGGCATCCTGGAGGAGTTCTGACACCTAAAATAAAGATGGGGAAAACAGGACTCATTTGTACTACTAGCTATAGGGACTGATCCAACAATTGGATATTTAAGACAAACTTGTCAAAAAGAAATACCTAAGGTCGGCGTGTGCCATGCTTAGGCAGGGAACACGAACTCAATTTTATTCCGTATGAACACACATAAACTAGCGGTGTGTATCCACCTACTTTTAAATAGCGAGAAGGGTAACCTCCTTCTATCACATTTAATTTTGATTTTAAGTTGATGCTTAAAATACGAAATTAAATCATAATAAGAAGGCGGCACCCCACCGCTCCCTATGTCTAAGCGTGAAGACCACACTACGAGTCTAGCTACGGCTAAAATCGCAAGTAACACCATTCGTTTCTCCCTGGGCCACAATGGGTCCATGTTGAAAACAACGGATTCTAAATCCAGGCACGTCACCCGCTCGGGAACGATGCGAGCCGTCACCTCGTTGACATACGTCCAGTATTCACGCAGCTTGGAGCAGTTGAAAAAGGCGTGCTTGGCCGTTTCAATTTCATCATCCTCGCAACGTGGACAAAAAGGGTCCATACTTAGACCAATACTGAAGCGTATGCCATTAAGGGGTACTACATTTCGAACTAATCGCCAGGTTAGAGAAAACTCAGTATTGTTAAGATAACTCCGGCCTGGCGCCCAATTCCACTGAGAGCGAACCTCCTCCTCCGACAATCCAAGTCGCTCCCCAAGTGGATCCAAAGCGGTCCCCACCACTAACTCCCGATATAGTGTTTTCCTAGACCGGGCGAGGTCACTGGACCCCGGCAGCACTCTGAGCGCAGTTCGGCATTCGTTGAAGAACCGCGATTGACCCCTTGGCCTACGACGGCATTCAGCCAAGTGGTCAGGGGTGAGGTTGGGAAAAGCCTTCCCAACCGCAGGGCCCCACGCGGACTCCTCTGTCAAAGTTCTACTCAGGAATGTTAACCTCTCGGCATATAAATGGCTCGCCAAGTCGGGCATTCCCAAGCCCCCAACATCAGGACGTTGAGTACAGACCTGTCTACAGACTAGCGGCTTTCTCTTGTTCCACAAAAGCGAGAAAAGCGTACGCGTGAAAGCCGCCAAGCGGTCTGCAGGCAGAGGTAGTACAGCCAATCGGTAAAGGATAAGCGGAAAGACGTACATGGCGCACGCCTCAGCTCGACCTTTAAGGGAAAGCCCCCTTCGAAGCCAAATCCTTACAGACGCTTCGACCTTAGACTGTACTTCCGACCAATTCTTATCAAGCTGGAGACCCGGTCCGAACCACACGCCGAGGATTCGAACCGGGCCATCGGACCAGTTGAAAAGGCCCGGCAGCGCATCCGCGCCACTCCAGGCAGCCAACCTTAGGCCATTGGATTTGCTAAGGTTGACCACGGCCCCTGTAACATCTTCATACCTTTTGAGTGCCTTAGTTACCGTGGAGATGTCTCGACGGCACGAGACGAACACGGTAACATCATCGGCATACGCGGAGACCCTGGCTCGCGCACCACCAGGTAGAGCGATACCGCGTAGGGCGGGTCCAGCCTCCCCTTGCCTCAGCTTGCGCAGGAAGGGTTCCAACGCAAGAACGTAGAGGAGAGGAGACAACGGACACCCCTGACGTACCGACCGAGAAACAGCAAACGATTCCGATCGCATCCCGTTTACCTGCACCACTGCCGTCGGGCTGTGATACAGCATGGAAATCCATCTGCGGAAGTCCGGTGTAAAACCGGCGGTTTCTAAAACAGATCCCAAGAACCGATGGTCAACCCTATCAAAAGCTTTGGACTGATCTAAATTGATCAGCGCGGCTTCGGTGTCGTCTTCTAACCCCTCTAAGATCGTGCGTATCAGATGCAAGTTGTTCTGAATCGATCTCCCCTTCACAGCATAATTCTGATCAGGTTCAATCAATTCACCAATAACAGCCTGCAACCGATTTGCAAGAACTTTGGCCAAAATCTTTAAATCTGTATTTAACAGAGTTATGGGCCTATAGTCATCTAAACCCCCAACATGCTCGCCCTTTTTCTTAAGCAATGTGATCACTCCCCTGGTGACTTGACCAGGGATAGAACCCTGTGCAAACCAGTGGTTGAACACATCCGTCAGAATAGGTACGAACATGTGCGACAGCCTCAAGAACAATTCATAGGGCAAACCATCAAGTCCCGGAGATTTGTCGTAGCCGACCTGCTTCAACGCAGTCAGGACCTCACATTCTGTAATGCGCCCATCACAACTAGCCGCTCGAGCCGCCTCCAGGCGGGGCGAACCGGCCAAATAGTTGCCAAACTCCTCGACGCGGAGTCTGGACAGTTGGGTGAAGCGATCCGCGAAATGCTCCCGAAACCCCTCACAAATCTCCCGAGCCGACACAAGGGTGTGTCCTTCCGGGCTTTGAATTTGACGAATATAGCCGTCCGAGTTGCGACATAGTGGAGCTCTACGCTCTGCAGCGTCAACATTCACGGCTTCGTTGGACACTCTTTCTAACCTAGCCCTGACTACTTGACCTTCATACCGCTCGTTAGCCGAACGTTTCAGGTCCCCCTTAGCTAAGTTTATGGCTAGGGAATCCCCCCCTTCCACCGCCCGGGCCAGCTTATTTTCTAAACGCTTTTCTGTCTCAGCCTTATTTAAGGCGAGGCGTTGGCTATATTTGACAGAAAAGCTCCTAATGTCACATTTGGCGTTAACCCACCACTTACTCCCGGTTACCGCCCCCACTAATCCCTTTTGAAAATTAAGTGTTAGCCTGTCCCGGAAGTCACGTATCTCCAGTAAGGAGGTATTTAACTTCCAGTACCCAGCTAACTTATGGGTTTTAGGTTCTATTTCCATACTGGCCACAAGTAATTTGTGGTCAGAATGGGCTAACCAGTGGAACGTGGGACAAGAGATATAATCTACTTTGCCTCTTCTCACTAACAACCGATCCAAGTAAGTACTTGAAACGGAAGGCCTATTAGAAAGCCACGTCCACCACTCCCGCCCCGGGTGATCGACACGAAACCTATCGACCAGATCACATTCAGTCATCAGATCAGAAAGGCTGGTCTCACACCCACCAGACCCTCTAGGCCCACCGACCTTATCTATTTTGGGATCAAGGATGGCATTCCAATCCCCCAGTAAAATTAACCGCTTTGAACCCCCGAGGAACCCCTCCAACCCCCGGAAAAAGAGAGCCCTCTCCCGAGCGATATTGGGCGCATAAACCGCGACGATTCGAAATGCAGCACTTTTTACGGCAACATCGGCCACGACCAGTCTGCCATCAGCATCCGCGTGAACAACGTTTACACTTGCGGACAGGGTGCGTCTTACTAACAAGGAAACTCCCCTAGCACAACGGTCACCGAAAGCTAGAAAAAACATCGAAATGCTTCGACAGCAGTCGGTGATCGTCGATCGAATCATAGTGAGTTTCCTGTAACGCAGCCACATCTATGTCAAAAGACATGAGGTCCCCCAGTATGCGTTTAGCTTTGCTTAAAGACCTCATGCCCCTTGTGTTCAGGCTTCCTAAAACTAAGTTCGCGGCCATCTGCACTAATCAGTGTCAACCACCGGTCTGAAGTCTTTCGGGACGAGGATGCCGCAGGCATTAGCCATGTTACCCGTAAGTAAGTCGGACGTAACCCGTCCGTCTCGGGTAATGCCCCCGACATCCAATGGAAAGGTGAGTTTTAGGGCCCTATAAAAACAAGGGTGGACGTACATAGGGACCCTCCCTTCGCTATCTTTTCTCAGCTGTTTGAGGGAGTCATGGGTATCATCCACCAGTTTCAGACCCGGAATTGCCCCCTTGGCGGCCTCAACCATTTTCCAAAGGCTTCTCGTCCTGCCTTCCCTGGTCTTTCGGATGAAAGTGATGATCAAGGGGGCATCTGGAAAATTTTGGGGCTTTGTGATATCTAGCCCCTGGGTCTGAGTGAGGAGCTGCAGCGGCCGCACGATTTTTAACTGTCTCGAGTTGAGATTGGCAGCGACAGGTGAAAATCTGCTTCGCAGATATGGTCCCCTGGCAAGAAGGGGAGCCTTCGGGTTTTTTCCTTTCTTACTGGGGAACGAGAAGCAGACCTGCTGCTAATTTTGGGCTCCGGCTTTTTGTTTTGAGACAGAGAGCGGGAGCTAGCTGGGGTAGAATCAACAGGGGAGGGGGATTTCTGCTCAGTATTAGGGGTAGGGGGTTGGGATTCAGGAGTCTGAGCAGAAGAGACGGTCATCTCTTCAGACGTTGGGGCAGGGGATTGGGGTCCAGCCTCTTTATCTTTCTTAGCCTTTTTTGTGGCTCTTTTCAAATCCCGAGATTCCTTTTTCTCTGTCTCTGGAGCCGGCCCAGCGTCATCTTCCATTTTGTTTTCGTCTTGTTTCTCCCCTTCCGAGTCTGATGTTGTCAAGGGGACCGTCTGCTTCCTCTTAGTTGCCACTGCCAATCCAGATGTTGAAGGCTGCGGCTCCTCGGTGGGAATATCTAGATTTCGCGACACTGTGGGTAGCCGCCCCCCTTTTTCACCCGGGGGCTGCACCTTTTTGGAGGGGGACTGCTCCGGACTGGAACTTGGTTCTTCGGTGGGGATGGTCTTTCCACCTTTCACCACCTTGCTCCAGTCTTTTGTTGTTGTTGTTGTTGTTGTTGCAGTGCCCCCTCCGGTCGTTGGTGGAGGAGCTGCTGGTGCCACTGACGCCGCTTTCACTCCCGGGGCTTGAGCAGAAGGGGTCTTTTTAGGTGGAAATTTCTTCGGACAGGCTTTCGCCATATGCCCCTTCTGCTCACAATGCCAACAATGTGGCCTCCTACCCTCGACGATGACACTCATTGTCCAGGTGTCGCACTTGAGTAGGGGTGGGATATTATTGAAGCCGTCCCGGTCGACTCTCATATTTATTTTGTAGTCCCCTACCATAAGGTTACGGGGACCACGGACCGGGACTATAGCTTCGACGTCCCCATACTGACTTAGGACAGCACCAAGCTGTTCTGAGCTAATATAGCAGGGGACGCCAAGGACGGTGACTAAAGTCCTTCTCCTACTCAAGTACTCCGGCCTGAGAATGAGATTTTTAAATCTCAGGTCGGCCCTGGACACTTTTTCTGCTTCCTGTTCACTTGGAAGCAGAATATCCCAAGTGGCGAACCCTCTGCGGCACACATAGGATGCTGGGACTTTAAGCCCGTACAGAAGGTCCGCCATTTGATTCACTTCGACCCCAGCCAACCCCTTGGTTTTGGTGTCGATGGTGACTAGCGATACTATTCTTTTCGCTAGTCGATCCACCGCACCTGGAGCTGCTTTGATGTTGTTACCGTCGGTCAATTGTTTGTATTTTTCGTCAAACAACCGACGGTACTCTTCGGGGCTTAGCTGGGACTGGGGTCCCCACTAGTCTTGAGTTGCTGAGAGGGCAGGAGATGCTGATACTGTAGGTGATGGTGGTGATACAGGCGGCGTCTTCTGCCCGGGAGGGATGGTCCTGTCCTGGCTGGACAAACTTTGAGTAGGAGGGAGGGACGGCCACTCTTTCGGAGATGCCAAAGGATTGGACACCTTTGGAGTGGCCAACTTGGTCCCACCTCCCCTTTTGCTGGCGGCACCAACTGCTCCAGATTTCATTTCTGGTCCAGCGACCCCCTTCGTTCTCGGTCTGGATTTTCTTGTACCGCTTTTCGTAGGGCTTTTGTTTGGTGCCCTCATACTGTTGCTGCTGCTGCTGCGGCTACTACTGCCACTGTAGGTTCCTAGAGGTCCAAACAGCTCATAGTCTATTTCGGACATTTGCATCTGAGCAGCCTCCCGGTCGCTTGGCCCTGGCGGCTGATCTGGATCGGTGGCTCCTTCCTGTTGGAGCTCCACCGACCTGGCTGGCCTTAATCCTACAGGCAGGAGACTTTTCCTCCTGCGAGCAGGCGGGCTGACGGTTAAAGCCCGTCGACCAACTGGTGTGATGGGGAGTCTCTCCCACCGACCCAGATCACCTCTCCCAGCTGAGCTAAAACCTACGCTGCCGGGGTCAGCAGCGTTGAAATCACTAGCAGAGTTGCCGTAGCATGCGGCAAACTCCGAATTACTTTCAGTGCGGGGGACAGCACTGCCGTAGGTACTGGGCATGCCGCCTAAGTCGTCAAAAAACCCGTACGTTAAGTCTTGGCCTACTCCGGCCCCCAGATGTTTTTTAGGCATCTGGGAACCAGAGCCCGAGCTAGGCACTAAGCCTCCACCGGAGCTCGGTCCAGTCCTCCCCTCTTCCGTTTTGCCCTGCACAACGGCAGAATAAAAACAAAACGCGTAATATTACTTTTTTTTTTTTTAGGTGTGAAAAAAAAAAAAAAAAAAAAAAAAAAAAAATTATCGAAAATAAATAAAACCAGATCTGAACCCGGCGCTAACCCGCCGATTTGGAGATGGAAGAACGTTTGCTAAATGTGACTCTAGCTGTTCAACCAAATCCGGCCAGCTGCTTAAGTTGTACCTGGGTTCAGAACAAACCTAAAAACAAGAAGAAAATAATCGCAGTTAGTGCCCAAAAGGGGCTATACGAATCACCCAAGAGGGGTGATCACCCAAAAGGGGTGAGAAGAACAATGCTGCCCAAAAGGGGCTTGCCAAGGGGACAGAGAGAGAGTCCCCGGTCAAAAAGGTGCACAAGAGGCCAAGTAGCGTGTCACTCCCAAGTAAAAATCCAAAGTAAAAATCCAACGTAAAAATCCAAAGTAAAACTTCAAAGTAAAACTCCAAAGTAAAAATCCAACGTAAAAATCCAAAGTAAAAATGCAAAGTAAAAATCCTGGGGTAAAAAATAACGACGTCAATTTGAAAACTGTGCTTGTCTTGATAGGAGTGTGCTCTGTTTATTTATCTCTTTAAATATTTACAAAAATATAGAAACAGATGTGGCACAAGGCCAAAAACGGGTATGGGGGAGGAGTGGGGGTCGGGGGTCGTCCACTGGTCTATGCCCTAAGAAACTAGCTTCAATCACCACAATACCACATTTACTCTATGGACTTAATCTACTTAAAATATCCCCAGGTTGTTTCATGATTTTTATTTACAAAAATATGTACAGAGTATGGTGATAGGGAGTGGGAGAACAAAAACTAAGCCTTAAAAAATCCCCCAAAAATAAATAAAAATAAAATGGATGTAAAAATAAAGAACAAAATAAAATGCTAATTATGGTAAGTTAGTAGGACCCTCCCATCCTATCTAAGGTATGAACTGCTCACTGTCTTCCGGAACAACCGAAAGCAAGAGAGTCAGCTCCTAAGTGGGAGTGGGCGTTGCCTAGGGGGACAAAATAAATATTGGGTAGGGTTTATTTGGGGGGGGGGATGTACGGTGTCCTCCAGGATAAATACCATTAGGGCAGGCAAGGGATAAAGTAAATCGGGGAGCGGGCATCCTGGAGGAGTTCTGACACCTAAAATAAAGATGGGGTAAACAGGACTCATTTGTACTACTAGCTATAGGGACTGATCTAACAATTGGATATTTATGACAAGCTTGTCAAACAGAAATACCTAAGGTCGGCGTGTGCCATGCTTAGGCAGGGAACACGAACTCAATTCTATTCCGTATGAACACACATAAACTAGCGGTGTGTATCCACCTACTTTTAAATAGCGAGAAGGGTAACCTCCTTCTATCACATTTAATTTTGATTTTAAGTTGATGCTTAAAATACGAAATTAAATCATAATAAGAAGGCGGCACCCCACCGCTCCCTATGTCTAAGCGTGAAGACCACACTACGAGTCTAGCTACGGCTAAAATCGCAAGTAACACCATTCGTTTCTCCCTGGGCCACAATGGGTCCATGTTGAAAACAACGGATTCTAAATCCAGGCACGTCACCCGCTCGGGAACGATGCGAGCCGTCACCTCGTTGACATACGTCCAGTATTCACGCAGCTTGGAGCAGTTGAAAAAGGCGTGCTTGGCCGTTTCAATTTCATCATCCTCGCAACGTGGACAAAAAGGGTCCATACTTAGACCAATACTGAAGCGTATGCCATTAAGGGGTACTACATTTCGAACTAATCGCCAGGTTAGAGAAAACTCAGTATTGTTAAGATAACTCCGGCCTGGCGCCCAATTCCACTGAGAGCGAACCTCCTCCTCCGACAATCCAAGTCGCTCCCCAAGTGGATCCAAAGCGGTCCCCACCACTAACTCCCGATATAGTGTTTTCCTAGACCGGGCGAGGTCACTGGACCCCGGCAGCACTCTGAGCGCAGTTCGGCATTCGTTGAAGAACCGCGATTGACCCCTTGGCCTACGACGGCATTCAGCCAAGTGGTCAGGGGTGAGGTTGGAAAAAGCCTTCTCAACCGCAGGGCCCCACGCGGACTCCTCTGTCAAAGTTCTACTCAGGAATGTTAACCTCTCGGCATATAAATGGCTCGCCAAGTCGGGCATTCCCAAGCCCCCAACATCAGGACGTTGAGTACAGACCTGTCTACAGACTAGCGGCTTTCTCTTGTTCCACAAAAGCGAGAAAAGCGTACGCGTTAAAGCCGCCAAGCGGTCCGCAGGCAGAGGTAGTACAGCCAATCGGTAAAGGATAAGCGGAAAGACGTACATGGCGCACGCCTCAGCTCGACCTTTAAGGGAAAGCCCCCTTCGAAGCCAAATCCTTACAGACGCTTCGACCTTAGACTGTACTTCCGACCAATTCTTATCAAGCTGGAGACCCGGTCCGAACCACACGCCGAGGATTCGAACCGGGCCATCGGACCAGTTGAAAAGGCCCGGCAGCGCATCCGCGCCACTCCAGGCAGCCAACCTTAGGCCATTGGATTTGCTAAGGTTGACCACGGCCCCTGTAACATCTTCATACCTTTTGAGTGCCTTAGTTACCGTGGAGATGTCTCGACGGCACGAGACGAACACGGTAACATCATCGGCATACGCGGAGACCCTGGCTCGCGCACCACCAGGTAGAGCGATACCGCGTAGGGCGGGTCCAGCCTCCCCTTGCCTCAGCTTGCGCAGGAAGGGTTCCAACGCAAGAACGTAGAGGAGAGGAGACAACGGACACCCCTGACGTACCGACCGAGAAACAGCAAACGATTCCGATCGCATCCCGTTTACCTGCACCACTGCCGTCGGGCTGTGATACAGCATGGAAATCCATCTGCGGAAGTCCGGTGTAAAACCGGCGGTTTCTAAAACAGATCCCAAGAACCGATGGTCAACCCTATCAAAAGCTTTGGACTGATCTAAATTGATCAGCGCGGCTTCGGTGTCGTCTTCTAACCCCTCTAAGATCGTGCGTATCAGATGCAAGTTGTTCTGAATCGATCTCCCCTTCACAGCATAATTCTGATCAGGTTCAATCAATTCACCAATAACAGCCTGCAACCGATTTGCAAGAACTTTGGCCAAAATCTTTAAATCTGTATTTAACAGAGTTATGGGCCTATAGTCATCTAAACCCCCAACATGCTCGCCCTTTTTCTTAAGCAATGTGATCACTCCCCTGGTGACTTGACCAGGGATAGAACCCTGTGCAAACCAGTGGTTGAACACATCCGTCAGAATAGGTACGAACATGTGCGACAGCCTCAAGAACAATTCATAGGGCAAACCATCAAGTCCCGGAGATTTGTCGTAGCCGACCTGCTTCAACGCAGTCAGGACCTCACATTCTGTAATGCGCCCATCACAACTAGCCGCTCGAGCCGCCTCCAGGCGGGGCGAACCGGCCAAATAGTTGCCAAACTCCTCGACGCGGAGTCTGGACAGTTGGGTGAAGCGATCCGCGAAATGCTCCCGAAACCCCTCACAAATCTCCCGAGCCGACACAAGGGTGTGTCCTTCCGGGCTTTGAATTTGACGAATATAGCCGTCCGAGTTGCGACATAGTGGAGCTCTACGCTCTGCAGCGTCAACATTCACGGCTTCGTTGGACACTCTTTCTAACCTAGCCCTGACTACTTGACCTTCATACCGCTCGTTAGCCGAACGTTTCAGGTCCCCCTTAGCTAAGTTTATGGCTAGGGAATCCCCCCCTTCCACCGCCCGGGCCAGCTTATTTTCTAAACGCTTTTCTGTCTCAGCCTTATTTAAGGCGAGGCGTTGGCTATATTTGACAGAAAAGCTCCTAATGTCACATTTGGCGTTAACCCACCACTTACTCCCGGTTACCGCCCCCACTAATCCCTTTTGAAAATTAAGTGTTAGCCTGTCCCGGAAGTCACGTATCTCCAGTAAGGAGGTATTTAACTTCCAGTACCCAGCTAACTTATGGGTTTTAGGTTCTATTTCCATACTGGCCACAAGTAATTTGTGGTCAGAATGGGCTAACCAGTGGAACGTGGGACAAGAGATATAATCTACTTTGCCTCTTCTCACTAACAACCGATCCAAGTAAGTACTTGAAACGGAAGGCCTATTAGAAAGCCACGTCCACCACTCCCGCCCCGGGTGATCAACACGAAACCTATCGACCAGATCACATTCAGTCATCAGATCAGAAAGGCTGGTCTCACACCCACCAGACCCTCTAGGCCCACCGACCTTATCTATTTTGGGATCAAGGATGGCATTCCAATCCCCCAGTAAAATTAACCGCTTTGAACCCCCGAGGAACCCCTCCAACCCCCGGAAAAAGAGAGCCCTCTCCCGAGCGATATTGGGCGCATAAACCGCGACGATTCGAAATGCAGCACTTTTTACGGCAACATCGGCCACGACCAGTCTGCCATCAGCATCCGCGTGAACAACGTTTACACTTGCGGACAGGGTGCGTCTTACTAACAAGGAAACTCCCCTAGCACAACGGTCACCGAAAGCTGAAAAAACATCGAAATGCTTCGACAGCAGTCGGTGATCGTCGATCGAATCATAGTGAGTTTCCTGTAACGCAGCCACATCTATGTCAAAAGACATGAGGTCCCCCAGTATGCGTTTAGCTTTGCTTAAAGACCTCATGCCCCTTGTGTTCAGGCTTCCTAAAACTAAGTTCGCGGCCATCTGCACTAATCAGTGTCAACCACCGGTCTGAAGTCTTTCGGGACGAGGATGCCGCAGGCATTAGCCATATTACCCGTTAGTAAGTCGGACGTAACCCGTCCGTCTCGGGTAATGCCCCCGACATCCAATGGAAAGGTGAGTTTTAGGGCCCTATAAAAACAAGGGTGGACGTACATAGGGACCCTCCCTTCGCTATCTTTTCTCAGCTGTTTGAGGGAGTCATGGGTATCATCCACCAGTTTCAGACCCGGAATTGCCCCCTTGGCGGCCTCAACCATTTTCCAAAGGCTTCTCGTCCTGCCTTCCCTGGTCTTTCGGATGAAAGTGATGATCAAGGGGGCATCTGGAAAATTTTGGGGCTTGGTGATATCTAGCCCCTGGGTCTGAGTGAGGAGCTGCAGCGGCCGCACGATTTTTAACTGTCTCGAGTTGAGATTGGCAGCGACAAGGTGAAAATCTGCTTCGCAGATATGGTCCCCTGGCAAGAAGGGGAGCCTTCGGGTTTTTTCCTTCCTTACTGGGGAACGAGAAGCAGACCTGCTGCTAATTTTGGGCTCCGGCTTTTTGTTTTGAGACAGAGAGCGGGAGCGGGCTGGGGTAGAATCAACAGGGGAGGGGGATTTCTGCTCAGTATTAGGGGTAGGGGGTTGGGATTCAGGAGTCTGAGCAGAAGAGACGGTCATCTCTTCAGACGTTGGGGCAGGGGATTGGGGTCCAGCCTCTTTATCTTTCTTAGCCTTTTTTGTGGCTCTTTTCAAATCCCTAGATTCCTTTTTCTCTGTCTCTGAAGCCGGCCCAGCGTCATCTTCCATTTTGTTTTCGTCTTGTTTCTCCCCTTCCGAGTCTGATGTTGTCAAGGGGACCGTCTGCTTCCTCTTAGTTGCCACTGCCAATCCAGATGTTGAAGGCTGCGGCTCCTCGGTGGGAATATCTAGATTTCGCGACACTGTGGGTAGCCGCCCCCCTTTTTCACCCGGGGGCTGCACCTTTTTGGAGGGGGACTGCTCCGGACTGGAACTTGGTTCTTCGGTGGGGATGGTCTTTCCACCTTTCACCACCTTGCTCCAGTCTTTTGTTGTTGTTGTTGTTGCAGTGCCCCCTCCGGTCGTTGGTGGAGGAGCTGCTGGTGCCACTGACGCCGCTTTCACTCCCGGGGCTTGAGCAGAAGGGGTCTTTTTAGGTGGAAATTTTTTCGGGCAGGCTTTCGCCATATGCCCCTTCTGCTCACAATGCCAACAATGTGGCCTCCTACCCTCGACGATGACACTCATTGTCCAGGTGTCGCACTTGAGTAGGGGTGGGATATTATTGAAGCCGTCCCGGTCGACTCTCATATTTATTTTGTAGTCCCCTACCATAAGGTTACGGGGACCACGGACCGGGACTATAGCTTCGACGTCCCCATACTGACTTAGGACAGCACCAAGCTGTTCTGAGCTAATATAGCAGGGGACGCCAAGGACGGTGACTAAAGTCCTTCTCCTACTCAAGTACTCCGGCCTGAGAATGAGATTTTTAAATCTCAGGTCGGCCCTGGACACTTTTTCTGCTTCCTGTTCACTTGGCAGCAGAATATCCCAAGTGGCGAACCCTCTGCGGCACACATAGGATGCTGGGACTTTAAGCCCGTACAGAAGGTCCGCCATTTGATTCACTTCGACCCCAGCCAACCCCTTGGTTTTGGTGTCGATGGTGACTAGCGATACTATTCTTTTCGCTAGTCGATCCACCGCACCTGGAGCTGCTTTGATGTTGTTACCGTCGGTCAATTGTTTGTATTTTTCGTCAAACAACCGACGGTACTCTTCGGGGCTTAGCTGGGACTGGGGTCCCCACTTGTCTTGAGTTGCTGAGAGGGCAGGAGATGCTGATACTGTAGGTGATGGTGGTGATACAGGCGGCGTCTTCTGCCCGGGAGGGATGGTCCTGTCCTGGCTGGACAAACTTTGAGTAGGAGGGAGGGACGGCCACTCTTTCGGAGATGCCAAAGGATTGGACACCTTTGGAGTGGCCAACTTGGTCCCACCTCCCCTTTTGCTGGCGGCACCAACTGCTCCAGATTTGATTTCTGGTCCAGCGACCCCCTTCGTTCTCGGTCTGGATTTTCTTGTACCGGTTTTCGTAGGGCTTTTGTTTGGTGCCCTCACACTGTTGCTGCTGCTGCTGCGGCTACTACTGCCACTGTAGGTTCCTAGAGGTCCAAACAGCTCGTAGTCCATTTCAGACATTTCCATCTGAGCAGCCTCCGGGTCGCTTGGCCCTGGCGGCTGATCTGGATCGGTGGCTCCTTCCTGTTGGAGCTCCACCGACCTGGCTGGCCTCAATCCTACAGGCAGGAGACTTTTCCTCCTGCGAGCAGGCGGGCTGACGGTTAAAGCCCGTCGACCAACTGGTGTGATGGGGAGTCTCTCCCACCGACCCAGATCACCTCTCCCAGCTGAGCTAAAACCTACGCTGCCGGGGTCAGCAGCGTTGAAATCACTAGCAGAGTTGCCGTAGCATGCGGCAAACTCCGAATTACTTTCAGTGCGGGGGACAGCACTGCCGTAGGTACTGGGCATGCCGCCTAAGTCGTCAAAAAACCCGTACGTTAAGTCTTGGCCTACTCCGGCCCCCAGATGTTTTTTAGGCATCTGGGAACCAGAGCCCGAGCTAGGCACTAAGCCTCCACCGGAGCTCGGTCCAGTCCTCCCCTCTTCCGTTTTGCCCTGCACAACGGCAGAATAAAAACAAAACGCGTAGTATTATTTTTTTTTTTTTAGGTGTGAAAAAAAAAAAAAAAAAAAAAAAAAAAAAATTATCGAAAATAAATAAAACCAGATCTGAACCCGGCGCTAACCCGCCGATTTGGAGATGGAAGAACGTTTGCTAAATGTGACTCTAGCTGTTCAACCAAATCCGGCCAGCTGCTTAAGTTGTACCTGGGTTCAGAACAAACCTAAAAACAAGAAGAAAATAAACTCAGTTAGTGCCCAAAAGGGGCTATACGAATCACCCAAGAGGGGTGATCACCCAAAAGGGGTGAGAAGAACAATGGTGCCCAAAAGGGGCTTGCCCAGGGGACAGAGAGAGAGTCCCCGGTCAAAAAAGGTGCACAAGAGGCCAAGTAGCGTGTCACTCCCAAGTAAAACTCCAAAGTAAAACTCCAAAGTAAAAATCCAACGTAAAAATCCAAAGTAAAACTTCAAAGTAAAAATCCAAAGTAAAACTTCAAAGTAAAAATCCAACGTAAAAATCCTAAGTAAAAATCCTGGGGTGAAAAAATAACGACGTCAATTTGAAAACTGTGCTTGGTCTTTTAGGAGTGTGCTCTGTTTATTTATCTCTTTAAATATTTACATATAAAAACAGATGTGGCACAAGGCCAAAAACGGGTATGGGGGAGGAGTGGGGGTCGGGGGTCGTCCACTGGTCTATGCCCTAAAAAACTAGCTTCAATCACCACAATACCACATTTACTCTATGGACTTAATCTACTTAAAATATCCCCAGGTTGTTTCATGATTTTTTATTTACAAAAATAATATGTACAGAGTATGGTGATAGGGAGTGGGACAACAAAAACTAAGCCTTAAAAAATCCCCCAAAAATAAATAAAAATAAAATGGATGTAAAAATAAAGAACAAAATAAAATGCTAATTATGGTAAGTTAGTAGGACCCTCCCATCCTATCTAAGGTATGAACTGCTCACTGTCTTCCGGAACAACCGAAAGCAAGAGAGTCAGCTCCTAAGTGGGAGTGGGCGTTGCCTAGGGGGACAAAATAAATATTGGGTAGGGTTTATTTTGGGGGGGGGGAATGTGCGGTGTCCTCCAGGATAAATACCATTAGGGCAGGCCAGGGATAAAGTAAATCGGGGAGCGGGCATCCTGGAGGAGTTCTGACACCTAAAATAAAGATGGGGAAAACAGGACTCATTTGTACTACTAGCTATAGGGACTGATCCAACAATTGGATATTTATGACAAACTTGTCAAAAAGAAATACCTAAGGTCGGCGTGTGCCATGCTTAGGCAGGGAACACGAACTCAATTCTATTCCGTATGAACACACATAAACTAGCGGTGTGTATCCACCTACTTTTAAATAGCGAGAAGGGTAACCTCCTTCTATCACATTTAATTTTGATTTTAAGTTGATGCTTAAAATACGAAATTAAATCATAATAAGAAGGCGGCACCCCACCGCTCCCTATGTCTAAGCGTGAAGACCACACTACGAGTCTAGCTACGGCTAAAATCGCAAGTAACACCATTCGTTTCTCCCTGGGCCACAATGGGTCCATGTTGAAAACAACGGATTCTAAATCCAGGCACGTCACCCGCTCGGGAACGATGCGAGCCGTCACCTCGTTGACATACGTCCAGTATTCACGCAGCTTGGAGCAGTTGAAAAAGGCGTGCTTGGCCGTTTCAATTTCATCATCCTCGCAACGTGGACAAAAAGGGTCCATACTTAGACCAATACTGAAGCGTATGCCATTAAGGGGTACTACATTTCGAACTAATCGCCAGGTTAGAGAAAACTCAGTATTGTTAAGATGACTCCGGCCTGGCGCCCAATTCCACTGAGAGCGAACCTCCTCCTCCGACAATCCAAGTCGCTCCCCAAGTGGATCCAAAGCGGTCCCCACCACTAACTCCCGATATAGTGTTTTCCTAGACCGGGCGAGGTCACTGGACCCCGGCAGCACTCTGAGCGCAGTTCGGCATTCGTTGAAGAACCGCGATTGACCCCTTGGCCTACGACGGCATTCAGCCAAGTGGTCAGGGGTGAGGTTGGAAAAAGCCTTCTCAACCGCAGGGCCCCACGCGGACTCCTCTGTCAAAGTTCTACTCAGGAATGTTAACCTCTCGGCATATAAATGGCTCGCCAAGTCGGGCATTCCCAAGCCCCCAACATCAGGACGTTGAGTACAGACCTGTCTACAGACTAGCAGCTTTCTCTTGTTCCACAAAAGCGAGAAAAGCGTACGCGTTAAAGCCGCCAAGCGGTCCGCAGGCAGAGGTAGTACAGCCAATCGGTAAAGGATAAGCGGAAAGACGTACATGGCGCACGCCTCAGCTCGACCTTTAAGGGAAAGCCCCCTTCGAAGCCAAATCCTTACAGACGCTTCGACCTTAGACTGTACTTCCGACCAATTCTTATCAAGCTGGAGACCCGGTCCGAACCACACGCCGAGGATTCGAACCGGGCCATCGGACCAGTTGAAAAGGCCCGGCAGCGCATCCGCGCCACTCCAGGCAGCCAACCTTAGGCCATTGGATTTGCTAAGGTTGACCACGGCCCCTGTAACATCTTCATACCTTTTGAGTGCCTTAGTTACCGTGGAGATGTCTCGACGGCACGAGACGAACACGGTAACATCATCGGCATACGCGGAGACCCTGGCTCGCGCACCACCAGGTAGAGCGATACCGCGTAGGGCGGGTCCAGCCTCCCCTTGCCTCAGCTTGCGCAGGAAGGGTTCCAACGCAAGAACGTAGAGGAGAGGAGACAACGGACACCCCTGACGTACCGACCGAGAAACAGCAAACGATTCCGATCGCATCCCGTTTACCTGCACCACTGCCGTCGGGCTGTGATACAGCATGGAAATCCATCTGCGGAAGTCCGGTGTAAAACCGGCGGTTTCTAAAACAGATCCCAAGAACCGATGGTCAACCCTATCAAAAGCTTTGGACTGATCTAAATTGATCAGCGCGGCTTCGGTGTCGTCTTCTAACCCCTCTAAGATCGTGCGTATCAGATGCAAGTTGTTCTGAATCGATCTCCCCTTCACAGCATAATTCTGATCAGGTTCAATCAATTCACCAATAACAGCCTGCAACCGATTTGCAAGAACTTTGGCCAAAATCTTTAAATCTGTATTTAACAGAGTTATGGGCCTATAGTCATCTAAACCCCCAACATGCTCGCCCTTTTTCTTAAGCAATGTGATCACTCCCCTGGTGACTTGACCAGGGATAGAACCCTGTGCAAACCAGTGGTTGAACACATCCGTCAGAATAGGTACGAACATGTGCGACAGCCTCAAGAACAATTCATAGGGCAAACCATCAAGTCCCGGAGATTTGTCGTAGCCGACCTGCTTCAACGCAGTCAGGACCTCACATTCTGTAATGCGCCCATCACAACTAGCCGCTCGAGCCGCCTCCAGGCGGGGCGAACCGGCCAAATAGTTGCCAAACTCCTCGACGCGGAGTCTGGACAGTTGGGTGAAGCGATCCGCGAAATGCTCCCGAAACCCCTCACAAATCTCCCGAGCCGACACAAGGGTGTGTCCTTCCGGGCTTTGAATTTGACGAATATAGCCGTCCGAGTTGCGACATAGTGGAGCTCTACGCTCTGCAGCGTCAACATTCACGGCTTCGTTGGACACTCTTTCTAACCTAGCCCTGACTACTTGACCTTCATACCGCTCGTTAGCCGAACGTTTCAGGTCCCCCTTAGCTAAGTTTATGGCTAGGGAATCCCCCCCTTCCACCGCCTGGGCCAGCTTTTTTTCTAAACGCTTTTCTGTCTCAGCCTTATTTAAGGCGAGGCGTTGGCTATATTTGACAGAAAAGCTCCTAATGTCACATTTAGCGTTAACCCACCACTTACTCCCGGTTACCGCCCCCACTAATCCCTTTTGAAAATTAAGTGTTAGCCTGTCCCGGAAGTCACGTATCTCCAGTAAGGAGGTATTTAACTTCCAGTACCCAGCTAACTTATGGGTTTTAGGTTCTATTTCCATACTGGCCACAAGTAATTTGTGGTCAGAATGGGCTAACCAGTGGAACGTGGGACAAGAGATATAATCTACTTTGCCTCTTCTCACTAACAACCGATCCAAGTAAGTACTTGAAACGGAAGGCCTATTAGAAAGCCACGTCCACCACTCCCGCCCCGGGTGATCGACACGAAACCTATCGACCAGATCACATTCAGTCATCAGATCAGAAAGGCTGGTCTCACACCCACCAGACCCTCTAGGCCCACCGACCTTATCTATTTTGGGATCAAGGATGGCATTCCAATCCCCCAGTAAAATTAACCGCTTTGAACCCCCGAGGAACCCCTCCAACCCCCGGAAAAAGAGAGCCCTCTCCCGAGCGATATTGGGCGCATAAACCGCGACGATTCGAAATGCAGCACTTTTTACGGCAACATCGGCCACGACCAGTCTGCCATCAGCATCCGCGTGAACAACGTTTACACTTGCGGACAGGGTGCGTCTTACTAACAAGGAAACTCCCCTAGCACAACGGTCACCGAAAGCTGAAAAAACATCGAAATGCTTCGACAGCAGTCGGTGATCGTCGATCGAATCATAGTGAGTTTCCTGTAACGCAGCCACATCTATGTCAAAAGACATGAGGTCCCCCAGTATGCGTTTAGCTTTGCTTAAAGACCTCATGCCCCTTGTGTTCAGGCTTCCTAAAACTAAGTTCGTGGCCATCTGCACTAATCAGTGTCAACCACCGGTCTGAAGTCTTTCGGGACGAGGATGCCGCAGGCATTAGCCATATTACCCGTTAGTAAGTCGGACGTAACCCGTCCGTCTCGGGTAATGCCCCCGACATCCAATGGAAAGGTGAGTTTGAGGGCCCTATAAAAACAAGGGTGGACGTACATAGGGACCCTCCCTTCGCTATCTTTTCTCAGCTGTTTGAGGGAGTCATGGGTATCATCCACCAGTTTCAGACCCGGAATTGCCCCCTTGGCGGCCTCAACCATTTTCCAAAGGCTTCTCGTCCTGCCTTCCCTGGTCTTTCGGATGAAAGTGATGATCAAGGGGGCATCTGGAAAATTTTGGGGCTTGGTGATATCTAGCCCCTGGGTCTGAGTGAGGAGCTGCAGCGGCCGCACGATTTTTAACTGTCTCGAGTTGAGATTGGCAGCGACAAGGTGAAAATCTGCTTCGCAGATATGGTCCCCTGGCAGGAAGGGGAGCCTTCGGGTTTTTTCCTTCCTTACTGGGGAACGAGAAGCAGACCTGCTGCTAATTTTGGGCTCCGGCTTTTTGTTTTGAGACAGAGAGCGGGAGCTAGCTGGGGTAGAATCAACAGGGGAGGGGGATTTCTGCTCAGTATTAGGGATAGGGGGTTGGGATTCAGGAGTCTGAGCAGAAGAGACGGTCATCTCTTCAGACGTTGGGGCAGGGGATTGGGGTCCAGCCTCTTTATCTTTCTTAGCCTTTTTTGTGGCTCTTTTCAAATCCCGAGATTCCTTTTTCTCTGTCTCTGGAGCCGGCCCAGCGTCATCTTCCATTTTGTTTTCGTCTTGTTTCTCCCCTTCCGAGTCTGATGTTGTCAAGGGGACCGTCTGCTTCCTCTTAGTTGCCACTGCCAATCCAGATGTTGAAGGCTGCGGCTCCTCGGTGGGAATATCTAGATTTCGCGACACTGTGGGTAGCCGCCCCCCTTTTTCACCCGGGGGCTGCACCTTTTTGGAGGGGGACTGCTCCGGACTGGAAATTGGTTCTTCGGTGGGGATGGTCTTTCCACCTTTCACCACCTTGCTCCAGTCTTTTGTTGTTGTTGTTGTTGTTGTTGTTGTTGCAGTGCCCCCTCCGGTCGTTGGTGGAGGAGCTGCTGGTGCCACTGACGCCGCTTTCACTCCCGGGGCTTGAGCAGAAGGGGTCTTTTTAGGTGGAAATTTTTTCGGGCAGGCTTTCGCCATATGCCCCTTCTGCTCACAATGCCAACAATGTGGCCTCCTACCCTCGACGATGACACTCATTGTCCAGGTGTCGCACTTGAGTAGGGGTGGGATATTATTGAAGCCGTCCCGGTCGACTCTCATATTTATTTTGTAGTCCCCTACCATAAGGTTACGGGGACCACGGACCGGGACTATAGCTTCGACGTCCCCATACTGACTTAGGACAGCACCAAGCTGTTCTGAGCTAATATAGCAGGGGACGCCAAGGACGGTGACTAAAGTCCTTCTCCTACTCAAGTACTCCGGCCTGAGAATGAGATTTTTAAATCTCAGGTCGGCCCTGGACACTTTTTCTGCTTCCTGTTCACTTGGAAGCAGAATATCCCATGTGGCGAACCCTCTGCGGCACACATAGGATGCTGGGACTTTAAGCCCGTACAGAAGGTCCGCCATTTGATTCACTTCGACCCCAGCCAACCCCTTGGTTTTGGTGTCGATGGTGACTAGCGATACTATTCTTTTCGCTAGTCGATCCACCGCACCTGGAGCTGCTTTGATGTTGTTACCGTCGGTCAATTGTTTGTATTTTTCGTCAAACAACCGACGGTACTCTTCGGGGCTTAGCTGGGACTGGGGTCCCCACTTGTCTTGAGTTGCTGAGAGGGCAGGAGATGCTGATACTGTAGGTGATGGTGGTGATACCGGCGGCGTCTTCTGCCCAGGAGGGATGGTCCTGTCCTGGCTGGACAAACTTTGAGTAGGAGGGAGGGACGGCCACTCTTTCGGAGATGCCAAAGGATTGGACACCTTTGGAGTGGCCAACTTGGTCCCACCTCCCCTTTTGCTGGCGGCACCAACTGCTCCAGATTTGATTTCTGGTCCAGCGACCCCCTTCGTTCTCGGTCTGGATTTTCTTGTACCGGTTTTCGTAGGGCTTTTGTTTGGTGCCCTCATACTGTTGCTGCTGCTGCTGCGACTACTACTGCCACTGTAGGTTCCTAGAGGTCCAAACAGCTCATAGTCCATTTCAGACATTTCCATCTGAGCAGCCTCCCGGTCGCTTGGCCCTGGCGGCTGATCTGGATCGGTGGCTCCTTCCTTTTGGAGCTCCACCGACCTGGCTGGCCTTAATCCTACAGGCAGGAGACTTTTCCTCCTGCGAGCAGGCGGGCTGACGGTTAAAGCCCGTCGACCAACTGGTGTGATGGGGAGTCTCTCCCACCGACCCAGATCACCTCTCCCAGCTGAGCTAAAACCTACGCTGCCGGGGTCAGCAGCGTTGAAATCACTAGCAGAGTTTCCGTAGCATGCGGCAAACTCCGAATTACTTTCAGTGCGGGGGACAGCACTGCCGTAGGTACTGGGCATGCCGCCTAAGTCGTCAAAGAACCCGTACGTTAAGTCTTGGTCTACTCCGGCCCCCAGATGTTTTTTAGGCATCTGGGAACCAGAGCCCGAGCTAGGCACTAAGCCTCCACCGGAGCTCGGTCCAGTCCTCCCCTCTTCCGTTTTGCCCTGCACAACGGCAGAATAAAAACAAAACGCGTAGTATTATTTTTTTTTTTAGGTGTGAAAAAAAAAAAAAAAAAAAAAAAAAAAATTATCGAAAATAAATAAAACCAGATCTGAACCCGGCGCTAACCCGCCGATTTGGAGATGGAAGAACGTTTGCTAAATGTGACTCTAGCTGTTCAACCAAATCCGGCCAGCTGCTTAAGTTGTACCTGGGTTCAGAACAAACCTAAAAACAAGAAGAAAATAAACTCAGTTAGTGCCCAAAAGGGGCTATACGAATCACCCAAGAGGGGTGATCACCCAAAAGGGGTGAGAAGAACAATGGTGCCCAAAAGGGGCTTGCCCAGGGGACAGAGAGAGAGTCCCCGGTCAAAAAAGGTGCACAAGAGGCCAAGTAGCGTGTCACTCCCAAGTAAAACTCCAAAGTAAAACTCCAAAGTAAAAATCCAACGTAAAAATCCAAAGTAAAACTTCAAAGTAAAAATCCAAAGTAAAACTTCAAAGTAAAAATCCAACGTAAAAATCCTGGGGTGAAAAAATAACGACGTCAATTTGAAAACTGTGCTTGGTCTTTTAGGAGTGTGCTCTGTTTGAGTCTTTGCAACCATGGTATTTATTATGTTTGGTTGTTTCCATTAGTTCTTCAATAGGGGTGATTTGTACCCCACAACAATTATTATATGTAATAATGTTACACCGGCCGTTCCAACAGAATAGACACTACACCGGTTATATATATTCGCGTAAGTCATTTGTGCTTCTAATAAAGAACTGTTAAATAAGCAAGTCGCATTTTTGCAAAATGCAAAGGGGTTTAAAAGATTTCCCATAAAACTAGTCCTATTTTGCTAATAGCGACGGACTTGGTTTTGTAAAACTACATACACATATAAAAAAAGGATTTTTTCCTCAGTTTTGTTTTTCAAACAAAATAACTGGGATTTAATTATTTTTTTGGTAAGAAAAAAATATATTTCTTGCTTTGTGTGTTGGTTGATCAAACTAATTATATTAACCACGTTGTGGGGAAAACTGATTTGTTTTACAAGTGTAAATTGTGTGGTGCATAATTTTAATTCGTGAATGAATGACGCTTAATTCAAAGATTCTCTTTTTCAATCAGTTAACTCCCAAACAGAACAAAATGTTACGTTACACATATAGTTAGTTGAACAACAAATGGAACTTCAAAGAAAACAGATTGAAATTTAAGATCAATTTAAAACAGTTCTTGGAACAGCAAAAAGCCCAAAGAAAAATGCCTGCTGAATAAATAGAGCTCGCGACCACACGAGAAGAAATATTCCAAGAAAGACGGCTACAACAGCAGAAACACTTCGTAGAACTCTTGATTAAACCACAGGAGGAACAGAGAAAATTTCTGGAGGCAACACAGTTAACGAAAGCAAACGAGAATCATAAGTCATTCTCCCAGACGGCTGTGTAGAGCGCTATCGATATTTTCAATTATAATCCAGAAGACGATGTCACTTTTGCTCACTTCTATAGAAGATATTATGATATTTTGGTATCGGAGTGCATTAAAGGGACAGACTCTAAAAAAGTTAGATTTTCGCTAAGAAAATTAGGAGCTGCCGAGCATACAAAGTCCGTGAATTTTATCCACAGGATATATAAGTGTATGAATGTCCCTAGAAGAAGGAAAGACGACTACATTACGTATGCAAGTATAGTAAATAAACTTGGCGACCATTTTAAATTAGAGGAATTATCATCGTATCATTTTAAATGTGTAATATTCATGCAAGGGCTAGGCTTTAATAAAGACTCCGAAATCAGACGTCGTGTTTAAATAAACTCGAAAGTGAGCCATTCATAACAATACAAAACTTAGCGGAAGACTGTGAACGTTTTGTTGCATTAGAAGAGGACAGTCGTGACATAGACGAACACGGAGTGTCGCACATTAAAAAGATCCATCAGAAGACAAAATTGACTTCAATGAATAACCAGAGAAAAAAACATGGTAAAGATCAACCTGGTACGTGTCGGGGGTGTACAGATAACCATTGGTACAATGAGTGTCCCTACATATTCAAACAATGTGACAACTGCCACCAGGAAGGGCATAAGGCATCACGTTGTAGAAAAAATCTTGTAGAGAGATAGTCATTAAACTGACAACAATTGAACCTGACGAACAAAATATCCGGAAATATGTATAGGTGAAAATGCTTAAAACAAAGTAAGACAACAGCTTGATAGTGGGTCTGACATTTCCATCATTAATGCACAGAAGAAGCTTGGGAGACCCACTCTGATCAAATCACAAAAAAACGGCGAGAGGCGTGAGTGGTGAATAAATAACCTTCGAAGGGGAATTATTGACGAATATTTATTTTTAGAATAAGACCGAAACACCAAAAAGTGTTGTGATGCGAAAATCGAATACGCTTTTTGGAACTGATCTAATTGAAAAGTTTTGACTATGGGATCTGCCTTTAAGCTCCTTTGGCGAAAAGGTTGAAGATTCAAATGTGGAGGCAGAAAAACTGAACAGACAATTAAAAGAGAATTTTTCAGACGTATTTTCAGGCGGTCTTGGAAGGTGTACGAAAGCGGTAGCAAAGTTTGAAGTCAAAACAAATGAACTGCCTGTTTTCAGAAAAAAATGAAATGTTCCACACGGCGCTATAGAGCAAATAGACGGTGAATTAGAAAGACTCGATAACGTGGGTGTAATTTCAAAAATTGATCACAGTGAGTGGACTTCACCTACAATTTATGTTAAGAAATAGAACAAGGAGATTCGGGTGTGTGCCGACTTCTTCACAGGCTTGAACAAGCTAATATGTTTTAATTGTGACATTAAACAATAAAATACGTAATATATTAAATCTACACTTCAGCTGAAAGCTTTATTTTAAAAAGCAAAGTAAACTAACCCCGTGATGCTATTATGTTTACAATAATTGGGGGAGGGGGGGAGAGTTTAAATTCAACACATTTTGTAGCGATAGATTCGTCATTTTTAAATGCCGTTTATGACGTTTCGCTTCTGAACTCTTCAAATGTAACTCGAAATGTGAAGTAATTGAATTGTTTTACTTATATGAATGTATTCCTTAATTAGATGGTCTTAGAAAACATCGAATATTCCGGTTACTTAAAAACTAAATATAACGCACTTAGCACAATTTTCATAAGTATGTATATAGTGTTATTAGTGATGATACTTCGTCGTATGTTCTGTGATACGTTATGCTTTTGTTTTCTTTACAATATCTAATGCGTGTAAAGTATGTTTTACCTTCAGTAGACGATTATGGTTACGGCAACGTGATCGATGTAACGTGATCGATGTAACGTGATCGGTGTAACGTGATCGGTGTAACGTGGTCGATGTAACGTGATCGATGTAACGTGATCTATGTAACGTGATCGGTGTAACGTGATCGATGTAACGTGATCGGTGTAACGTGTTATCGTTATACGCACAATAATCTGACCCTCTCGTTTATTTATCGATGTAAGAAGAATAAAAGTGGCACAAAATGGTTTCGTTTAGTTCAATTGTAGTGTTGCAGATAGATGAATTATACTCTGTTTTTTTATCATATGTCCACGTTTAATTAAAAGAAATGTGTGGAGGCATATGCGTACAAATAATAGTTTATCGTAACAGTTCTAGTCTATAAGGCTTCATCATCCGGTTTCCCCTAATAATGAAGGTGTTTATACTTAATTCATTTATTCCTTTTAGACGTAATCTCTATTTGGATTTACCAATAAATGCAGACAACAATTATAAATGTTATAAAAATATAACAACAAAATTCCCCAAGTTCTGCTCACGGTATTTCGTTTTATTTGCTGAAACTCTCCCTCTAAAATGCATGCATAACCACACACACACATGTAGTTTTTTTCTGTTAGACACACACACCCTCTCATGATCTTCCTGTATTGATGACGCAGTCTGTTACATCGAATTTCGAAAAGTTTAACAGACCGACGACAATGAAAGCATTACTGAACTTAATGGAGAACGATTTTCACTTGTGTAAAAAATACTTCAGAAATTCCTATCGACACTTGAGATGATAATTTTGCTTGAAGGTGATGTCTGAATACTAATACAACTCCTATATACAATCCACACACACGTGTATATATATACATACATATATATATATATATATATATATATAATATTAGTTATTAAAAATAACAAGCAATTTGAAAGCCATACAATGCATTTAAGTTTTATTAACTTTTTTTTTTTTCAATTGAATTTTCGAAGATATACTTCTTCATCAGAATTAAATAAAGATATATAAAATACCTTTCATTTTTTTTTTCCTTTTAGATCTCAACTGATAACACCAAAAAAAAAAAAAAAAAAAAAAAAAAAAAAAAACAAGATGAGATCTAAAAGGAAAAAAAAAAATGAAAGGTATTTTATATATCTTTATTTAATTCTGATGAAGAAGTATATCTTCGAAAATTCAATTGAAAAAAAAAAAGTTAATAAAACTTAAATGCATTGTATGGGTGTCAAGGTGCTTGTTATTTTTAATAACTAATATTTCCTATATAATCAATGCTTTCTAACGAGGACTACAACCACATTATATATATATATATATATATATATATATATATATATATAGTTCTGTTATTGTGGTTCTTTGGGAGATGTCAATCGAATGAATATTAAATGCTTATTTGATAACGCTCTATAAACAAGTATACTTATTTTTATTTAGACGGACATCATGGGCTAAATATCTAAAACACATGTTTTAGCGGGGAAATCATTCAAATCAACTTGTTACTCTTTTATGTTATCAATTATTTGATAACTAATCGCGAGGTTACAAGTAGCCTGATGCCGACCAACGTAATGGATGCTTTTGTGGAACAAAAGAAGGGACAGGAAGGTACTGAATAGAGACAGCCCCCTAAAATCAGTATTACCGTGACAAAATTATTGAGAAGGCAAATAAATTCGCACAGCTGGTAACCGAAAATGGATTAATTGTAGACATTCTAAAACTGAAAGAGATAAATAAAAAAAGTACCGTAATGTTCGTTGTTGACAAAAATTATTCGTTGGAAAGAATTCAGCGCCTGGAATACCGTACTTCCAAATGAAACATATCCTAACCTGTCTCAAACCGAGATAATTAGCCAGGACTATAGCCTGAGAATTGATTACATGGGAAAAAGACCAACGGTAGTCTCCATCTGTGATGTACATTTCCATGTCGACGGTGAACACCCTACGCTTTTCTACTAAAATATAGGGAAATTACTTGGGTTAATTGGGACGAATACCGAGGAACATGAAACTTAGAAATCCTTCTTGATAAGTCTGATTTCGACAACATGCCTTATTATATGTAGGTTTGTGAGGAGAAATTAACAATCATAGAAGCTGGGAGAAGACCCGTTTGTTAGACATGCGAACAAATACGGCATCTAACTATTGATTGCCCTAAAAAAGGTTACTACTACTACTGCTACCACAAAGCCCACTACTACTAAAAGAAGAGTGAGCCAACACCTTTGTATACCATTAACACTAAGAGTGCAGGTGCTCATAATTGTTTCCATCAGAAACATCTCAGTAAAGATGAAGAAACGTATCAGTGAATTTTGGAGCCCGGAAAAAACGCCGGGTCGTATATCCTTAGAACACATAAGAGAAGAGGAGATGTTAAGGAATGATCATGGAAACGATAAATATGTTGAAGTGAGAGAATTGAAGAAAAGATGGACTAAGAAAGAGTAAATTCAAAAAATACTCAACAATCAAACCCTTATTCACAAGTGTAACCCCCCTCATCTAAAGAAAGCTCTCAGCCCTCCCCGAAAATAAAAAAAACTCATCCACCTCAACTCCCGCACAGACAAAATATTCATACGACTCTCAAATCAATGCCCCTACTAATAACAGGTCCCATAAAACACAGATAACCTAAGCTCATTCCCGTAAGTCCCACAATAGATTCAAAGCCAGACTCCTCTGCGAAACCTTCTCCATTTGTATCCCCGCAAAACACCGTCAAACGTACTCCCAATACACCCCCTACGCAACATCCTTCTGCCGCTTCACTACTATCACAAAGCACCCCTTTCCCATTCCCGAATGGAAGATATGCCACCTCCACCTTCTCATTACACTCAAAAAACAAAATAAGTCCCTCCCTAGAAAGAAGTGGAAAAATAGTTCCTTTCTATCCGGAAAATAATTATGTGTAGCAACTGACGTCCAAGAGGTCACTGCCAAAAATCACAACCTATTCGATATGAAAAAAACTACTTGCGTTTCAGGAAGCGGTGAGAAATCTGATGAATAACCACTTAACTTCCCTAATGCAACGAGAGTGCTCACAGTGATAAGAAAAAAAACCGGAAGCCAAAAGACCGAATACTATTTTTCATTTCATTCCTCCAATTGCAATTTTCAAAAACGGCAATTTAATGTGTTTAAGAAAAGATTGTGTTGAGAAGGTTCCCGTTCGTCTACATCCTTTTCCCTGTATAGGATAGCAAAACTAACCTACCCCTTGAATGTTGGCGGTATCTTGCTTACCGGGCATATTGATGTTCAGATGCCAATGATTTCTTTTGGGAGAGCAATTGGCATCAATAGCTGATCAATGTCTGTTTCTAGGCGCAAACCCTAAGATATCCTCAATGGCTCTCTATTTAGCTAGTTTGAATTTATGTGTGCTGAAGGCCGACTCTCGTCAATTTAGAGTTGCTACATACCTTCAACACATTGGAGTGAGTATATGTTGTATTCAGGAAACCCACTTAATTCCAGGTAACCATTTGGGTGCGCTGGCTAGGGGTGTTTAAGTCTATTTAGCGTACTCTGCTTCTCACTCAAGAGTAATTAATGTACTTGTAAGTAAGTATTTAGATGCGTCGTGTGACAGTTGTTTCATGGATCCGGAAAGAAGGTTGTGCGTACTGGATATCACCATATAATAGAAGGAGTTTCGACTCATTGGGGGTTATGCGCCCAATAACCGTGCTAAGTTCAGTACCTTCTTTCGACAGATCGAGCAGTTCATGAATACAAATCGGACGGTCATTTAAGCAGGAGACTAGAACGCGGCCCTCTATCCCGATATAGATCGTAATCAGGCTAAGGGATCTAACCAGGATCAGGATGCTAAGGCATTTCATTACTTTGTTGATGAATTCGACCTTATCGATAAATACCGGAATGAAAATATCCGTGATAGAGTATGGACTTGCACATATATACGAGGTTCTGGTCCAATAAAACTTGCGAGTTATATTGGGCGGTTCTTTATTATGAGAGTTGACGTAAAATTATAAGAACGTCCAAGTTTTCATGATATAGTTTACTCGGATCATAGAGTTGTTCGGGTCCGTGTAAACTGAGATAGACCTAGGCCTAGATTAGTTGGTACTGGAAGCACACACGTCATTGTTCGATGTGAAGGGCTACCAAGAACAGCTATAACTGACCTTACAGCGGGAATTAACGGGGACTGTATTTCGGAATAGACAGTTGGTTCACTTTAGAAGGTAATTAGGCCCTTTACTGCAGATTTTAGTTACGAATCAATCTAACAATGTGTTAGATGCGGTGAGGAAGACGAGACCTTTAGTCACACTTTCTGTTATTGCTGCACAGTTGTGCTGCTGATTAGGCTTGTTTCGGGTTTCATGGTTCGCATACTTAGCGTATCGTCTTTTGTACCTGAAACCTATTAATGTATGTCGAAACTGGGCTCCGACAGTAGATGGACAGACACGTTTTTTTAGCATACTAGCCGGTATGATGGAAACGATATGGAATATTCGTATGGAGGCAGTTTACGGAGCTGAGACATACACTCCTCTCGACCTCATTGGGCTTTTAAAATATTACTTGAAAGCTCGCATTAGGGCTGAGAGAGTTATATTCTCTTCGGTAGCTATTGGTGAAATATGGGTGACAGGTGCAAGAATGTGTAGAGCGGTTGGGGCTGGATTAGATTATTATTTAGAGGTACCTTAGGTATAGGATATTGAGCTGCAGAAACGAACTGAGTGTTGTCCCATTTTGAATATGCCTGAAGACACGTTCTTTGTTGGGGTTTGTAAAGTTTAGTTCATAATTTAGCTAGGGTATTAATGGTTTCATAACGGTCCTTTTATTTTGTCCTTTCCTTTTTATAACTCCTCTTCCTGGCCCAATTAGGTGGCAGATCGCTTGATTTGCCAGAGATGCAGGCCACCCTTCGATATTTTTGAAGGTGTGTGTGAATAAAACATTGGGCCTGCATCAACCCCTTGTTTTCGATCTTTCCATTTCGACTGGCAAATCTGCGTCTCTGTCACAGTTTAGTAATTGGGTATTTTTATTAACTTCCGGTTTTTCAATGTTAATATCATTATATTTGTACATAAAATATTTATTATTACATCACATTGCATATATCTTTCATATGGGTGTTAAGTGGGTTTTTATGGTATGACATCTGTGTGTGATTGGAGATGGATGTATAGTATACATGTGGTATTTTGGTGAATGATGTTCACGAATGAAGCTAGCTAAGTTAAAATAGTTAATATCAGTTAGTGAAGACCGATCCTTTCCACTCCACCTTTTTTTGCATTGTGCCACATTTTATTAATATTTTGTATTAATGAATAAATACCTTGATTGGGGTAGGGTTATATCAGTGGACAATTCGTTCTCGACAATCAGTCCGGCAGGAACTAGGCTATTTTGGTGGCCTTTTATTTGCCGAGCTCAGGTATAATATCCTGGGGTGTTCTAAGATGGGGCATTTTCATAGGCCTTGTCTCCCATGTTTGGGGAGGAGTTAGTTTATTGTTTGATGCCTGAGGCGCATTGACGGGGTTGTCCAGCCCATTTTTGCTAGGCCAGAATGCTCGTTCTTTAGGGGCACTGGCTTGATTATATCTACCTTCTCGACCTTGTGTCACATATTGCTGCGGTGAAAGCCAATTAAATATCGGTGATTAAACCCCAACCCGTTCATTCTCACATAAACTTCGGTTGATTGACAACATCGGGATAGTGTTAGTTATAACAGTCGGTGATTTCTTCTCGACAATCAGGCCGGCAAGAACTGGGCCATTTCGGTCGTCTTTTGTGTTTAGGGCTGAAGTATTCGGTGCTTGGGTTTCCTAGGTGCTGAAACACCCACAAGTCTTGCCTCTCCGAGGCGCTTTGACCGATGAATGCCAACGGTGTTGACCACCCTATGTTTGCTAGGCCAGGGTGCTCCTCCTTAAGGGGTGCTTGCTTGAATTTCCCCTCACCTTCTGACCTTGTGTCACATATTGCTGAAGTTGGAAGCAATTGAATATCGTTGATCCAACAACAGTTTTGACTGGCAGTCAGAAAAGACAGTCAATTTTTTATGTTTATCTGTTATATATATTTTACCAATATACTTGTTATATGTGTCCGTGTTTTAATTTCCCGTCCCTAAACAGGGACATATCATTATATAAGGTTTTTTATATTTTGAAAAGAGTGCAACTATGTGATAATTCTACAAAATATATGTTGTAAGACGGCCACAGTTTTATTTGTTTGTGATTATTAAACACATAGGTTTAATGTATGCAACAAATCGTCGTTTTAATTTCAAACATCATTAAGAAATGCGTAATAATAATTTCACTATTTACAAAAGTCTGGGATCTAAGTGTAGAAATGTACAGTCGGACTTTATCTTGAGTTAGCCAGGTTGTATTTTCGTCTGAACGTTGAGTTCTACATTCAAGGTAGCTATTTATTTTCAAATATAACCCTGAATATGTGTAGAAATAATTGGATAAATACTTAAAGAGTAATCATGTAAGAGTATCTGGAAATTGGCAATATATATATATATATATATATATATATATATATATATATATATATATATATATATATATATATATATATATATATATATATATATATCGTGTTCTAATCCTAGTAGGTATATTTAGATTTAGTTTAAGAAGACCATATGTAGTAATTTTTTACAAGGAATCTGAGTATATTGCATAAGCGGTCTTCTAAAATATTAAAAATAATATATATATATATATATATATATATATATATATATAAATAGAGGGAGAGAGAGAGAGAGAGAGAGAGAGAAACAGAGAGAGTGGGGAGAGAGAAATAAAGAGAGAGAAATAAAGAGAGAGAAGGAAAAATACGATGACAGCAACATTTTAATCGACGACTTGTTTTTTAAATTAAAGACAGCGAGCTGTTTCCCAATTTATAATTATCGAGACACAATTAAAAGTGTTTTAATCACACATCCCATAGTTTTGCACAGACAATGATTCATCAGATATGAAGAAAAACACAAGTACCGTTATACGTTTTGACCCAAAACATATGTATCTTAAAATACACGTGTTAAACCACAAACATAGTCCCGTCTATGTTATTAAAAAAAGAGTGCTTCATTATAGAGTGAATAACAATCAAACTAGCTCGCAGGGTGATATTACAAAACCCTATCTTCGGAACTCAGAAGATAAAACACAATTTTGATAAAGGGAAGACAAGTTGCAATTGTTTAAATAAATGTGCATCCTGAATAATATCCTTTGCACAGTTTCCCAAAACAAGGCAATTTAAACAAAATATAATATAAACAGCACATAATAAAGGACCGGCCTTTCTTTTATGATGACAATTAATTCATCGCACAGCAATATATATATAACAGGTCTCTTAAAAAACTGTCTCTGATGACGATCATGATGATTGAAAACGGCAGTGATGACTGAAATAAGATCCCTCTTAGGCATATTATATCAACTACTATCGTAAAACTGAAAGCTGCTTATATATATATATATATATATATATATATATATATATATATATATATATATATATATATATATATATATATATATATCGTGTGTGTATTTAAATAGGGACATTAAAATTACTTACTGCCTATCTCCCCCATTTTCCTTCTCCATAATTATTAGACGAGACAAAATTAAATAAGCCACTATTTTAAATTAACAATAATAAGAAGTAGAATAAATAAAATTAATAAATAAACGAAGAACTGTTTCATATGTCACATTTTAAAATATAGACGTCCGTATTTTACGCGAACGGTTTGCCTGCGTATTTTTTAAGAAAGTGCATTCTTTCATACGCTTTGTATTCATTTTTGCCATTAAAGACCTGAAGATGATTTCAGAGAGAATTGAAAACGTTAGTCAAACACATTGATCCTTAATCAATTCATTCCATCTACACGTCAAAAAGATCATTCGACGAATAGAAAAAATAAAAAAAGGAATCACTAAACAGAAGATTGATGTCGTCGTCAATAACACATGCCTTAATATATATATATATATATATATATATATATATATATATATGTGCGTGTGTGTATATGTATTTATATATCTATAGTACATTTTAAAAGGAACGTTGTATTATTAAATAATGACCTATCGTGATGAAGGAAAATTAATATACTAGATAGAGCAAAACATTAATTTAATAAATAATCAAAATGAAAGTTGCAACAGTTACAGATTTTATTAAATCACCAACATTTCGAAAACAAAGAAACAACCTCAAATTCTCAATTCTATGGATTTTCAAAGAAGAAGGTGGAACATTAAAAGATTCAGAAACAAATTTGTTATATATAATTACAATATCGCTACATAATTACCGTTGATACGAATAAGGTAGACACTGTTTAATAATGTAAAACTACAAACGGATAGCCTTCAAATCTAATATACTTTAGTTATCTTTGTCAATACGATTTTCGTTTTGTTAAATATCGGAAATATATGTATGTAACTAATTAACAGCTGTTATGACCTTTCCCCCCCAAAAAACAGCTGCTACTCTAGAAGATTATAATCATATCCTTCTTATTCTCTCCTTCCTATTTTCATCAACCGTATAACAGTTCCAAGATGGCGGGAATATTCCAACTATTTTCAGTAACACAGTGACCAGCCATAAAATAAAAACTCAAAACTCGGTGGTGAATAATAAACTTTGCTGTTGGTTTAAAAACAACTGAACACATCAAATAACGAATTATAATGTTTTAACATTATTATTTTACAATTCACAGATTAAATGATAATGTATGTGACACGAGCCAGTTGTGTTCTTATTTACTTACCCTCTCCCACGATAGCATTCTGTATTGGAACAAAACAAAAGACATTGCTTTAATTTAGAATAGTTTATATTTCATCGACCGATGACACAATCTACTAAGTGTAGCATCAGAACAAATAGTATACTTTCATTTCGAATTTAAAAACTGACTAATAATAGTTAATTATTAAAATGAGCATGTTTACAACAAACGTACACTGTGTAAATACTTAGACTGACATTAGCAGCCTTATAGATAGCCTGTCTGTAGTGTACAATTAAAATAACTTGAAGTAGGCGTTTTGACTTCACCGTTAGTTTTAGAAACTGACCGATCGTGCACAGTTATTCATTCAGTTGGTAATATGGGAGCAATATTTTCATAAATAGATACAAATATATTAGTGTACCATTTTAGTTAAATATTCCTCTATGAGAAAAAGTTATCTTTAAATATACCTGTACCCGTATCATTAATAATTTTAACAATTGATTCCCTAATCAATACCACTTTCATTTAGGAGAAAAGTGTGTGTGTGAGAGAGAGATGCAGTTAAGGTTTATTTTACTACTTTAGCTTGAAATCAAAATAAAATGTAATCTTCTCCTATATAAAGGGCACTTGTCTGTATGTTTGTCTGTTTGTTTGTTTGTTTGTTTGTTTGTTTGTTTGTATGTCCAGATACTCCTCCGACAGGACCCAACAAACAGTCACACGGTTGACATCATTATAACCGGCCAGCCCCGGGACGTATAATATCTCAGAACCGGAAAAAAAAATGGACTCTTCGAGGGTCGACTGAGCACTTTTCTCCAATGGGGGGGTGCCTTTTTCCTCGATTTTCAACGTTGTTTAGTACTAATTTGAGAAAAAAACAAAGAATTTGAGAAATAATGCACCGTCATGATTTTAACAGGAAATGACGTCAGAGGAAATCCCTAACGGCTCTTTTTTGAACATGAGTTTATAGTGAAGCAAGTGTTGCTTAATCACAAACGGCACTTTTTTTGAACACGGGTCCATAGTCAAGCATGGGTTGCTTACTTACTAACGGCACTTTTTTGAACATGAGTCCATAGTGATGCAAGGGTTGCTTAACTCCTAACGGCACTTTTTTATACATGCGTTTATAGTGACGCAAGTGTTGTTTAATAAATAACGGCACTTTTTTTAACATGAGTCCATAGTGATGCAAGGGTTGCTTAACTCCTAACGGCACTTTTTGATACATGCGTTTATAGTGACGCAAGTGTTGTTTAATCAATAACGGCACTTTTTTTAACATGAGTTCATAGTGAAGCAAGGGTTGCTTAATCCTAACCACATTTTTTCTGTTGACATGATAACATCCTCCTAGGTATTACCTCCTCCTTTTTGAGAGGTGTGAAGTTAGTGTAGTATCAGTAAAATTAAAGTAATAAATAATTATGCTCCCCCACTGTTTTCACTAATATTTGTATGCTCCCCCATTGTTTTCACTAATATTTCTATACATATTGTATACATATTGAAAACTTGGGGTGGGTGTGGGGGGTGTCGGCATTCGCCGGTGTGAGCGCCTCAGGAGAAATTTGGGGAAGAGGGCGGGGGGTGTATCGGCATTCGGCGGTGGGGCGCCTCAGACCAAATCTGGGGAGGGTTAGTGTCGGCATTCGGCGGTGGGGCGCCTCAGGCGAAATTCGGGGAGGAGTGTCGGCATTCGCCAGTATGAGCGCCTCAGGCCGAATTTGGGGGAGTGTCGGCATTCGCCGGTGTGAGCGACTCAGGCCGAATTTGGTGGAGTGTCGGCATTCGCCGGTGGTGCACCTCAGGCCAAATTTGGAGATGGGGGATTGTCGGCATAATGCAAAGTCACGATTTTAGCAGGAAATGACGTCAGAGGAAATTCCTAACGGCACTTTTTTGAACATGAGTTTATAGTGAAGCACGGGTTGCCTTATCCCAACGAAACATAAGTTTTTATTGAAGCAACTGTTGCTTAATCCTTAACGGCATTTTTTTGAACATTAGTCTATAGTGAAGCAAGGGTTGCTTAATTCCTAACGGCACTTTTTTGAACATGAATCCACAGTGAAGCCAGGGTTGCTTAATCAATAACGGCACTTTTTTGAACACGAGTTTGTAGTGAAGCCAGGGTTGCTTAATCCTAACTGCATTTCTTCTGTTGACATGATACCATCCTCCCAGGTATAACCTCCTTCTTTTTGAGAGGTGTGAAGTTAGTGTAGTATCAGTAAAATTAAAGTAATAAATAATTATGCTCCACCATTGTTTTCACTAATATTTGTATACATATTAAATAACGTCTCAATAAGTAAAGTAAGAAGAAAAATAATTATGCTCCATCACTGTTTTCACTAATATTTGTATACATATTAAATAACGTCTCAATAAGTAAAGTAAGAAGAAAAATAATTATGCTCCACCATTGTTTTCACTAATATTTGTATACATATGATCTAACGTCTAAATAAGTAAAGTAAGAAGAAAAATAATTATGCTCCACCACTGTTCTCACTAAAATGTGTATACATATTAAATACCGTCTCAATATGTAACGTAAGAAGAAATATAATTATGCTCCGTCATTGTTTTCACTAATATTTGAATACATGTTAAATAACGTCTCAATAAGTAAAGTAAAAAGAGAAATAATTATGCTCCGCCACTGTTTTCACTAATATTTGTATACATATTAAATAACGTCTCAATAAGTAAAGAAAGAAGAAAAATAATTATGCTCCACCATTGTTTTCACTTATATTTTTATACATGTTAAATAACGTCTCAATAAGTAAAGTAAAAAGAGAAATAATTATGCTCCGACATTGTTTTCACTAATATTTGTATACATGTTAAAGCCCATTTTTTTGTTTTGAACTCAAAATATTTCTTAGGGTTGGGGGAGAGTTAAAAATTAGGAGGCTGGAGAGATTAAGGGCTCGGGGAAAATTTTAGGGGTCAGGCCGAACTTTTTAGGGGTCAGGCCAAATTTTTTTGTTTTTTTTTGTTTTGAAGTCAAAATATTTCTCAGGGTTGGGGAGAATGAAAAAATAAGGGGCTAGAGATATTGAAGGGTCGGGGAAAATTTTAGGGGTCAGGACGAACTTTTTAGGGGTCATGCCAAACTTTTTTCTTTTTTTTTGGTTTTGAACTGAAAATATTTCTCAGGGTTGGGGGAGAGTGAAAAATTATAGGGATGGAGAGATTTAGGGGTCGGGGAAAATTTTAGGGGTCAGGACGAACTTTTTAGGGGTCAGGCCAAATTTTTTTCTTTTTTTTTGTTTTGAACTCAAAATATTTCTCATGGTTGGGGGAGAGTGAAAAATTAGGGGGCTGGAGAGATTTAAAGGTCGGTGAAAATTTTAGGGTTCAGGACGAACTTTTTAGGGGTCAGGCCAAATTTTTTTCTTTTTTTTTGGTTTTGAACTCAAAATATTTCTCATGGTTGGGGGAGAGTGAAAAATTAGGGGTCGGGGAAAATTTTAGGGGTCAAGACGAACTTTTTAGGGGTCAGGCCAAATTTTTTGGTTTTTTTTTGGTTTTTTTTTGTTTTGACGCCAAAATATTTCTCAGGGTTGGGGGAGAGTGAAAAATTAGGGGGCTGGAGAGATTTAGGGGTCGGGGAAAATTTTAGGGGTCAGGACGAACTTTTTAGGGGTCAGGCCAAATTTTTTTGTTTTTGTTTGTTTTGAAGTCAAAATATTTCTCATGGTTGGGGGAGAGTGAAAAATTAGGGGTCGGGGAAAATTTTAGGGGTCAAGACGAACTTTTTAGGGGTCAGGCCAAATTTTTTTGTTTTTTTTTGGTTTTTTTTTGTTTTGACGCCAAAATATTTCTCAGGGTTGGGGGAGAGTGAAAAATTAGGGGGCTGGAGAGATTTAGGGGTCGGGGAAAATTTTAGGGGTCAGGACGAACTTTTTAGGGGTCAGGCCAAATTTTTTTGTTTTTGTTTGTTTTGAAGTCAAAATATTTCTCATGGTTGGGGGAGAGTGAAAAATTAGGGGGCTGGAGAGATTTAGGGGTCGGGGAAAATTTTAGGGGTCAGGACGAACTTTTTAGGGGTCAGGCCAAATTTTTTTGTTTTTTTTGGTTTTGAAGTCAAAATATTTCTCAGAGTTGGAGAAGAGTGAAAAATTAGGGGCTGGAGAGATTTAGGGGTCGAGGAAAATTTTAGGGGTCAGGACGAACTTTTTAGGGGTCAGGCCAAATTTTTTTTTTTTTTTTGTTTTGAAGTCAAAATATTTCTCATGGTTGGAGGAGAGTGAAAAATTAGGGGGCTAGAGAGATTTAGGGGTCGGGGAAAATTTTAGGGGTCAGGACGAACTTTTTAGGGGTCAGGCCAAATTTTTTTGTTTTTTTTTGTTTTGAAGTCAAAATATATCTCATGGTTGGGGGAGAGTGAAAAATTAGGGGGCTGGAGAGATTTAGGGGTCGGGGAAAATTTTAGGGGTCAGGACGAACTTTTTAGGGGTCAGGCCAAATTTTTTTGTTTTTTTTGGTTTTGAAGTCAAAATATATCTCATGGTTGGGGGAGAGTGAAAAATTAGGGGGCTGGAGAGATTTAGGGGTCCGGGAAAATTTTAGGGGTCAGGACGTACTTTTTAGGGGTCAGGCCAGATTTTTTTGTTTTTGTTTGTTTTGAAGTCAAAATATTTCTCATGGTTGGAGGAGAGTGAAAAATTAGGGGGCTGGAGAGATTTAGGGGTCGGGGAAAATTTTAGGGGTCAGGACGAACTTTTTAGGGGTCAGGCCAAATTTTTTTGTTTTTTTTGGTTTTGAAGTCAAAATATATCTCATGGTTGGGGGAGAGTGAAAAATTAGGGGGCTGGAGAGATTTAGGGGTCGGGGAAAATTTTAGGGGTCAGGACGAACCTTTTAGGGGTCAGGCCAGATTTTTTTGTTTTTTTTTTGTTTTGAAGTCAAAATATTTCTCATGGTTGGAGGAGAGTGAAAAATTAGGGGGCTGGAGAGATTTAGGGGTCGGGGAAAATTTTAGGGGTCAGGCGGAACTTTTTAGGGGTCAGGCCAAATTTTTTTTTTTTTTGGTTTTGAAGTCAAAATATTTCTCAGGGTTGAAGGAGAGTGAAAAATTACGGGGGCTGGAGAGATTTAGGGGTCGGGGAAAATTTTAGGGGTCAGGACGAACCTTTTAGGGGTCAGGCCAGATTTTTTTGTTTTTTTTTTGTTTTGAAGTCAAAATATTTCTCATGGTTGGAGGAGAGTGAAAAATTAGGGGGCTGGAGAGATTTAGGGGTCGGGGAAAATTTTAGGGGTCAGGACGAACTTTTCAGGGGTCAGGCCAAATTTTTTTGTTTTTTTTTGGTTTTGAAGTAAAAATATTTCTCAGGGTTGGGGGAGAGTGAAAAATTAGAGGGCTGGAGAGATTTAGGGGTCGGGGAAAATTTTAGGGGTCAGGCGGAACTTTTTAGGGGTCAGGCCAAATTTTTTTGTTTTTTTTTTTGTTTTGAAGTCAAAATATTTCTCAGGGTTGGAGGAGAGTGAAAAATTAGGGGGCTAGAGAGATTTAGGGGTCGGGGAAAATTTTAGGGGTCAGGACGAACTTTTTAGGGGTCAGGCCAAATTTTTTTGTTTTTTTTTGTTTTGAAGTCAAAATATATCTCATGGTTGGAGGAGAGTGAAAAATTAGGGGGCTGGAGAGATTTAGGGGTCGGGGAAAATTTTAGGGGTCAGGCGGAACTTTTTAGGGGTCAGGCCAAATTTTTTTGTTTTTTTTTGTTTTGAAGTCAAAATATTTCTCATGGTTGGAGGAGAGTGAAAAATTAGGGGGCTAGAGAGATTTAGGGGTCGGGGAAAATTTTAGGGGTCAGGACGAACTTTTTAGGGGTCAGGCCAAATTTTTTTGTTTTTTTTTGTTTTGAAGTCAAAATATATCTCATGGTTGGGGGAGAGTGAAAAATTAGGGGGCTGGAGAGATTTAGGGGTCGGGGAAAATTTTAGGGGTCAGGCGGAACTTTTTAGGGGTACGGCCAAATTTTTTTGTTTTTTTTTGTTTTTTTTTGTTTTGAAGTCAAAATATTTCTCAGGGTTGGGGGAGAGTGAAAAATTAGGGGGCTTGAGAGATTTAGGGGTCGGGGAAAATTTTAGGGGTCAGGACGAACTTTTTAGGGGTCAGGCCAGATTTTTTTGTTTTTTTTTGTTTTGAAGTCAAAATATTTCTCATGGTTGGAGGAGAGTGAAAAATTAGGGGGCTAGAGAGATTTAGGGGTCGGGGAAAATTTTAGGGGTCAGGACGAACTTTTTAGGGGTCAGGCCAAATTTTTTTGTTCTTTTTTGTTTTGAAGTCAAAATATTTCTCAGGGTTGGGGGAGAGTGAAAAATTAGAGGGCTGGAGAGATTTAGGGGTCGGGGAAAATTTTAGGGGTCAGGCGGAACTTTTTAGGGGTCAGGCCAAATTTTTTTGTTTTTTTTTGTTTTGAAGTCAAAATATTTCTCAGAGTTGGAGAAGAGTGAAAAATTAGGGGCTGGAGAGATTTAGGGGTCGAGGAAAATTTTAGGGGTCAGGACGAACTTTTTAGGGGTCAGGCCAAATTTTTTTTTTTTTTTTTTTTTGAAGTCAAAATATTTCTCATGGTTGGAGGAGAGTGAAAAATTAGGGGGCTAGAGAGATTTAGGGGTCGGGGAAAATTTTAGGGGTCAGGACGAACTTTTTAGGGGTCAGGCCAAATTTTTTTGTTTTTTTTTGTTTTGAAGTCAAAATATATCTCATGGTTGGGGGAGAGTGAAAAATTAGGGGGCTGGAGAGATTTAGGGGTCGGGGAAAATTTTAGGGGTCAGGCGGAACTTTTTAGGGGTACGGCCAAATTTTTTTGTTTTTTTTTGTTTTTTTTTGTTTTGAAGTCAAAATATTTCTCAGGGTTGGGGGAGAGTGAAAAATTAGGGGGCTGGAGAGATTTAGGGGTCGGGGAAAATTTTAGGGGTCAGGTCGAACTTTTTAGGGGTCAGGCCAAATTTTTTTGTTTTTTTTGTTTTTTTTTGTTTTGAAGTCAAAATATATCTCATGGTTGGGGGAGAGTGAAAAATTAGGGGGCTGGAGAGATTTAGGGGTCGGGGAAAATTTTAGGGGTCAGGCGGAACTTTTTAGGGGTCAGGCCAAATTTTTTTGTTTTTTTTTGTTTTGAAGTCAAAATATTTCTCATAGTTGGGGGAGAGTGAAAAATTAGGGGGCGTGAGAGATTTAGGGGTCGGGGAAAATTTTAGGGGTCAGGCGGAACTTTTTAGGAGTCAGGCCAAATTTTTTTGTTTTTTTTTGTTTTGAAGTCAAAATATTTCTCATGGTTGGAGGAGAGTGAAAAATTAGGGGGCTGGAGAGATTTAGGGGTCGGGGAAAATTTTAGGGGTCAGGCGGAACTTTTTAGGGGTCAGGCCAAATTTTTTTGTTTTTTTTGGTTTTGAAGTCAAAATATTTCTCAGGGTTGAAGGAGAGTGAAAAATTACGGGGGCTGGAGAGATTTAGGGGTCGGGGAAAATTTTAGGGGTCAGGACGAACCTTTTAGGGGTCAGGCCAGATTTTTTTGTTTTTTTTTTGTTTTGAAGTCAAAATATTTCTCATGGTTGGAGGAGAGTGAAAAATTAGGGGGCTGGAGAGATTTAGGGGTCGGGGAAAATTTTAGGGGTCAGGACGAACTTTTCAGGGGTCAGGCCAAATTTTTTTGTTTTTTTTTGGTTTTGAAGTAAAAATATTTCTCAGGGTTGGGGGAGAGTGAAAAATTAGAGGGCTGGAGAGATTTAGGGGTCGGGGAAAATTTTAGGGGTCAGGCGGAACTTTTTAGGGGTCAGGCCAAATTTTTTTGTTTTTTTTTTTGTTTTGAAGTCAAAATATTTCTCAGGGTTGGAGGAGAGTGAAAAATTAGGGGGCTAGAGAGATTTAGGGGTCGGGGAAAATTTTAGGGGTCAGGACGAACTTTTTAGGGGTCAGGCCAAATTTTTTTGTTTTTTTTTGTTTTGAAGTCAAAATATATCTCATGGTTGGAGGAGAGTGAAAAATTAGGGGGCTGGAGAGATTTAGGGGTCGGGGAAAATTTTAGGGGTCAGGCGGAACTTTTTAGGGGTCAGGCCAAATTTTTTTGTTTTTTTTTGTTTTGAAGTCAAAATATTTCTCATGGTTGGAGGAGAGTGAAAAATTAGGGGGCTAGAGAGATTTAGGGGTCGGGGAAAATTTTAGGGGTCAGGACGAACTTTTTAGGGGTCAGGCCAAATTTTTTTGTTTTTTGTTTGTTTTGAAGTCAAAATATATCTCATGGTTGGGGGAGAGTGAAAAATTAGGGGGCTGGAGAGATTTAGGGGTCGGGGAAAATTTTAGGGGTCAGGCGGAACTTTTTAGGGGTACGGCCAAATTTTTTTGTTTTTTTTTGTTTTTTTTTGTTTTGAAGTCAAAATATTTCTCAGGGTTGGGGGAGAGTGAAAAATTAGGGGGCTTGAGAGATTTAGGGGTCGGGGAAAATTTTAGGGGTCAGGACGAACTTTTTAGGGGTCAGGCCAGATTTTTTTGTTTTTTTTTGTTTTGAAGTCAAAATATTTCTCATGGTTGGAGGAGAGTGAAAAATTAGGGGGCTAGAGAGATTTAGGGGTCGGGGAAAATTTTAGGGGTCAGGACGAACTTTTTAGGGGTCAGGCCAAATTTTTTTGTTCTTTTTTGTTTTGAAGTCAAAATATTTCTCAGGGTTGGGGGAGAGTGAAAAATTAGAGGGCTGGAGAGATTTAGGGGTCGGGGAAAATTTTAGGGGTCAGGCGGAACTTTTTAGGGGTCAGGCCAAATTTTTTTGTTTTTTTTTGTTTTGAAGTCAAAATATTTCTCAGAGTTGGAGAAGAGTGAAAAATTAGGGGCTGGAGAGATTTAGGGGTCGAGGAAAATTTTAGGGGTCAGGACGAACTTTTTAGGGGTCAGGCCAAATTTTTTTTTTTTTTTTTTTTTGAAGTCAAAATATTTCTCATGGTTGGAGGAGAGTGAAAAATTAGGGGGCTAGAGAGATTTAGGGGTCGGGGAAAATTTTAGGGGTCAGGACGAACTTTTTAGGGGTCAGGCCAAATTTTTTTGTTTTTTTTTGTTTTGAAGTCAAAATATATCTCATGGTTGGGGGAGAGTGAAAAATTAGGGGGCTGGAGAGATTTAGGGGTCGGGGAAAATTTTAGGGGTCAGGCGGAACTTTTTAGGGGTACGGCCAAATTTTTTTGTTTTTTTTTGTTTTTTTTTGTTTTGAAGTCAAAATATTTCTCAGGGTTGGGGGAGAGTGAAAAATTAGGGGGCTGGAGAGATTTAGGGGTCGGGGAAAATTTTAGGGGTCAGGTCGAACTTTTTAGGGGTCAGGCCAAATTTTTTTGTTTTTTTTGTTTTTTTTTGTTTTGAAGTCAAAATATATCTCATGGTTGGGGGAGAGTGAAAAATTAGGGGGCTGGAGAGATTTAGGGGTCGGGGAAAATTTTAGGGGTCAGGCGGAACTTTTTAGGGGTCAGGCCAAATTTTTTTGTTTTTTTTTGTTTTGAAGTCAAAATATTTCTCATAGTTGGGGGAGAGTGAAAAATTAGGGGGCGTGAGAGATTTAGGGGTCGGGGAAAATTTTAGGGGTCAGGCGGAACTTTTTAGGAGTCAGGCCAAATTTTTTTGTTTTTTTTTGTTTTGAAGTCAAAATATTTCTCATGGTTGGAGGAGAGTGAAAAATTAGGGGGCTGGAGAGATTTAGGGGTCGGGGAAAATTTTAGGGGTCAGGACGTACTTTTTAGGGGTCAGGCCAAATTTTTTTGTTTTTTTTTGTTTTGAAGTCAAAATATATCTCATGGTTGGGGGAGAGTGAACAATTAGGGGGCTGGAGATATTTAGGGGTCGGGGAAAATTTTAGGGGTCAGGACGTACTTTTTAGGGGTCAGGCCAAATTTTTTTGTTTTTTTTTGGTTTTGAACTCAAAATATTTCTCATGGTTGGGGGAGAGTGAACAATTAGGGGGCTAGAGAGATTTAGGGGTCGGGCGGAACTTTTTAGGGGTCAGGCAAAATTTTTTTGTTTTTTTTTGTTTTGAACTCAAAATATTTCTCAGGGTTGGGGGAGAGTGAACAATTAGGGGGCTGGAGAGATTTAGGGGTCGGGGAAAATTTTAGGGGTCGGGCGGAACTTTTTAGGGGTCAGGCCAAATTTTTTTGTTTTTTTTTGTTTTTTTTTTGTTTTGAAGTCAAAATATATCTCATGGTTGGGGGAGAGTGAAAAATTAGGGGGCTGGAGAGATTTAGGGGTCGGGGAAAATTTTAGGGGTCAGGCGGAACTTTTTAGGGGTCAGGCCAAATTTTTTTGTTTTTTTTTGTTTTGAAGTCAAAATATTTCTCATAGTTGGGGGAGAGTGAAAAATTAGGGGGCGTGAGAGATTTAGGGGTCGGGGAAAATTTTAGGAGTCAGGCGGAACTTTTTAGGAGTCAGGCCAAATTTTTTTGTTTTTTTTTGTTTTGAAGTCAAAATATTTCTCATGGTTGGAGGAGAGTGAAAAATTAGGGGGCTGGAGAGATTTAGGGGTCGGGGAAAATTTTAGGGGTCAGGACGTACTTTTTAGGGGTCAGGCCAAATTTTTTTGTTTTTTTTTTGTTTTGAAGTCAAAATATATCTCATGGTTGGGGGAGAGTGAAAAATTAGGGGGCTGGAGATATTTAGGGGTCGGGGAAAATTTTAGGGGTCAGGACGTACTTTTTAGGGGTCAGGCCAAATTTTTTTGTTTTTTTTGGTTTTGAAGTCAAAATATTTCTCAGGGTTGGGGGAGAGTGAACAATTAGGGGGCTAGAGAGATTTAGGGGTCGGGGAAAATTTTAGGGGTCGGGCGGAACTTTTTAGGGGTCAGGCAAAATTTTTTTGTTTTTTTTTGTTTTGAACTCAAAATATTTCTCAGGGTTGGGGGAGAGTGAACAATTAGAGGCTGGAGAGATTTAGGGGTCGGGGAAAATTTTAGGGGTCGGGCGGAACTTTTTAGGGGTCAGGCCAAATTTTTTTGGTTTTTTTTGTTTTTTTTTTGTTTTGAAGTCAAAATATTTCTCATGGTGGGGGGAGAGTGAAAAATTAGGGGGCTGGAGAGATTTAGGGGTCGGGGAAAATTTTAGGGGTCAGGACGAACTTTTTAGGGGTCAGGCCAAATTTTTTTGTTTTTTTTTGTTTTGAAGTCAAAATATTTCTCAGGGTTAGAGGAGAGTGAAAAATTAGGGGGCTGGAGAGATTTAGGGGTCGGGGAAAATTTTAGGGGTCAGGACGAACTTTTTAGGGGTCAGGCCAAATTTTTTTGTTTTTTTTTTGTTTTGAAGTCAAAATATTTCTCATGGTTGGAGGAGAGTGAAAAATTAGGGGGCTAGAGAGATTTAGGGGTCGGGGAAAATTTTAGGGGTCAGGACGAACTTTTTAGGGGTCAGGCCAAATTTTTTTGTTTTTTTTTGTTTTTTTTTGTTTTGAAGTCAAAATATTTCTCAGGGTTGGGGGAGAGTGAAAAATTAGGGGCCTGGAGAGATTTAGGGGTCAGGGAAAATTTTAGGGGTCAGGCGGAACTTTTTAGGGGTCAGGCCAAATTTTTTTGTTTTTTTTTGTTTTGAAGTCAAAATATTTCTCATGGTTGGAGGAGAGTGAAAAATTAGGGGGCTGGAGAGATTTAGGGGTCGGGGAAAATTTTAGGGGTTAGGACGAACTTTTTAGGGGTCAGGCCAAATTTTTTTGTTTTTTTTTGTTTTGAAGTCAAAATATATCTCATGGTTGGGGGAGAGTGAACAATTAGGGGGCTGGAGAGATTTAGGGGTCGGGGAAAATTTTAGGGGTCAGGACGAACTTTTTAGGGGTCAGGCCAAACTTTTTTGTTTTTTTTTGTTTTGTAGTCAAAATATTTCTCATGGTTGGGGGAGAGTGAAAAATTAGGGGGCTAGAGAGATTTAGGGGTCGGGGAAAATTTTAGGGGTCAGGACGAACTTTTTAGGGGTCTGGCAAAATTTTTTTGTTATTTTTGGTTTTGAACTCAAAATATTTCTCAGTGTTGGGGGAGAGTGAACAATTAGGGGGCTGGAGAGATTTAGGGGTCGGGGAAAATTTTAGGGGTCAGGCGGAACTTTTTAGGGGTCAGGCCAAATTTTTTTGTTTTTTTTTGTTTTGAAGTCAAAATATTTCTCATAGTTGGGGGAGAGTGAAAAATTAGGGGGCGTGAGAGATTTAGGGGTCGGGGAAAATTTTAGGAGTCAGGCGGAACTTTTTAGGAGTCAGGCCAAATTTTTTTGTTTTTTTTTGTTTTGAAGTCAAAATATTTCTCATGGTTGGAGGAGAGTGAAAAATTAGGGGGCTGGAGAGATTTAGGGGTCGGGGAAAATTTTAGGGGTCAGGACGTACTTTTTAGGGGTCAGGCCAAATTTTTTTGTTTTTTTTTTGTTTTGAAGTCAAAATATATCTCATGGTTGGGGGAGAGTGAAAAATTAGGGGGCTGGAGATATTTAGGGGTCGGGGAAAATTTTAGGGGTCAGGACGTACTTTTTAGGGGTCAGGCCAAATTTTTTTGTTTTTTTTGGTTTTGAAGTCAAAATATTTCTCAGGGTTGGGGGAGAGTGAACAATTAGGGGGCTAGAGAGATTTAGGGGTCGGGGAAAATTTTAGGGGTCGGGCGGAACTTTTTAGGGGTGAGGCAAAAATTTTTTGTTTTTTTTTGTTTTGAACTCAAAATATTTCTCAGGGTTGGAGGAGAGTGAAAAATTAGGGGGCTAGAGAGATTTAGGGGTCGGGGAAAATTTTAGGGGTCAGGACGAACTTTTTAGGGGTCAGGCCAAATTTTTTTGTTTTTTTTTGTTTTTTTTTGTTTTGAAGTCAAAATATTTCTCAGGGTTGGGGGAGAGTGAAAAATTAGGGGGCTGGAGAGATTTAGGGGTCAGGGAAAATTTTAGGGGTCAGGCGGAACTTTTTAGGGGTCAGGCCAAATTGTTTTGTTTTTTTTTGTTTTGAAGTCAAAATATTTCTCATGGTTGGAGGAGAGTGAAAAATTAGGGGGCTGGAGAGATTTAGGGGTCGGGGAAAATTTTAGGGGTTAGGACGAACTTTTTAGGGGTCAGGCCAAATTTTTTTGTTTTTTTTTGTTTTGAAGTCAAAATATATCTCATGGTTGGGGGAGAGTGAACAATTAGGGGGCTGGAGAGATTTAGGGGTCGGGGAAAATTTTAGGGGTCAGGACGAACTTTTTAGGGGTCAGGCCAAATTTTTTTGTTTTTTTTTGTTTTGTAGTCAAAATATTTCTCATGGTTGGGGGAGAGTGAAAAATTAGGGGGCTAGAGAGATTTAGGGGTCGGGGAAAATTTTAGGGGTCAGGACGAACTTTTTAGGGGTCTGGCAAAATTTTTTTGTTTTTTTTGGTTTTGAACTCAAAATATTTCTCAGTGTTGGGGGAGAGTGAACAATTAGGGGGCTGGAGAGATTTAGGGGTCGGGGAAAATTTTAGGGGTTAGGACGAACTTTTTAGGGGTCAGGCAAAATTTTTTTGTTTTTTTTTGTTTTGAAGTCAAAATATATCTCATGGTTGGGGGAGAGTGAAAATTTAGGGGGCTGGAGAGATTTAGGGGTCGGGGAAAATTTTAGGGGTCAGGACGAACTTTTTAGGGTCTGCCCAAATTTAGGGGCGGCGATATGTACGTATTTAGCTTCCACACCGGGGCGGCGATAGGTACTTATTTAGCATTCAGCGGTGGTGATAGGTACTTATATAGCATGTGCACATGGGCGGTAATAAGTACGTATATAGTATGCACACCGGGGCAGTGATAGGTATGTATTTAGCATGCGCACTGAGGCAGCGATCGGTTCATATGTAGCACGCGCACCGGGGCGGCGATAGGTACGTATATAGCACGCGCACAGGGGCGGCGAAAGGTACATATTTAAAATTCACACTGGGCGGCGAAAGGTACATGTTTAAAATTCACACCGGGGCGGCGATAGGTACGTATTTAGCATTCACGCCGGGGCAGCGATAGGTATGTATTTAGCATTCACACCGGGGCAGCGATAGGTATGTATTTAGCATTCGCACCGGGGCAGCGATATGTACGTATTTAGCTTCCGCACCGGGGCGGCGATAGGTACGTATTTAGAATTAACACCGGGGCGGCAATAGGTACGTATTTAGAATTCACACCGGGGCGGCAATAGGTATGTGTTTAGCATTCGCACCGGGGCGGCGATATGTACGTATTTAGCTTCCACACTAGGGCGGCGATAGGTACGTATTCAGAATTCAGGGGTGGCGATAGCTACGTATATAGCATGTACACATGGGCAGCAATAAGTACGTACATAGCATGCGCTCTGCGGCGGCGATCAGTACATATATTGCACGTGCACCGGGGCGGCGAAAGGTATGTATTTCGCATTCGCACCGTAGTGGTGATAGGTACGTATTTAGCATTCGCACTGGGGCGGCTATAGGTACGTATTTAGCATTCGCAGCAGGGCGGCTATAGGTACGTATTTAGCATTCGCACTGGGCCGTCGATAGGTACGTATTTAGCATTCACACCAAAGCGGCAATATGTACATATTAATTATTCGCACTAGGGAAGCGATAGGTACTTATGTAGCATGCACACCGGGACGCAATTGGTATGTCTTTAGTATTCGCACTAGGGCAGCGATAGGTACTTATGTAGCATGCACACCGGGCCGCAATAGGTATGTATTTAGCATTCACACCGGGGCAACGATAGGTACTATTTAGCATTCGCAACGGGGCGGCGATAGGTACTTAAATAGTATCTGCACCGGGGCGGCGATAGGTACGTATATAGTATGTGCACTGGGGCGGCTATAGGTACGTATATAGTATGCGTACCGGGGTGATGATAGATACGTATATAGTATGAACACCGGGGTGGAGATAAGTACCTATATAGAAGGCGCAGATAGAAATATGTCATACGATTACCCTGGGCAATAGGAGAAATGGTGGGGAAGAAACAGCTTTTGCAAAAGGCAAAATTAGAAAGTAGCGGCGAAATGGGGCGACCAGGGAAGAGAAAGGTAGCAGATAAAGAGACGGCTATAGAGAGATGGGGCGGACATAGAAGTTTGAATATAAAGATGTTACACACACGATCTTTCTTCAAATATATGTTTTTATGACCCCGAGCATCGCCGGGTAGCCCCGCTAGTCTCTTATATAAAGGGCAGTTGTCTGTTTGTTTGTTTGTTTGTTTGTTTGTATGTCCAGTATCTCCTCAAAAACTACCCGACGACATGTCAAAAAGTTGACATCTACAGGACCGCACAAATCCCGGATGTAAAATATCTAAAAATCGCGAAAATCGATTCACTCGCTGACAGTCAACCGGACCACTTTCCGACAAAAGGTAGCAGTTTTTTCGTATTTTTCACGAAATTTCAACGTTAATATGTAGTAAATTCGAAATAATCTAATGTATTTATGTACTAATCCGATAAAAATGCAGAGTCATTGTAAACATCCCATAATCCCTTGCCGGATGTACCCGGTCTTGCCCTAAATTGTGTCCGGTTGTATCAGATCATCCAATAACTTCTGTCCGGTTGCATCAATAACAACATAGGAATCCTACGTTAAGAGTGTGTAGTGAAACAAGGGTTGCTCAATCACATCCGCACCTGTCCCATAATCCCTTGCCGGATGTACCCGGTCTTGCCCTAAATTGTGTCCGGTTATATCAGGTCATCATGACGTCAGAGAGTGGCAGTTTTCCTTTCTGTGAATTTTTCCCTCTCACACTTTCTTTCTTAATTATTAATAGACGATAATATTCCCCCCCCCCTCCCTCCCTGTGGCCGTTCTGTTATCATGATAGGAATTACCTCCGCCTTTCAGGCCAAATTGGGGGGGGTTCCGTTATCATGATGTGCTCATCCCATGAATTACCTCCTCCTTTTTTGAGAAGTGTAGGGGTAGGGTCGTATCGGTTCCGTTGTCATGATGCCCTCATCCCATGCATTATCTCCTCCTTTTTTGAGAAGTGTTGAGGTAGGGTCGTATCGGTTCCGTTGTCATGATGCACTATTCCCATGCATTACCTCCTCCTTTTTTGAGCAGTGTAGAGGTAGGGTATGTGTGGGTACCCTGCGACCCCACGAAGTATGTGTGGGTACCCTGCGACCGCACAAAGTATGTGTGGGTACCCTGCTGCCTGACGAAGTATGTGTGAGTACCCTGCAGCCGCACGAAGTATGTGTGGGTACCCTGCGACCGCACGAAATATGTATAGGTACCCTGCGACCCCACGAAGTATGTGTTGGTACCCTTCGACCGCACGAAGTATTTGTGGGAACCCTGCGACCGGACGAAGTATGTGTAGGTACCCTGCGACCGTACGAAGTATGTGTAGGTACCCTGCGACCGCACGAAGTATGTGTGGGTACCCTGCTGCCTGACGAAGTATGTGTGGGTACCCTGCGACCGCACGAAGTATGTGTGGGTACCCTGCGACCGGACGAAGTATGTATAGGTACCCTGCGACCGCACGAAGTATGTGTGGGTACCCTGCGACCGGACGAAGTATGTGTGAGTACCCTGCGACCGCACGAAGTATTTGTGGGTACCCTGCGACCGCACGAAGTATGTGTGGGTACCCTGCTGCCTGACGAAGTATGTGTGGGTACACTGCGACCGAACGAAGTAGGTGTGGGTACCCTGCGACCGGACGAAGTATGTATAAGTACCCTGCGACCGCACGAAGTATGTGTGGGTACCCTGCGACCGGACGAAGAATTTGTGGGTACCCTGCGACCGGACGAAGTATGTGTGAGTACCCTGCGACCGCACGAAGTATTTGTGGGTACCCTGCGACCGCACGAAGTATGTGTGGGTACCCTGCTGCCTGACGAAGTATGTGTGAGTACCCTGCATCCGCACGAAGTATTTGTGGGTACCCTGCGACCGCACGAAGTATGTGTGGGTACCCTGCTGCCTGACGAAGTATGTGTGAGTACCCTGCGACCGCACGAAATATGTGTGGGTACCCTGCGACCGGACGAAGTATGTATAGGTACCCTACGACCGCACGAAGTATGTGTGGGTACCCTGCGACCGGACGAAGTATTTGTGGGTACCCTGCAACTGGACGAAGTATGTGTGAGTACCCTGCGACCGCACGAAGTATTTGTGGGTACCCTGCGACCGCACGAAGTATGTGTGGGTACCCTGCTGCCTGACGAAGTATGTGTGGGTACCTTGCGACCGCACGAAGTATGTGTGGGTACCCTGCGACCGGACGAAGTATGTATAGGTACCCTGCGACCGCACGAATTATGTGTGGGTACCCTGCGACACCACGAAGTATGTGTGGGTACCCTGCGACCGGACGAAGTATGTGTGGGTACCCTGTTACCGCACGAAGTATTTGTGGGTACCCTGCGACCGCACGAAGTATGTGTGGGTACCCTGCTGCCTGACGAAGTATGTGTGGGTACCCTGCGACCGCACGAAGTATTTGTGGGTACCCTGCGACCGGACGAAGTATGTATAGGTACCCTGCGACCGCACGAATTATGTGTGGGTACCCTGCGACACCACGAAGTATGTGTGGGTACCCTGCGACCGGACGAAGTATGTGTGGGTACCCTGGTACCGCACGAAGTATGTGTGGGTACCCTGCGACCGCACGAAGTATTTGTGGGTACCCTGCGACCGGACGAAGTATGTATAGGTACCCTGCGACCGCACGAAGTATGTGTGGGTACCCTGCGACCAGACGAAGTATGTGTGGGTACCCTGCGACCGCACAAAGTATGTGTGGGTACCCTGCGACAGCACGAACTATGTGTGGGTACCCTGCGACCGGACGAAGTATGTGTGGGTACCCTGCGACCGCACGAACTATGTGTTGGTACCCTGCGACCGCACGAAGTATGTGTGGGTACTCTGCGACCGCACGAAGTATGTGTTGGTACCCTGCGACCGCACGAAGTATGTGTGGGTACTCTGCGACCGCACGAAGTATGTGTAGGTACCCTGCGACCGCACGAAGTATGTATAGGAACCCTGCGACCGCACGAAGTATGTGTGGGTACCCTGCGACCCGACGAAGTATGTGTGAGTACCCTGCGAACGCACAAAGTATTTGTGGGTACCCTGCGACCGAATGAAGTATGTGTGGGTACCCTGCTGCCTGACGAAGTATGTGTGGGTACCCTGCGACCGCACGAAGTATGTGTGGGTACCCTGCGACCGGACGAAGTATGTATAGGTACCCTGCGACCGGGCGAAGTATGTGTTGGTACCCTGCGACCGCACGAAGTATGTGATGGTACCCTGCGACCGGACGAAGTATGTGTGGGTACCCTGCGACCGGACGAAGTATGTGTGGGAACCCTGCGACCGCACGAAGTATGTGTGGGTACCCTGCTGCCTGACGAAGTATGTGTGGGTACCCTGCGACCGCACGAAGTATGTGTGGGTACCCTGCGACCGGACGAAGTATGTATAGGTACCCTGCGACCGCACGAAGTATGTGTGGGTACCCTGCGACCGGACGAAGTATGTGTGGGTACCCTGCGACCGGACAAAGTATGTATAGGTACCCTGCGACCGCACGAAGTATGTGTGGGTACCCTGCTGCCTGACGAAGTATGTGTGGGTACCCTGCGACCGCACGAAGTATGTGTGGGTACCCTGCGACCGGACGAAGTATGTATAGGTACCCTGCGACCGCACGAATTATGTGTGGGTACCCTGCGACACCACGAAGTATGTGTGGGTACCCTGCGACCGGACGAAGTATGTGTGGGTACCCTGTTACCGCACGAAGTATTTGTGGGTACCCTGCGACCGCACGAAGTATGTGTGGGTACCCTGGTACCGCACGAAGTATGTGTGGGTACCCTGCGACCGCACGAAGTATTTGTGGGTACCCTGCGACCGGACGAAGTATGTATAGGTACCCTGCGACCGCACGAAGTATGTGTGGGTACCCTGCGACCAGACGAAGTATGTGTGGGTACCCTGCGATCGCACAAAGTATGTGTGGGTACCCTGCGACCGCACGAACTATGTGTGGGTACCCTGCGACCGGACGAAGTATGTGTGGGTACCCTGCGACCGCACGAACTATGTGTTAGTACCCTGCGACCGCACGAAGTATGTGTGGGTACCCTGTTACCGCACGAAGTATTTGTGGGTACCCTGCGACCGCACGAAGTATGTGTGGGTACCCTGGTACCGCACGAAGTATGTGTGGGTACCCTGCGACCGCACGAAGTATTTGTGGGTACCCTGCGACCGGACGAAGTATGTATAGGTACCCTGCGACCGCACGAAGTATGTGTGGGTACGCTGCGACCAGACGAAGTATGTGTGGGTACCCTGCGACCGCACAAAGTATGTGTGGGTACCCTGCGACCGCACGAACTATGTGTGGGTACCCTGCGACCGGACGAAGTATGTGTGGGTACCCTGCGACCGCACGAACTATGTGTTGGTACCCTGCGACCGCACGAAGTATGTGTGGGTACCCTGCGACCGCACGAAGTATGTGTAGGTACCCTGCGACCGCACGAAGTATGTATAGGTACCCTGCGACCGCACGAAGTATGTGTGGGTACCCTGCGACCCGACGAAGTATGTGTGAGTACCCTGCGAACGCACAAAGTATTTGTGGGTACCCTGCGACCGAACGAAGTATGTGTGGGTACCCTGCTGCCTGACGAAGTATGTGTGGGTACCCTGCGACCGCACGAAGTATGTGTGGGTACCCTGCGACCGGACGAAGTATGTATAGGTACCCTGCGACCGGGCGAAGTATGTGTTGGTACCCTGCGACCGCACGAAGTATGTGATGGTACCCTGCGACCGGACGAAGTATGTGTGGGTACCCTGCGACCGGACGAAGTATGTGTGGGAACCCTGCGACCGCACGAAGTATGTGTGGGTACCCTGCTGCCTGACGAAGTATGTGTGGGTACCCTGCGACCGCACGAAGTATGTGTGGGTACCCTGCGACCGGACGAAGTATGTATAGGTACCCTGCGACCGCACGAAGTATGTGTGGGTACCCTGCGACCGGACGAAGTATGTGTGGGTACCCTGCGACCGGACGAAGTATGTATAGGTACCCTGCGACCGCACGAAGTATGTGTGGGTACCCTGCGACCGGACGAAGTATGTGTGAGTACCCTGGTACCGCACGAAGTATTTGTGGGTACCCTGCGACCGCACGAAGTATGTGTGGGTACCCTGCTGCCTGACGAAGTATGTGTGGGTACCCTGCGACCGCACGAAGTATGTGTGGGTACCCTGCGACCGGACGAAGTATTTGTGGGTACCCTGCGACCGGACGATGTATGTGTGGGTACTCTGCGACCGGACGAAGTATGTGTTCGTACCCTGCGACCGCACGAAGTATGTGTTGGTACCCTGCGACCGCACGAAGTATGTGTGGGTACCCTGCGACCGGACGAAGTATGTATAGGTACCCTACGACCGCACGAAGTATGTGTGGGTACCCTGCGACCAGACGAAGTATGTGTGGGTACCCTGCGACCGCACATAGTATTTGTGGGTACCCTGCGACCGCACGAATATGTGTGGGTACCCTGCGACCGGACGAAGTATTTGTGGGTACCCTGCGACCGGACGATGTATGTGTGGGTACCCTGCGACCGGACGAAGTATGTGTTGGTACCCTGCGACCGCACGAAGTATGTGATGGTACCCTGCGACCGGAAGAAGTATGTGTAAGTACCCTGCGACCGGACGAAGTATGTGTGGGTACCCTGCGACCGCACGAAGTATGTGTGGGTACCCTGCGACCGCACGAAGTATGTGTGGGTACCCTGCGACCGCACGAAGTATGTATAGGTACCCTGCGACCGCACGAAGTATGTGTGGGTACCCTGCGACCGGACGAAGTATGTGTGAGTACCCTGCGACCGCACGAAGTATTTGTGGGTACCCTGCGACCGCACGAAGTATGTGTGGGTACCCTGCGACCGCACGAAGTATGTGTGAGTACCCTGCGACCGCACGAAGTATGTGTGGGTACCCTGCGACCGTACGAAGTATGTGTGGGTACCCTGCGACCGGACGAAGTATGTGTGGGTACCCTGCGACCGCACGAAGTATGTGTGGGTACCCTGCGACCGCACGAAGTATGTGTGGGTACCCTGACGTCAGAGAGTGGCAGGAAGAAATTCACTCACACTACAACCATTTTTTTTGTTCTTTCTTTTTTCCCGCTCACTCCCACACTTTCTTTCTTAATTATTAATAGACGCTAATATCCCCCCCCCCTCCCTATGGCCGTTCTGTTATCATGATAGGCATTCCATCCTCCTTTCGGGGGGGGTCGGCATTCGCCGGTGTGAGCGCTTCAGGTGAAATTTGGGGGAGGGGGAGTGTCGGCGTTCGCCGGTGTGAGCGCCTCAGGCCAAATCTGGCGAGGGGGAATGTCGGCATTCGGCGGCTCAGGCCAATCTGGGGAGGGGAGGAGGGAAATGTCGGCATTCGGCGGTATGAACGATCGCCTGTGGGGCGCCTCAGGCGAAATTTGGGGATGGGGCGTATTGGCATACGCCGGTGAGGCAGGCGGAATTTGGGGGAGGGGGAGTGTCGGTATTCGCCGGTGTCAGCGCCTCAGGTGAGACAGATCCCGACCTTGGGGGTATATCAACCGGTACTTTAGGGGAGAGGAAGTGAGCTTAAGGAAAAGGGATTAAAAAATAAAATGATAATCTGATTTTTGATTCGACAGTGTAAGATCGACACCTATCGGATAGGACTAGATATACACTTGATCTCAAAGCAATAATGCTGAGAACAGATACTACACTTTGATCTTAGCCAAAAGGCCGAGAAACATCCGAAATTCAGCTATTTATCAACTTTCCGACAAAAGGTAGCAGTTTTTTCGTATTTTACACCACTTTTTCAACGTTAATATGTAGTAAATTCGAAATAATCTAATGTATTTATGTACTCATCCGATAAAAATGCAGAGTCACTGTAAACATCCCATAATCCCTTGCTGGATGTACCCGGTCTTGCCCGACATTCAGCCCGGTTGTATCAGATCATCCAATAACTTCTGTCCGGATAAATCAATAACAACATAGGAATCCTACGTTATAAGTGTGTAGTGAAACAAGGGTTGCTCAATCACATCCGCACATGTCCAATAATCCCTTGCTGGATGTACCCGGTCTTGCCCTAAATTGTGTCCGGTTATATCAGGTCATAGTACTCGGCGTTGTCCGGGAAAAAAGTGCTCAATGTCCTAGATAGAGCTACTGTAGAGATAGGTTTGGATAATATTTTAACAGCATCTACGCTGAAAAGGATGGGGGAATCGATAAGAGTTATTTCAGTAGTGCTGAGGAGGCCTCTTTGATTTTCAAAGTACTCGGCGTTGTCCGGGAAAAAAGTGCTCAATGTCCTAGATAGACCTACTGTAGTGATAGGTTTGCATAATATCTTAACAGCATCTACGCTGAAAAGGATGAGGGGGATCGATAAGAGTTATTTCAGTAGTGCTCAGGAGGCCTCTTTGATTTTCAAATACTCGGCGTTGTCCGGGAGAAAAGTGTTCAATGTCCTAGATAGAGCTACTGTAGTGATAGGTTTGGAAAATATTTTAAAGCCATCTTCGTTCCCCTTTGGACTATTTGGCAGATCAAAAGGAGAGAGGATACCTATGTGATTTCAGTAGTCCCCAGGACGCCTTCTTGATTATCAAAGTACTCGGCGTTGTCCGGGAGAAAAGTGCTCAATATCCTAGATAGAGCTACTGTAGTGATAGGTTTGGAAAATATTTTAACGCCATCTTCGTTCCCCTTTGGACTATTTCGCAGATCAGAAGGAGAGAGGATACCTAAGTAATTTCAGTAGTCCTCAGGAGGCCTCCTTGATTATTCAAAGTACTCGACGTTGTCCGGGAGAAAAGTGCTCAATGTCCTAGATAGAGCTACTGTAGTGATAGGTTTGGAAAATATTTTAAAGCCATCTTCGTTCCCCTTTGGACTATTTCGCAGATCAGAAGGAGAGAGGATACCTAAGTGATTTCAGTAGTCCTCAGGACGCCTCCTTGATTATCAAAGTACTCGGCGTTGTCCGGGAAAAAAGTGCTCAATGTCCTAGATAGACCTACTGTAGTGATAGGTTTGGATAATATTTTAACAGCATCTACGCTGAAAAGGATAGGGAAATCAATAAGAGTTATTTCAGTAGTGCTCAGGAGGCGTCTTTGATTTTCTAATACTCGGCGTTGTCCGGGAGAAAAGTGCTGAATGTCCTTAATAGAGATACTGTAGTGATAGGTTTTGAAAATATTTTAACGCCATCTTCGTTCCCCTTTGGACTATTTGGCAGATCAGAAGGAGAGAGGATACCTAAGTTATTTCAGTAGTCCTCAGGAGGCCTCTTTTATTTTCAAAGTACTCGGCGTTGTCCGGGAGAAAATTGCTCAATGTCCTAGATAGAGCTAATGTAGTTATAGGTTTGGATAATATTTTAACAGCATCTACGCTGAAAAGGATGGGGGAATCGATATAAGTTATTACAGTAGTTCTCAGGAGGCCTCCTTGATTTTCAAAGTACTCGGCGTTGTCCGGGAGAAAATTGCTGAATGTCCTAGATAGAGCTACTGTAGTGATAGGTTAGGATAATATTTTAACAGCATCTACGCTGAAAAGGATGGGGGAATCGATAAGAGTTATTTAAGGAGTGCTCATGAGGCCTCCTTGATTTAAAAATTACTCGGTGTTGTCCGGGAGAAAAGTGCTCAATATCCTAGATAGAGCTACTGTAGTGATAGGTTTGGAAAATATTTTAACGCCATCTTCGTTCCCATTTGGACTATTTATCAGATCAAAAGGAGGGATACCTAAGTGATTTCAGTAGTGCTCAGGAGGCCTCCTTGATTTTCAAAGTATTTGGCGTTGTCCGGGAGAAAAGTTTTCAATGTCCTTGATCGAGCTACTGTAGTGATAGGTTTGGATAATATTTTAACAGCATCTATGCTGAAAAGGATGGGGGAATCGATAAGAGTGATTTCAGTAGTGCTCAGGAGGCCTCCTTGATTTTCAAAGTACTCGGCGTTGTCCGGCAGAAAAGTGCTCAATATCCTAAATGGAGTTACTGTAGTGATAGGTTTGGAATATATTTTAATGCCATCTTCGTTTCCCTTTGGACTATTTGGCAGATCAGAAGGAGAGAGGATACCTAAGTTATTTCAGTAGTGCTTATGAGGCCTCTTTTATTTTTAAAGTACTCGGCGTTGTCCGGGAGAAAATTGTTCAATGTCCTAGATAGAGCTACTGTAGTGATAGGTTTGGATAATATTTTAAGAGCATCTACGCTGAAAACCTATTTAGCATTCGCACCGCGACAGCAATAGGTACGTATTTAGCATTCAGCGGTGGCGATAGGAAGTATATAGCATGTGCACATGGGCGGCAATAAATACGTATATAGCATGCGCATCGGGAGTATAAAAAAAATTGGGGGGGAGGCAAAACATTTATTTTGTCTTTTATCTTTTTCATTGAAAATATTTATGTGTATGGGGAGAATGAAAAAAAAAATTTTCGGGGGAGGGGGCTAAAAAATTTTTTTTTTTTTCTTTTTTAAAATAAAAATATTTCTATGTATCCCCCATACATAAAATTTTTGGGGTGTAAGGGCGTCAAAAATTTTTCTTTTTTTTTTCCTTTAAATTAAAAATATTTCTAAGTATGTGGGAGGATAGAAAAAAAATTTTCTTGAGGGGAGGCAAAAAAATGTATTTTTTTCTGTTTGTAACTAAAAATATTTATATTTATGATAGTGACAATACATAAATGAACACTATTTTGTTTTTCTAACACGACAGGGCCGAATAAATATAAGTTCTTATGTATGCGAACTGGGCTGGAGATTGGTACATATATAGTATGTGTACCCTTGCAGAGATAGGTAAGTATGTAGTATGCGCACCAGAGCCGCGATAGGTACGAATATAGTATGCACACCGGGTCGGCGATAGGTTTATATATAGTATGTGTACCGGGGTGGCAATAGGTACTATATAGTAGTGCATAGGGGTGGCTATAGCTACGTATTTAGCATTCGCACCGGGGTTGCGATAGGTATGTATTCAGCAATCGCACCGGGGTGGCGATATGTACATATTTAGTATTCGCACTGGGGCAGTGATAGGTACATATGGTGTATGAACACCTGGGCGGCAATATGTACGTATTTAGCATTCATCCCTGGGCGGAGATAGGTACTTATTTAGCATTCAGCGGTGGCGATAGGTACGTATATAGCATGTGCACATGGGCGGCAATAAGTACGTGATAGGTATGTATTATGCATGCGCACTGGGGCAGCGATCGGTTCATATATAGCACGCGCACCGGGGCAGCAGTAGGTACGTATATAGCAGGCGCACCGGGGCGGCGAAATGTACGTATTTAGCATTCACACCGGGGCGGCGATAGGTATGTATTTAGCATTCACACCGGGGCGGCGATAGGTATGTATTTAGCATTCACACCGGGGCGGCGATAGGTATGTATTTAGCATTCGCACCGGGGCGGCGATAGGTATGTATTTAGCATTCGCACCGGGGCGGCGATAGGTATGTATTTAGCATTCGCACCGGGGTGGCGATATGTACGTATTTAGCTTCCGCACCGGGGCGGCGATAGGTACGTATTTAGAATTCACACAGGAGCCACGATAGGTACGTATTTAGAAATCACACTAGGGCGGCGATATGTATGTATTTAGCATTCGTACCGGGGCGGCGATATGTACATATTTAGCTTCCACACCGGGGCGGCGATAGGTACGTATTCAGAATTCAGGGGTGGCGATAGCTACGTATATAGCATGTACACATGGGCAGCAATAAGTACGTACATAGCATGCGCACCGGGGCGGCGATCAGTACATATATAGCATGTGCACCGGGGCGGCAATAGGTACGTATATAGCACGTGCACCAGAACGGCGAAAGGTATGTATTTCGCATTTGCACCAGGGTGGTGATAGGTACGTATTTAGCATTCGCACCGGGGAGGCTATAGGTACGTATTTAGCATTCACACCAGGGCGGCTATAGGTACGTATTTAGCATTCGTATCTGGCCGGCGATAGGTACGTATTTAGCATTCGCACCAAAGTGGTGATAGGTACGTATTTAGAAATTCGCACCAATGCGGCAATATGTACATATTAATTATTCCCACTAGGGCAGCGATAGGTACTTATGTAGCATGCACACCGAGGCGGCGATAGGTACTATTTAGCATTCGCAACGGGGCAGCGATAAGTACTTAAATAGTATCTGAACTGGGGCGGCGATAGGTACGTATATAGTATGTGCACTGGGGCGGCGATAGGTACGTATATAGTATGCGCACCGGGGTGATGATAGATACGTATATAGCATAAACACCGGGGTGGAGATAAGTACCTATATAGAAGGCGCAGATAGAGGTGTTACTTTTTATAGAAATATATCATACTATTGCCCTGGGCAACGTAGGAGAAATTGTGGGGAAAGAACAGCTTTCGCAAAAGGCAAAATTAGAAAGTAGCGGTGAAATGCGGCGACCAGGGAAGAGAAAGGTAGAAAGATAAAGAGACGGCTATAGAGAAGGTGGGGAGGGAAATAGAAGTTTGTATATAAAGATGTTACACACACGATTTTTCTTCAATTATATGTTTTAATGACCCCGAGCAACGCCGGGTAGCCCCGCTAGTAATGAAATAAATAAAGAATATTTACAACATACTAACTGTAAACACATTTAAAACACACGCATATGCATACAGAAGTGCTAAACCATTGTGTGATGTTTTCAGTTCCTGGTTCTATTTGCAGTTTCTCTCCTCTTTCAGATCATCTGCCATTTTGCTGCTCCCATTTCTGTGTCTTTTAATTCGCACAACTTGGTCATCGTTTTATGACGTTCCTTCCCTCACATCCGCAAGTGAGTCAGACATTAAATATTCTCCACGGTTATTTAAACAATCAATAAATACTTGGCATCGCATATGCAAAAATAAACCACGTCTACTATGTGATCAAACATTGTATATATATATATATATATATATATATATATATATATATATATATATATATATATATATAAATATTTATTATTTCATACCTATGGACATCGATGTCCTATGCTTACGAGATCTTCAGTGTAGGGAGTTAATTCTCGACGGTCGGCGGGAGCGAACTCCGAGAACAAATCGACATGTATTCACAGTCAAGATCTCCAACCGTCGGCTACCGTCAATTAGCTTGTAATTTAAGAAGAATTTAGTTAGTAAATGCAAAGTCGGTTGATATTTACAATAAGCAGTGAATAGTGATCAACAACACGAAACTGTGTTGGAACTCGCAATGACGCTAGTGCTATTGCTTGTCACCAAGTAAAAGTGGCTATAATACTGTTAATACATATATATATATATATATATATATATATATATATATTATATAATTATATATATTATATAATTATATATATGTATATGTATATATATATATATATATATATATATATATATATATATATATATATATATATATATATATAAAAGTCATTTCATATAATATTCCAATAACCATGGTTTTATTTTATGTTATTTTATAATTTTATAATAAAATAAACCCATGGTTATTGGATTATAATATGAACTGCCTTATATGTGCTCTGTTTCAATAAGTGACAATCATAGAGCTGGAACTTTTAAGGAGACTACAAAGTAAAAGGAACTGCTAATACATATATTTTCATTAATAATTATATATATATATATATATATATATATATATATACATACATATGTGTATATATATAGGTATAAATATATATATATATATATATATATATATATATATAAGAAGACAATGTAAAATAACAGAAGTAATTGCTTATCCATACCATATTCTATTTTCTCAACATTTCTTATCATCCTGTTAGTGTAAATATACAAGAATAATGTATGTTCCATGATATATATACATATATATATATACCGTATTTCTTAATTGGGAGAGTTTCCCAGCAGAATGCTCAATTATTAATGCAAAAGTAAAATTAACTAGATAATTAATAAGAGCATGATAATTATTAATATTAAACAAAACGTTACAACAACATACGGACCAAGGTTTCAGATCCGAGAAAATCGGACCTTCATCACCGGAGTCGTATAGCTTAATGAGTGAGAACAACCGCCAGGAATTTCAAAATATTGTCCGTTGGAAAGATGGAACACTTTAAGATTAAAAATTGTCACGTGCGTGGAAATTACGTAGTCAGTTATGGAAAGTTTTCAGATCAAAACAACAGCGACGCTGTACATAGAATAAGAAAGACATTAAATGGGAATAACGTTAACAGTTGGGCAGATGGGAAACTAGCAGGTGTAAATTGTCACGTGCGTGGAATTACGTAGCCCGTTATGGAAAGGATTACAATTTAACTAATAGATAAGCTATATATGTTATCGAAAGTAAATGGAGATAACGTTAAAAATAAAATTTAAATTAAGTTAAAAATCATATTGAAATAATATGATATGTAATAATATATTACTAACACTATTAAATAAAAAAAATCATTAAAATTAAACTTATAATTAAATGAATTGTGATCACGCCATTTATAAATTTATAAAGTACTAAGAGTAATCATAAAAAAATGCTAAGGTACTATAGATAAAAAGGGGGGGGGGAATAAAGAAAGATGAAAAAGAAAGATGAAGAAACAGAAAAATAAAGAAAAAAGAAGAAAAATAATAAAGATGAAAAAAAAATACACTGTTAGATAAAATAAAGGATAACATAAAATTGTGTAAACATAAAAATAAAAGATAAAAGGCAAGATAAGGAAAAATGGGAATATGTGGTACTAAAAAAAATTTAAATTAGAAATTAAAAATTATAAAACAGTTATACACATAAATATAAAAAATACAATCTATAATTAAAACATGCAATAATAGAAATCTAGTTAAGGCCAGAGTCGAGATACCGTACAGTTCAATCCGAAATTCGGAAGCCGAATCCATCATCGTGAAATCCAAAATTTTAAAAGCCCGTATTCTGGGTAATCTGCGGTTATATTATTTTGTTCTGCTCAATTTATCAGAAGTGCCTTTCTCCTGTGAATACAGTCCTTATATATCTCCCCTTTTTTGTTTAGGCATATAATGTTTGGGGCATTGACACGTGACAATTTTAAATCTGAAAGTGTTCCATCTTTCCAAGGGAAAATATTTTGAAATTCCTGGCGGTTGTTCTCACTCATCAAGCGATACGACTCCGCTGATAAAGGTCCGATTTTCTCAGATCTGAAACCTTGGTCCGGATGTTGTTGTAACTTTTTGTTTAATATTATATATATATATATATATATATATATATATATATATATATATATATATATATATATATATATACATATATATATATATATATATTTATATATATATATATATATATATATATATATATATATATATATATATATATATATATATATATATATATATATATAAGAAACCAATGTAAAACTAACATAATATCCTGCCTAATATTTCCATTTTCTATTTTACATATTTTTTTATCATCTTGTTAGTGTAAGTAAAACAAAATAATGTATGTTCCATAATAATCACGAGTCTTCCTCGAATAATCTTCAGGTTACAATAGCAAATGCAGAAAAATGTAAACAAAAGAAGAGAATAAAAAACAGCCGGCGACGCTCATTTTAAGTACGTTAGACACGGAAAAAACGGTTTCGCACAAATTAATTTAACGTCACATAATAAAATTACATTACGTGAAGAAATTTTAAAATGTTGTTATAAGTTTCATACGTACTGTTATAAATAATTTAACCAAATGCTCGATGGGATACAGTTTTCAATTTACTCATATGATATTAGGAGAATATCTGCCCCATGACGAGGAAATGATATAATATAGAACATATTGTAAATGTTCTTTCGTATTTCTTGATCTTTGGGTAAGGTGTTCCTTTCGCATCACACCTCCAAATTTGACAAAGTAACATTAAAGACTTCGCACTTATATATTTTTGACGCTGTCGCATATATACATACACACATACACACACACCCCCACACACACACACACACACACATATATATATATATATATATATATATATATATATATATATATATATATATATATATATATATAATTCAGGTAAAACATTCACAGTGTAGTTTTCCAAAGAATTTTAACCGGGTTTATAAAATTGCTATATATCCAATAGAGCTTTTATATATAATTATTTTTATTTTCACAGACATGTACAAAATCTGCGACACTGGCATGTCGATGTTATCGATCAACAGCTATTACAAACTGAGATCTCATCAGGAAGAGTTAGAATCCGATCTTAACCTAGATCATATTATGGAAGAAAATAAGTCGATAGTGTTGGCTATTTTTAAAGATAAATTAAGTCCTGGTTTTGTTTAACTCTTCTCCTTTTTCTAACATTTGTATTGTGTTTTTATGCAATTATTATTTCCTTTTGAACTGTTAGAATATTCAGCTTCCACCTAAAGAACGTTGAGGGGGTCCTTTCTTGATTATCACTATTTGATAGTTGAAATTGCCTCTCCAAATCGATAGAAATCTGTACAGTTTTGTTTATAAGCGGTAATCACTATATTACCTGGTTCACGGAGAGCGCTAATGTCTAGTTTCTTAATGTTTTTACGCAAGAAGGTGAATTGTTACTATCCTGAGTGATATGGATCGGTTACATTGAGATTAATGACCAGTTGTAATTTATATCAAGTAGTTTTCTTTCATTCAGATTGCAAACATTAAAAAAGGCAAATTGTGTTTTTTTTAATAAACAATATATTTATCAAGTTTGATTGTCGAATTGAACTTGTTAATGAGTGTTAATCGTATTCCAAAGTCTTTTAAAAATGTATATATATATATATATGTGTATATATATATATATGTATATATGTATATATATATATATGTATATATATATATATATATATATATATATATATATATATATATCATAAAACATATCAAAAATTCATATCAGTTTTTTTATCAAGTATCCACACAAACACTATTAATTACGTATTTTATTTTAATATTGTTATGGAATAAATCTTTGATGCATATGTGCTAGAATAAGGATTCCCCTCTCTGACTGGCCAAGTAGAATAAGTTTGCTGACTTTCTTTCTCATATTTTCTGATGAAGTGAATACATCTCAGAAACATATGTATCCTATAACTTTCTTAATGTCAAATTTTTCGTACTTATATCATACATATGTCATACTTTTATACTTTTTTAAATTCTAATATTCTTATATATATTTATATACAAATACATCTCTATATATACATTCGAATAGTTAATAAATAAGTAAATACATTTAATATCGCATTTCATATTTTTTTAAATTTAATTAAAAGGATACTAGTTACGATAATGATAATAATAATAATAATAATAATAATAAGAAGAAGAAGAAGAAGAAGAAGCAGAAGAAATAGACATATAACACTAATAATAATAAAAACGAAAAAACTTTGATTTCAAAATAAAATATAGATAATTTGATATTTCTATAAAAGAGCTGTTATACAGGAAGTTTATTAATGAATTGTAAATACTGAAAAAAAAACAACATATAAATGGCGTTAATAAGAGTATTATAACACGAAAATATGAGTAAAAAGAAAATCCTTAAGACAGTAGCAAGATAAAAAATGAAAGAATTCTTTATATTACACAAACACCCCTACCCACCGCTGCCATTGGCCATTAAAAAATAGAAAACTTAAATAGCATATGTAACATCCATTCAGTTTTACTTCTCTCTCACTCTTTCTGTTGCCGTCCATTTCGATCCTTCTCGGTCATTTATCCGTCACGATCCCCAACCTTTCTTTCTCTTTAGAACAACCCATTATTTCTCTTATATCAATGTGTTGAAAAAACAATAATGTAATTCATTTACCGACGCGATGTTTTTTAAATGTAATACTGTAATCTTACATTATGTTATTGGGCAACGCTTAGTAGACATACCACAATGACATTGTTTACGCAGTCTTACTCCGTTTCCGCCCACACACCATAACAAACATATTAATAGAAATGGTGTTAATAATTAATGTATTCCACAGAAATGTAAATGTAATACTGTAACATATATTTATTGCTCCTGGACAACTACAAGTAGAACCACAATGTTTATAACCCCTCACTTAATAACTATAATAATGCAATGTTAGAAAGTAGAGGTTCACAGTACTTGCGAAAGTAGTGTTAATATCAAAGTATGAAGAGAAATTATGTGAATAATTCCAATTTTCTTGAATACGTACAACACCTAGTAGCACAAAATGGTTTGTTATTTCAACCAACACTTACCAAGTATAATGATGTAATGTTATTAAATAGGCATGTACGCTAATGCGACAAGGGCGGTAAAATCAGAGCATTAAGGCAACTAATTCTGATAATGACTATTGATTTGAGGCAATCCCAAGTAGAACAGATGATCCAAATCAATTTCTTTATTTATTGTCCTCCTATCATTCATTCAAAATGATATGAATTTGCATGATGTTGATATAGACAATATTCCGAAGAAATTATATATATATATATATATATATATATATATATATATATATATATATATATATATATATAGATTTAGATTTTTCATTTATAAAATAGATCATTCAGTGAAGACCGGGGTTGTTCCAATAAAAACAAGCTCGAATGGTGATCATTGGTGTCCTGAAAGGAATGCTTTGGTAAGCCTTCATAAAATCACATATATATATATATATATATATATATATATATATATATATATATATATATATATATATATCACTTACAAAATGTACGTTTGTAATCTTACAATTTTAGATCCCAGACAATTTAGAATAGAACAAATAACCATAATGAATTATTTATTTACCCCCTCCAAGTCTACATATTTAGAGGATACGTAATGTTGATGAAGGCGATATTACGAGGAGACTTACTATATATATATATATATATATATATATATATATATATGTATATATATATATAGGTAGAAGGATGAAAAAAGAATTAACGAAGCAAAAGGCAGATCCTTTTTCAAGTCAGTAGCTCAGTGAAAAGTATATTCCTCAAAAAGGCAATGTATTCAAATTAGTTTTTTCCTGAAGCCAGGCTTTTCAAAGATAAAAATCTTAACCCCAGAGGAAATCGCTGGGATAGATATGTTGGCAAAGGCCAAGATTTATACTTAATTTGAATAAATTGCCTTTTTGCGGAATATACTTTGTTCTGAGCAACTGCATTGAAAAAAGATCTGCCTTTTGCTTTTCTAATTCCTTTTCATCCTTCTACACATCTATCTGCTCTATCCTGTATACTGAGCTGGATATTTTTCACAATAGGTTTTACCTTTTCTTAAGGTTCGCTTTCAGTTCACCACCTCATATTAATATATATATATATATATATATATATATATATATATATATATATATATATATATATATATGTATGTGTGTGAGTGTGTCACTTACCAAAATTGTTACTGTGATCTGAGCGTGTTTTGACTCCGGACAACGCCGAGTAGAACCACTTGTCTAGCGAAATTCAGAATATACTGTCTCACATTTAAACATATTAAGATGGTACGTATTGTTGATGAACTCATTATGTGTAGAGAGTTGATATATACCAGCTACAATAAATAATACTGTACTCCTACAATTATGTACCCGTGACTACGACGAGAAAAACTAATGGTCCCGGTTAATTTCTTTACTTCTTAACATAACCGCACATTTGACATTTATATAAAGGTTAATGATCTTGATTAAGAAAATAGTCCGAACATGTAGGTTTCGGGGTGGACAATATTATAACAAATACATAGGAGATATTGTCTACACAATCGATGATATTTAACACCTAGTAGTATGGCTCCAGGGATATTCAACACTTAAAAAAAGACAGATAGCCCCTTTATCTCGGGACAAACTATGTTTAAACACACCTACTCTATCATGGATATTAAGCACTGCCATTAGCACTTTTACGTTTCAGCCATATTTATTCGGGATATTGAACACTTTAGATTATGCATTTTGGTGTATACACTATTATAAAGAAAGGCAGAATACTTCATCTCAATCAACACAGCGTTTAAATAAGCGTTTGAGCACTGTTATGAGTACTTGTATTCTTACCTATTCAAGATATTTATATGAAACAATAAATAAATTAAAACTATTGGATGAGATAAATGAATAGAACAAGATGAAAATCAGTCAATAAAAAAACATAAAGAATGATGAGTTAAAAATGTAAGAAAAAATGAATGAAATGAATAGAAAATGAACGAAAAAATTGACGACAAAACATAATGATAAAATGAGAAAAGTGACTACAAAATAATGAATGAAAAATAAACGACGAAATATATAAGAACATAATAAAAATGAATGACAAAAACATGAATGAAATAAGCTAAAGGAAAAATGAATGAGAAAACATGAATAGAAAAGCAATATTATACGTATGAACACACCTGCTCTATATATGGTATTGAGCACATGTGTTCTAACGTAACAAATGCTTATAATGTATTATTAGTAGTATGGTTCCAGAACACTGGCAAGTACATTTTGTGTATAACATATTATATAGATAAACTGTAAAGTGTATTATCTTTGGCATTGCAGTGTTTAAACTTACGTACTCTCTCTATTGTATTACCCACTTTTGTCATGAAGCATACCAATTGCAAGGATTAATCCTGTATTAATATTATAATTCCCGTACAAGGCAAATTACTTATTCGTGTATACATTTTTCATAGAAAGACTATGTAGTTCAGTATCCCGGTCAATGTGGTATCTTGACACAACTGCTATATCTATTATATTGAGAACTTATATCAGAGAGGACAGTACTTACCACATGTTAAACGGTATAAGTATTCAAGTTCCCGGACAACGCCAGCCACTTATTATCGTATGAAATATAATAAAGAAAAGGTGCATAGTTCATTATCATAGGAAATGCTGTATTTAAAAAAGCCTGCTGCACTTATTGTACTGCTGTCATACAGTATCCCACTTAAAAAAGATAGTGTTTTACGATTAGTACGGTTCCTGGGCAATGCCAAGTACCTATTCTCGTACAAAATATTTGAATAACATGTGTTAGCTTCATTATTTCGGGCCACGCTGTGATTTAATGCACTTGTTTGTGTGTAAAATGTGTGTTGCCTTTTAGTATGTTTAGAAGTTCATGTATATCAGTGGTGATGAAGCCGATGCAATAAAGGTTTCTGAATGTGATGCAGTCAGTAATTAGATCTACTGCTGGGCTTGGGTACAGATGTGTAGAACATGACGACATCAAGGCGGTAGCACATCGGTTGAGTTTACACCGTTCTGATTATAGTAAGTGTAACCTCTGGATGACTTCATCCGAACAGCTGACATCATTCATTATACCCGTTTCATGACGGGTATTCTACTAGTGTATATATATATATATATATATATATATATATATATATATATATATATATATATATACTAGCGTGCTACCCGGCGTTGCTCGGGGTCATACAAACATTTAATTGAAGAAAAATCGTGTGTGTAACATCTTTATATTCAAACTTCTATTTATCTTCTTTTCTCTATAACCGTCACTTTATCTTTCTACTTTTCTCTTCCCTGGTCGCCCCATTCCACCGCTACTTTCTCATTTTGTCTTTTGTGAAAGCTGTTTATTCCCCACCATTTAATCCTACGTTTTCCAGGGCAATAGTATAACTTATTTCTACAAAAAGTACCACCTCTGTCTGCGCCTTTTATATAGGATGTTATCTCCGCCCCGGTGTTCATACTATATACGGATCTATCGCCGCCACGTGCGCATACTATGTACGTACCAATCGCCGGCCCAGTGCACATAATATATACATACCTATCGCTACCACGATGAAGATACTATGTAAGTACCTATCGCCGCCCTGGGAGCAGATACTATATAAGTACCTATCGCCGCCTGTGTGCAGATACTATAATAGTACCTATCGCCGCCTGTGTGCAGATACTATATAAGTACCTATCGCCGCCCGGGGATCAGATACTATATAAGTACATATCGCCACCCCGCTGCGAAAGCTAAATACGTACCTATCGCCGCACCGGTGCGAATGCTAAATACATACCTATCGCTGACCCGGTGTGAATGCTAAATACGTATCTTTCGCAGCTCTGGTGGGCGTGCTATATACGTACCTATCGCCGCCCCAATGTGCGCGCTATATACGTCCGATCGCTGCCCCGGAGCGCATGCTAAATAACTACCTATCACCGCCCCGGTGCGCATGCTATATACGTTCTTATTGCCGCCCATGTGCACATGTTATATACGTATTTATTGCCGACCCGGTCTGCATACTACATATGTACCTATCGCTGCACCGGTGCGTATACAAAATATGTACATATTGCCGCCCGGTGCGAATGCTACATACGTACCTATCGCCACCCCTATACACTACTATATACGTACCTATTGCCATCCAACTGCACATACTATATATATATACCTATCGCCGGTCCTGTGCGCATACTATATTCGTACCTATCGCAGGTCCGGTGCGCGTACTATATTCGTACCTATCGCACCCCTGGTGCACATACTATATACTTACCTATCACTACAAGGGTGTACATACTGTATATGTACCTATCTCCAGCCCAATTCGCATACCTAAGAACTCATATCAATGCGCCTCTGTTGTGTCAGAAAATACAAAATAGTGTTCATTCATGTATTGTCACTATCATAAATATAAATGTTTTTAGTTAAGAAAAGAAAAAAAAAATTTGTTTTGCCTCTCCCAAGAATTTTTTTTTCATCCTCCCTCATATAAGAAATATTTTTAATTTAAAAGAAAAAAAAAAGAAAAGAAAAATTGTAGACCACCCCCTCCAAAAAATGTTTCCCCGCCATACATAGAAATATTTTTAGTTCAAAAAAGGAAAACAAAAATTGTACCCCACCCGATATATTTTTATTCATCCTCCTCAATACGTATAAATATTTTTGATGAAAAGAAAAAAAAAATGTTTACCCACCCCTAATTTTTTTAGCCTCCCCCATACCTAAAAATATTTTAAGTTAAAGAAACAAAGAAATTCCGAGGTGCCTCCGTCATATCAAAGAACCATACTGCAGAAGCCTCCGGGTCCTATATTGTAGAAGCACCCTTAGTACTAGGTCCTATACTGTAGAAGCGACGCTGGCCCCTATACTGCATATAAACCCATGGTCCCTATTCTTCATAAGCCTCCGGGTCTTATATTGTAGAAGCACCCGTAGTGCTGGGTCCTATATTGTAGAAGAACCTCTGGTCCATACACTGGAGAAGCACCCATGGCCTCTACACTGTAGAAGCACCGACTGTCCCGATGCTGCAGAAGTCTCCGAGTTCTAAATTGTAGAATCACCCCTGTTTCTGGGTCCTATACTGTAGAATCACACCTAGTCCTTATACTGGAGAAGTACCCATGGTCCCTATTCTGAAGAAGCCTCTATGTTCTATATTGTAGAATCACCCCCGGTGATGGGCCCTATACTGCAGAAGAACCCTGGTCTCTATACTGGAGAAGCACCCATGGCTCATATTCTACAGAAGCCTCTATGTTCTATACTGTAGAAGAACCCCCGGTGCTGGGTCCTATACTATAGAATCACACCTGGCCCCTATACTGGAGAAGCACCCCCGATCCCTATACTGGAGAAGCACCCATGGCCCCTATTCTGCAGAAGCATATATATTCTATATTGTAGAAGCATCCTCGGTGCTTGGTCCTATACTGAAGAAGCACGCCGGGTATCGATACTGGAGAAGCACTCCTGGTCCATATACTGGAGCATCACCCATTGTCACTATTCTGCAGAAGCCCCGGGTCCTAAATTGTAGAAGCAACACCAGTTCTGGGTCCTATACTGTAGAAGCACCCATGGTTTCTATACTGGAGAAGCACCCCTGGTCCTTATACTGGAGAAACACTTATGCCCTCTATTCTGCAGAAGTCTCTATGTTCTATATTGTAGAATCACCCCCGGTGCTGGGCCCTATACTGTAGAAGAACCCATGGTCCCTATACTAGAGAAGCACTCCTGGTCCTTATACTGGAGAAGCACCCATGGTTCCTATTCTGCAGAAGCCTCTGGGTTCTATATTGTTGAAGCACCCCCGATTCTGGGTTATATACTGTAGAAACACCCCTGCTCTCTATACTGGAGAATCACCCATGTCCCCTATTCTGCAGAAGCCTCTATGTTCTATGTTGTAGAACCACCTCCGGTGCTGGGTCCTATACTGTAGAAGCACGGTACCTATACTGTAGAAGCCCCCCTGGCCCCTATACTGGAGAAGCACCCATTGCCCCTATTCTGCAGAAGTCTCCGGGTCCTAAATTGTAGAAGCACCCCCGGTTCTGGGTCCTATACTGTAAAAGCACCTCTGGTTCCTATTCTGCAGATGTCTGTATGTTGTATATTGTAGAACTCATATTAATGCGCCCCTGTCGTGTCAGAAAAACAAAATAGTGTTCATTCATGTATTGTCACTATCATAAATATAAATATTTTTAGTTAAAAACAGAAAAAAAAATGTTGGGGGGCCCCCTCCCACAAGAACATTTTGTTTTCATCCTCCCCATACTTAGAAATATTTTTAATTTTAAAGAAAAGACAAAAAAAAGAAAAAAATTCCAGCCCCCCCCGCCCAATTTTTATTTTTCCCCCTGTACATAGAAATATGTTGACGTAGCTAGACAGACAGACAAACGACAGACATAGGTGGAGATATAGACTCACGTAGCTGGACATACAGACGGACGCACGTAAGTCGACAGATGGACGGCCGTTAGTGGACGGATTTACGGACGGACGTATCTAGACGGACGGACGTAGCTGGACAGACAGATGGACAGACAGACGTAGCTGGACAGACATACGGACAAACGTATGTGGAGAGATGGACTGGCGTAGCTGGATAGACAGACGGACATACGTAAGTTGACTGACATACGTATGTAGACGGACGGACGTTGCTGGAATGACAGACAGACGGACGGACGGACGGACGGACGTAGCTTGAGAGATGGACTTTCATAGCTGGGACGTATCTAGACGGACGGACGTAGCTGAGCAGCCAGACAGACGGACGGACATACGTAGGTTGAAAGATCGACTGACACAGTAGGACAGACAGACGGACGGACAGACGTAGGTTGACAGATGAACGGAAGTATGTTGACGTAGCTAGACAGAAAGACAAACGGACAGACGTAGATGGAGATATAGATTCACGTAGCTGGACAGACAGACGGACGCACGTAGGTCGTCTGATGGACTGCCGTTAGTGGACCGATTTACGGGCGGACGTATCTAAACGGACGGACGTATCTGGACAGACAGACGTACGGACGGACATACGTAACTGGACAGACGGACGTAGGTTGGCGGATTGACGGATGGACGTATCTAGACGGACGGACGTAGCTGGACAGACAGACGGACAGACGTAGCTCGACGGATTGACGGATCAATGTTTGTTCAAAGAAAATTATACTTATTATTACTCGTGAATTTAGTAACGAAAATCGACGACAGTACTGAGGTTAATATCTTATGAATACTTCCTTAACTGTCAAGATCAAAGTGTATGCTCACTCTGTAGACCGGTAATGTCTTGGTCTTCGGGCCTTGATTCCGCAGGTCTGAGGTACTGGCCTGTGCAGTTTTATGAGGTTCACCCTCCAGGCTTTGCCTCCCCTCTTTGGGGAGGAGTAAGTTTATTGCTTACTGCCTGAGGCGCTCCTACCGGGGAATGCCGACGGGACTGCCCAGGCCATTTTTAATAGCCAGAGTGCTCACCTTCTCGGGCGCTGGCTTTTAAACCCCACTTTCCGACATGAGCTTTGGTCACATCTTACTTGTGGGAGTAAGATAAACCTGGCCTTGTGCCTAACCTCCTGGGGAGGTAAATAAAAAGTGTTGTGTCTGTTCCGATGGATGCTCACTCTGTAGACCGGTATTGTCTTGGCCTTCGGGCCGTGATTCTGTCGGTCTGAGGTACTGTCCTGTGCAGTTCTAGGAGGTCCACCCTCCCAGGCTTTGCCTCTCCTCTTTGGGGAGGAATAAGTTTATTGCTTACTTCCTGAGGCGCCCATACAGGGGAATGACGACGGGGCTGCCCAGACAATTTTTAATGGCCAGAGTGCTCACCTTCTCGGGCGGTGGTTTTCAAGTCCCACTTTCCTGACCCGACATTGGATCACATCTTACCTTGTGGGAGTAAGATTAAACTGGCCTTGTGCCTAACCTCCTGGGGAGGTAAAAAAAAAGTGTAGTATCTGTTCTTGGCATTGTTGCCTTGAGATCAAGTGTATGATCTAGTTCTATTCGATATGTGTCAGTCTTACACTCTCAAATACAAAAATCAGACTGTCATCTTACTTTTTTAATTCTGTTTTCCTTGGTTGATAATTACTGTTGGATGTGATTACACTTGCTGGAGGCGACAGTATCCCCCTCTCCAGATTAAGCATGATGCATCCCACCTGCGAATGCCGACACTCTCCCCCCCCCCCAATTTTAGCCTGAAGCGCTCACACCGGCGAATGCCGACACTCCCCCTCTCCAAAATGTGTCCTGAGGCGCCCCCTCTCCCCCACATTTTGCCTGAGGCGCTCACACCGGCGAATGCCGACATTCCCCCTCCCCAGATTTTGCCTAAGGCGCCCCACCGGCGAATGCTAGCACTCTCCCTCTCCCAAATTAGGGTTGAGGCGCCCCACTGCCGAATGCCGACACCCTCCACACAATTTGGCCTGAAAAGAAGGAGGTAATGCCTGGAAGGATTATATCATGATAAAAGAACGGCCATAGTGAGGAAAGGAGGAGGGGAAGGAATATTAGCGTCTATTAATAATTAAGAAAGAAAGGAAGAAAGGGTGGGAGTGAGAGGGAAAGAAGCAAGAAAGCAAAACAGGGTAATAGTGTGAGTGAATTTCTTACCAGCACTCCCTTACTCTGACGTCATTTCTGGTTTATCGTGACTTGGCATTATTTTTCAAATTATACCTGATAGCATTGATTTCTTCTCAAATTAGTATAAATAACGTTGAAGATCGAGGAAAAAGCCCCCCTCCCCCATTGGAGAAAAGTGCTCAGTCGACCCCGGAAGAGTCATTTTTTTTCCGGGTCTTAGATATTACACGTGTGTAGGCTGGCCGGTCGGAATGGCCAGTGCGAATTCTAAATACGTACCTATCGCCACACACGTGTGAATGCTAAATACGTACTTATCGCCGCCCCGGTGCGAATTCTAAATACGTACCTTTCTTTTGCCCCGGTGCGTGTGGTATATACGTATTTATTGCTGCCCCTTCCGTGTGCTATATACGTACCAATCGCCTTCCCGGAGCGCATGCTAAATACATACATATCACCGGCCCGGTGCGCATGCTATATACGTACTTATTGCCGCCCATGTGCACATGCTATATACGTACCTATCGCCACACCTGAATGCTAAATACTTACCTATCGCCATCCCGGTGCGAATGCTGAATACGTACCTATCGCCGCCCCGGTGCGAATGCTAAATACGTACCTATCGCTGCCATGGTGCCAATGCTAAATATGTACCTTTCGCCGCCCCAGTGCACGTGCTATATACATACCTATCGCCGGTATAAAATAGTGTTCATTCATGTATTGTCACTATTATAAATATTTTAGTTATAAAAAAGAAAGAAAAAAATTGTTTGCTCCCCTTTAAAAAAAATTATTTTTTCATCCTCCCTCATACTTAGAAATATATTTGATTTAAAAGAAAAAAAAAAGAAAATTTTCCCCCATACATAGCAATATTTTTAGTTTAAAGAAAAAAAAAATGTAACCCCATCCCCCCCCAAATTTTTTTTTTATTCCCCTCATACATCTAAATATTTTTGATACAAAAAGAAAAAAATGTTTTTACCCTCCCCCATACATAGAAATATTTTTATTTACAGAAATGAAAAAAAAAAATTCCGAGGTGCCTCGGTCATATCAAAGAACCATATTGCAGAAGTCTCCGGGTCCTATATTGTAGAAGCACCCCTGGTCCCTATAGTGTAGAAGCACCCATTGCCCCTAATCTGCAGAAGCCTCCGGGTTCTATATGGTAGAAGCACCCCCGGTTCTAGGTACTATACTGTAGAATCCCCCCTGGTCCTTATACTGGAAAAGCACCCATTGTTCCCATTCTGTTGAAGCCTCAGGGTCTCATAAGGTAGGAGCACCCGGAGTTCTGGTTCTTTTTTATACATGTATAGAGTGGTTATGACCCAACGGGTCACTGTGAACGTGTACTTGTTAAATTCGTTTTTTCTTTTTTCATACATTTATAGAGTGGTTATGACCAAACGGATCACTGTAAACGTGTATTTGTTATATTCTTCTTTTTTAACTTTTTTTATACATATATAGAGTGGTTATGCACCAACGGGTCACTATAAACGTGTACATGTAAAATTCTTATTTTTTTATACATATATAGAGTGGTTATGACCCAACGGGTCACTGTAAACGTGTACATGTAAAAACCTTCTTTTTTTCTTTTTTTATACATTTATAGAGTGTTTATGACCCAACGGGTCACTGTAAACGTGTACTTGTCAAATTTTTCTTTTTTACTTTTTTTATTCATATATATCGAGTGGTTATGACACAACGGGTCACTGTAAACGTGTACTTGTTAAATTCTTATTTTTTTCTTTTTGATACATATATAGAGTGGGTATGACCCAACGGGTCACTGTAAACGTGTACATGTTAAATTCTTCTTTTTGTCTATTTTATACATATATAGAGTGGTTATGACCCGACGGGTTACTGTAAACGTGTACTTTTAAAATTCTTTTTTTTCTTTTTTCATACATATATACAGTGGTTATGACCCAACGGGTCACTGTACACGTGTACTTGTTAAATTTTTCTTTTTTCTTTTATTTATACATATGCAGAGTGGTTATGCCTAAACGAGTCACTGTAAACGTGTACTTGTAAAATTCTTCTGTGTACTTGTTGCCCTGGTCCCTATACTGTAGAAGCACCCATGGTTCCTATTCTGCAGTAGCCTCTGCGTCCTATATTGTAGAAGCACCCCCGGTGCTGGGTCATATACAAATCGATCATTGCAGCAGCTCTATGTAGAACATTGAGCACTTTTCTCCCGGACAACGAGTACTTTGAAAATGTAATGAAAAATAACTGAAAAGCCCCCCCCCCCCGATGAAATATGCCCAATGGACACTAAGGGTTGGGTTTATAAATTCGGGAATACTCTCATCATTTTACTCTGTGGATTTTATATAATAATACACTTTTATATGTTATGTATATTCTCTAACCTTGTTTTAAAAACCTAAATTGTTTTTTAACGTGATTTATCGTTCTTCCTTAGCTATCCTCTAATAAATAAATGTTATTAAAAATGATGAATTGTTTTATGAAGTATTACGTAATTGAATTACAATATGACTCAGCAATTTCAAATTACTATAAAATATAATGAAAAATAACTGAAAAGCCCCCCCCCCCTCGATGAAATATGCCCCATGGACCCCGTAGGGGTGGGTTTATAGATTCGGGAATACTCTCATCATCTTAGTCTATGAATTTTTGTTATGTATAAAAAAATGTTGAAGTAAAATACATTTTGAAGAGAGAAAAACATGCAAAACCTATAACGATGACGTCATATACCTATTACTGTGACGTCACGTGCACAAGAATAACTTGGTTGAAAACAAAATTATTATTACATAATTACATTGGCTGATTTCCGACTTACTACTGAATAACATTGGAAATGTTTGAAAAAACCAGACCCGCTGCCAAAGACTAGCCCTGTTGACCCCCAGCAACACTTTTTGTTGTAATTTTGAGATATTATGATCCCAGGTGTTGTACGTTGCTGAAGCTATCAACTTTTTGACATGTCCCCGCATAGTCTTTGAGGAGAAGCTTCACATACAAACATACATACATACATACATACAGACAGACAACTTCCCTTTATAGCGGAGATATTTTTTATTTACACATATTTTACAAAATCTGCGACACTGGCATGTCAATGTTATCGATCAACAGCTATTATAAACTGAGATCTCATCAGGAAGAGTTAGAATCCGATCTCAACTTAATAGCATATTTGGAAGAAATTACCAGTACACTTAAGATTAGCGACAGAGTAGGTAAACTAAAGAAGTATATATTCGTCTCAAAGACCATACATTTGACTTCCAAACTAAACAAACCACTTGACTTATCTTTTGTTCAGCCTATTAATCGTCCAGAGTATCTTATTAGTGATACATCCCATGTGTTAATCCCTTATACTTGGTTTCTGCTATATAGTTTAGATTTTAAGAGTTTCCTTGTTCTTCGTAGGTATTCTTTTCCAATCTTTCCTTTCATTTCTGTATATTTGATTGTGTCTGCTTCCAGAACTCCCAGGTATTTATAACTCTCTTGTTCTCCTAGCACCCTCATCTCCTCTTGGTTGGGGAGGTCTATACCTTCTGTCATCTCCAGTGTTCCTCTTTTAATCTCTAGCAGTGCCCATTTTTTATTCCAAACTCCATTTGGATATTCTGGCTGAATATCCTGGTTGTATTTATCAGCTTTTCCAGTTCTTTTTTTGTTTTTTGCAAAGAGTTTAAGCTCATCCATGTACATCAGGCGGTTTATTCTTTGTCCTGTATCCATAAACCTGTATCCGGCATCACACTTTCTGAGTATGAAGTTGAGTGGCATCATGGCTATTATAAACAATAGTGGTGATAGAGAGTCTCCTTGAAAAATGCCTCTCTGTATTTTTATCGCAGACAGGTGTCCTCCTCCGGCAGTCAGTTTAAGTCTCCATGTTTCCATTGCTTTCTGGATGAGATTAATAATTTTGTCTGGTATGTTGTATAGTTTTAAGCATTCAATAATCCATATTTTGGGGATTCTGTCGTAGGCTTTCTTGTAGTAAATCCATGCCATGGGGATGTTCTTTTGTCTGCTCTTCACCTCCTTCAGGATATTTTGATCAATGTATAGTAGATCATGTGCCCCTCTTTGTCATTTTCGGCATCCTTTTTGTTCCTCGGGGAGCAGTCCACGTTTGTCCAGAAATTAGTAGATTTGTTCTCTCAGTTGTGCGGTGAGAATTTTCCACATCATTTGTAGACATGTTATCGGTCTGTAGTTGCTGAGGGTCGTTCCCTTTTTGGGGTCTTTTTGTATTAATGTTGTTTTTCTTTCCGTCATTTATTCTGGTACGTCTGTCTTGCGGATACATCCACTCAGTTTCTGCGCTAGTCTTTCATGCAGGGTCGTAAATTTTTTAAACCAGTATGCATGTATTCCATCGTGGCCTGGTGCTCTCCAGTTTGTCTATTTTTCTTAGGGTTTTCTTGATCGTTTCTTTGTTAATTTCTGTTTCGGTTTCTTCGATTTCCTGCAGTTCATCTTTCATGTTTTTCAACCATTGGGCATTATTGTTGTGCTTTTTTGGTCTACCCATACCTTGCTCCAGAATTGTTTTGTTTCTATTGGGTTCAGTTGCTCTGTTGTTGTTTTTTCTCCATTTACGTTTTTTGAAAACTGTCTTTCATTGTTTTCAAATATCCTGTTCTGTTTGCTCTGTTCTGATTTGTACCTGTATCGTCTCAGTCTTCCTTCTATTGTGGTATCTTTTGTTTTATTTCTTCATGTTTCTCATTTAGTTTTCTTGCGTTTCTGATTTTTGCTTCTTAATCGTTTCATGTCTTCCTTCCTTCTGTTCACGGTTTTAGCTTCTTTCCAAAGTTTGGTGATCTGGGTTTCCAGTCTGATTTCACATCCAGGTTTTGTCGGTCATCTCTTTTGTCCATTCTCTTCGTTTCTTAGTTTCATACTTACCGATTTTGGCCCTGCATATATGAGGTTTTTTAGGTCTGTAATAGTTTCTGTTGGGATGTGTGTGAGGAGTCTGTTTACTCTGTCTGTTTCTGCTTTTAACTTCTTCGCTACTTCATTCCTGAGAGATGGGAGTTTTGTTTTGTTTTCTAACATGTTTCGTCTAATGTTCTAAACTTCACTTGCTTCTTTCTCGTTGAGTTGTATCTCAGCAGGTTCTGTGGTTCCGCAGTCTTCTATCTCATCTGGTTCTGTGATTCCGTAGTCTTCAATCTCTTAAGTTTCAGTGTGTATGTTTTGCCCGTCCTCTTCCTGTGGTTTCTCGTTCGGTGGTGTTTCTTGCTCCGTTTCGCCATTAACCTTCTCTCTGATTTCCGTCAGTTTCACCCTCGAGAACCATCCTCGCTTGAGGATCTGTCTTGCTTGATCTGCTATCCTTTGTTCCGTAATATGGTAGTCACCAGCAATGTCCCAGAGATGTTTCATTCGTTTTCGGTAGCCTCTTTCTGTATGGTAGCGGTTTTCATAATAGCACTCCATCACCAGTCAGTTCTCTTTCGTGGTCCATTTCTTTCTATATCTTTTTAGTTTGCTGTTTTCGCTCTGGGTTTCCTGTCTTTGGTCTGTGTCCTTGTCATACCTGGAATCAGAGCGGTTACTTACCTGGTTCTTGTCCGTTGTCTTGTTTCTGAAATCAGAAGGGCCAACATTCGCAGGTGGCGGGCCGGGTCCCCCATGTTGGCTAACGAAGGAACACCTGCCTATCATGACACTCAGGTATTTCTCCTGAGTCCCACGGCTTGTATTGATATTATTGTGCATTATTCATACTGTTGGTGTGTGTGGCCGCACCGGGCCCTGGCTTATTCTGCCTGTGGTCCTATCACAGGGATAGTGATTGGCTCATTCATTCTAATGAGTGATATTGTGCACTATCACACAAAAAAACAAAAACAAACAAACAACAAACAACAAACAACAATATATATATATATATATATATATATATATATATTCATATATGTATATATATATATATATATGTATATATATGTTATATAGCGACATAGAAATACGTTTTCTTTGCTACTCTATGATAGCAGATGCAGGGAGACGATAGGTTCCCCTCCACTTTTCTGCTTGTGTATTACCGATGTATTCTTGATTGTAGTGCAAGGGGATGAGGCTTCGATTTCACCTTCTACGAATTCTTCATTAATTATAACTTAATTCTGTTAATTAGGGACCAATTTTTGTCCAGGAGTTTAGGCATCAAATTTCTTCTAAAAGTGATACACACACATTACAACCACTTTTTTTCTTTGCTAAATAAAATGCACACACAAAAATAAGAATTAAAAATATATGTCCACTTATCTCTTGGGTTCCTCGTGTGTTTAAGTGCCAGTATGGCATTATGGGATATGTGAGGGAGGTTCGATTTCCACTTCTACGAATTCTTCATTAATTAAAACTTTATTCTGTTAATTAGGGGCCGATTTTTGTCAAGAAGTTTGGGCATCAAATTTCTTCTAAAGGTGATACGCACACATTAAAACCACTTTTTTTTTCTTTGAATCACAAAATGCACACAAAAAAAGAAGAATTAAAAATATATGTCCACTTATCTCTTGAGTTCCTCGTGTGGTTAAGTACCAGTGTGGCATTATTGAATGTGTGAGGGAGGTTCGATTACCGCTTCTACGAATTCTACATTAATTAAAACTTAATTCTGTTAATTAGGGGTCGATTTTTGTCCAGAAGTTTGGGCATCAAATTTCTTCTAAAAGTGATACGCACACATTAAATCCACTTTTTTTCTTTGCTAAACAAAATGCACACAAAAAAAGGAGAATTAAAAATATACGTCCACTTATCTCTTTGGTTCCTCGTGTGATTAAGTGCCAGTATTGCATTATAGGATATGTGAGGGAGGTTCGATTTCCGCTTCTACGAATTCTTCATTAATTAAAACTTAATTCTGTTAATTAGGGGATTATTATTATTATTATTATTATTATTATTATTATTATTATTATTATTATTATTATTATTATTATTATTATTATTATTATTATTTTTATTGTTATACTTATCATTCCTATTGCAACAACATATGTAAACTTAATTTATCAGCTAGTTAATTTGTCTCATTAATTAATCAATTAATGACAATATGATAAGGAAAATAAAACAGTCTAAATACAGAATTAGTGACACAATGTGTTAACACCCCCCGCCCGCTAAAACACACTCACGTGTGCACGCTTATATATATATATATATATATATATATATATATATATATATATATATATATATATATATGTATATATACTTATATATGCTGCTACCGATTACAACCGATTTGAGAATATGCAGTTTGCCATGAGTTGAAAAAAAAACTTTCGACGTTTTTTGACACATTGTGTTGCATGAACTTTCCTTTTCCACTACTTCTGTCAGAATATACAGTCGATTTAATTTTTTTCTATCTATCTACCTATGTATCCTTCTATTTATCTATCTATCCATCTGTTTATTTTACCGTTTTTATTATATCTCTCTCTCTTTTCACTTTATTTTATATCATTTTTTTCATTTTAATTTCATTTTATTTCATTTTATATTTTATATTTTATATTTAATATTTTATATTTGGATTTTGATTTTAACATTTAGATTTTTATTGGTCTCGCATTAACAAGCGTGATCGTAGCGAACAGTTACACGACCCTGGGTCATAATACGTGGATCCGTGGGTCAAATTGTTTAACCGGCGGTATGGTTACGTATATCTATTTTGTCGACTTATTTTATATTTACTCTTTCAAACGCTTTGCCTTTTTCATCAGAAAATAATCAGTGAAGAAAAAAGAGAGAAAACCATGGAAAAATAAGACCAGGAAATAAGAAAGCCTTGGGCGGTGAAAGAGTTTGCTAAAAAAATAATTTTATATTTTTAGGGTGAGTATGGAAATATGGGAGACGGAAATGTTACTAGGTGTCACTTGTTTAATTTTATCAATAACATTTTGTGATGTAATATTGTCAGTATAAGTTTTTTGTCTTTGTTATTTGTGGGACCTTAACTGTACTTCGTTACTTCCGTTATTATAACCAGGTTATGTAAACATACGGCCAATGTCGATGTAGTTAATATTCAGGATTCTGCGATTTTTTTGGATTGAGCGGATTAGATGTATTAGTTGATAAAATTAACAATTCGAGTGAGTGTAATGCAGCCGTGTCAAGATGGCGTTGTTATTGTTTTTACAAAAATGCCACCGCATGGCAATACGCAGCCACCAAGCGTCGCCATGCGCTGATAGTACAAATATCCGGTTATACCATCGGCCGATTAAATCCACGTATTTTATATCTATTATATCGACGTAGAAAGAAAATTATATATATAATAATGCCCATTTGTGTACAGTGATCAGACTGACGTACGCGCGTAGGCTTACATCAACTTACAGTATATATATATATATATATATATATATATATATATATATATATATATATATATATATATATATAACACCATTTATCATGCTATATAACTCCTCCCACTATACAATGGAGGTTATTAGCTAAATTTGTAAAACGCTGGTTGATAGAATCTTACAAACAAATATATGTCGCAGCAGCTACGAAGACTTGTCAGTTGAAAACTATATTATCTTTCTCCCTCTCTCTCTCTCTCTTTATATATATATATATATATATATATATATATATATATATATATATATACTTAGTTGTTTATTTTCATACGTATACGTGTAATCCTTTCGATAATCATCAATGTAGATATAAGTATTCCTATATACATATTCAATAATAAGCAGTCATTACTATAGCATAAATGTGATGTTCAAACGATGTGCTGTCGTGTAACAGTGTTCCACTGATAACTATGTGCGTTCGCTGTTTGGACGTATATAGTGTTTAATTTTGTTTATCTACCTCCCACCAAGTAAGATGTGACACAAGGTCGGGAAAGTGGGTTTAGATAAGCCAACGCTCGTCGGCATTCCCCGGTAGGGGCGCCTCAGCCAGTAAGCAATAAACTTAATCCTCCTCAAAGAGGGGAGACAAAGTCTGAGAAGGTGCACTTCCTAGAACTGCACAGGACAGCGTGCAGTATCTATCGGAACAGATACTACCCTTTGATCATGGCCAAAAGGCCACATAAATTTGGCGGTGGCTAAATGGTAGAATATCGGACTATAAGTTATGCGTTACTTTGAAACCGCGTTCGTTCCCTGCGAACGTCCAGAATTAACACTCTCCTACACTGAAGATTGCATGACATACTATTGTATCTATGTAATGATAATAATTATCTAGTTAGTATATATATATATATATATATATATATATATATATATATATATATATATATATATATATATATATGTAAGGTTGACTGCACAGGATAAAAATCACGGATTTTCAACCGGGCTTATAGAAAGTTGTCAATGCTAAATATATATATATATATATATATATATATATGTCTAAATTTATTTCTTTATTATATTTTTAGTATCGTGTATACTATTTATGAAACCTTTAATTTCCAAATCGCTGACACTTAGAACGTACCCTAACATATACAGTTATATGTAATAACAAATTCTAAACGACGACTGAAGATATTTTACATTTAGTACACATGTGATAGATATGACTTTTGGTACACTCGCAAAAATAAATATACTTCGGAGTTATCACACGAATCATTAATATATATCGCTCACAGACAAAACAGGTTGTGTTTGCGTATGATTACCATGATGAAAATACATTCAGATGAATATTCAACTTAGCACTACTTAAAAGGAATAACGACTCCTAGGATTACTTGTGTGAACAAATATTCATATTAAACAATCACTAATGGCTGATTTATGAGCGTTTTAGTCTATAGGTCGATCACACTTACTTCTCATTTTATATTTCCATTACACATTTTCCCTAACATAACTGTTCCATGTTTCCTTAATAATCATTGCTATCATTTTTACTGTCCTCTCCTGAAGAGTATCAGCCGAAAACAACTATAATCGTTTTATTATTTTCCTAATTTTTTTCGCAAGCTTTTATTTGAGTGCATATATATATATATATTTATATATATATATATATATATATATATATAATTGGAATTTAAAGCTTTCATAAATAGTATACACGATACTAAGAATATAGTAAAGAAATAAATTTAGACATCTACCCTCTCATTACTTACAGAAAGAGAACAATCGATCACCGTAGATTAAGTAATTTGTTCAGATCAAAATTCCGTACAAATATCCGTGTTCAACTGGAAGATTCTCGAGACAGTACTCACCTTAGGAATGGCGTAGAACACATTTATCGAAACGTTTTGAAATAACACCTACGATTAAAGTATTAGCCCGCCTTATACAACTCGTGCATACACGTTATTATATCTTTGACTGTCGTATATTTTCTACGTGTTAATTAACATACCAAATAGTAAATAGCAATTACATTTATTGTTATTCATGGAGACATATATAGATAATAACATTATTATGATTCTCTTCAGTAAATAACATTTTTTTTCAACTGAGAATGTTAATTAATTCTTCTATTTTAGAATCCGATGTTATTAAATAAAGGTAAATTTTAATTGTGTATGCTTTTTCATAACTAAAAAGGCAAATTATATTCGTTTATAGAAAGTGAACTGACCTGGTTTCCAAGACGTTTATGAAAAGAAGATTGCCCATTTCCCAGCAGACCCACATAACTATGACAGCTTCACCAGGTTTTTGTTCAAAGCAGACCAGAAAAAAAACATCACGAGAGACTGCCGAACTCAAAACATACCTGGACTCGATGCCCAAACTAGCAAATTATATGAGCAATACCAACATCTCTATGAATCTGACACCTTTGCTGAAAGTACGATTGGAGAAGGCGAGAGACTCATGAACACTTCTATCAGAAAGCCGGCAACGGAAATGATAAAAGCTGTTGGAGAAAACTGATATAAGGAAAATTAGCAACGATCCATAAACTCCAATGCAAAAGCGGTACAGCATCACTGCCAAACAAGTCGCACCTTAGTTGTTACTAAACATAAAATTGCACTATTAAACATCAAACACCAAATATAGAAATAATTGAATATCTCCAAAGTGCGGAAATGACTGAACGATTTATACTTATAGAGGCCGAGTTATCATTAGTGCCCTTAAGGCTGGTAAAGCCATCGGTCTAGATTATATTTTCAGAGATGAGATCAAATACTTTTGACCTTTGCCACGAAAATGCATCCCTGAGTTGACGAACAACTGCATGTTAACAAGAAGGCTACCAAAGATCTAGAGGAACACCAAAACCGTCGCTCTTATCAAAGCTTGCAAAGATCTAGTGCATGCAAAGAGTTTCCGTCAGATCGCCCGGCTATGTAACTTATTTAAGCTCTTCAAGCGCCAAATCTGAAACAGATTGCCCTCGGTTACGTAACCAGCCATCATACGCCAACAAGCAGAATTCAAACGGTGAAAATCCACAACTAGCCAACTACTGAATCTTACTCAGCACATAGAATATGGGTTTTAGAAAAGGCTGGTAACGGGAGCCGTGTTTCTTTATCTGTCTGCTTCATATGACGCTGTAAACTTTCAGCCTCATCCTGAAAAAGAGTTTAGATCTGGCAAAATACCTGCCACACACAGACCTTTTCGGAACCATCTAAAAGACGACAAAGAAAGTCGCTGGCGCCGACAAACGAATGGCTTATCTTCAGTTAGTGATCTGGTTCCATTACTGTACACCATCTACACTAATGACTAACGAATGAGCCAGAACACTTAGCTCTTCATATATTCTAAGACCATTAGCGTTAGACGAGTTACTCCCTTACTACGAGATTAACCCCCTGAATTACAAACCCTGCAAAAACTCACATGTGCTCGTTTCAACTCCGAAGGGATAGACGAACCGACCCCTACACATCATGTGGTCTGGAATACAACTTGATAATCGCACTAAGTCTGTCTATCAAGCGTAACCCTTGACGACACACTATCATTCAGGGAACATGTTTTACAAAAATGAAAGTCATCCCCGGAACAACATCTTCTTGAAACTGATTAATTTCAAGTAGGGAGCAACCGTACACGCACTAAGATGTACTGCCTTAGCCCTGTTATATTCCTCTACGGAGTATGCTTGTCCTATTGGAGTGAGATGAGCGTATGCTAAAATCCTTTATTCAACTTTGAACACAACATGTTGCTTGATCACTGGCTTATTTAAGAAAACCAACCTTAACAAGCTGCATATTCACACTTGCATTACCCATTCAGATGTTAGACGGGAACTTGCCAGCCGAGTAGATATCCCAAAAGCTATCTGTGATAAACGCCATCTCTTAAATGGACGTGAACCAACGGTCCACTAACTGACGTCAATGAAAAGCTTCCGCGGCCGTGTCGAACCCCTTAACGACATTTCCGGAAGAGAGAAGCCTACAGCTAATTACATGACGGAGAGACGACGGTCCCCTCATAACGACATTGAACTCCTTGCTTCTGAAGAACTCCCTTCCGGTTCAGAGGTACCCTGGCTCCATTAGAAAACACTAACTCGCCTGAGAACGGGAATGGGGCGATTAAAAGTTGCTATTACTAATAGGGCTACAAAACTGACCAACCATATTCGAATATGGAGATGAGGACCATACGATGCAACATGTTCTGGGCTGCCTTCTACTGCCGAACCGATGTAGGTGGAAATATCTTGCGGAGGACAATTCTATTGCAAAGTACTACCTAAAATGTGAGGAAACTGTCATTTAAGCACATGCTTCAAAGACACGGAAAGATGAAAACTATGTTAAAGCAAAGCGGGGACAGATTATGTACGATGTTGACACCATCTTGTCTTTATCATTCGTTAAAAGGCTTCATCGAGTTGCCTTCAGAGGTCACCCATTTATTTCTTTAAGGAATAGAGGCTAATCCTGAGCTTAAAGTACACAAAGTATAGTAGAATGTATGTATTGCTACCATTGTTATGTATTGAACACAATGTATGTAACAGATTAGAGAGTTTATCAACATGAACAATTGTGTTTCCGTCCGATACTTCTTTTGAATTGGAGACGTTTCCATGTTTCAACACTTGAATGTATCATTGCAGAAGTAATGCATTATTTTGTCTTTTTGAATAAGTACTCTTTTTCCTCGATAATGTTTACAGTATCTTAAATTTTTAATTAAGAGTTATCAAACGGAAAGGGTTCAATGTCAAGTAATAATTGCACGCTTCCATTCAAAAGGCATGCCACACTATATTACTTAGTCTGTGTGTCGGGTTGCTTGTCTTACGTGACATTGCCTATAATTTTACATTCAACACATAACTTGAAATTCGATATTTTAAAATATGAAATCGCTGGCATTATACATGTTTTGTTTGTTTTCTAATATTAGGAGTACGACTTCATCTTATAAAATACTATTACAATACATTGCGACGATGGGACAGGGACTGGAGCTTGGTTGACAGTGAAGGACCTATTAGATTGCCGACTCTTTTTTGGACCTTGTCAAGACGGGAGAGACTAGTAGATAATGCACCAGCCCAGATGTGACAACACTACTCCATGCATGGGCGTATGGTAGCTTTGTAGAGATACAGAATAATGTCAGGTGTGAGGAGTTTACTCGCACGGTTGAGGGAGCCAACCTTATTTCCGGCAGCCTTGGCAATGTCTTCAATGTATTTGTTCCAATTCATGTTACCTGTGAAGGTTAGGCCGAGGAGTCTGAATGATACACTCTTAGGTAGGGTGTTATTTGCCATGACAATCGGTGGTTGGAGAGGCTTCTGGTAGTTGTTGAAGGAAAGGAGCTTTGTCTTTGCGGCATTAAAAGTTACCAACCATTTATGACCCCACTCCACTACAGCCTGGAGGTCATTTTCTAATGATTCAGCCATTGCCTCGGATATGATCGCGTCTGATTTACCAACATGGCGAGAGTAAAGCGTAGTGTCGTCAGCAAATAAACCAATCTCCGACTCTATGTCATCAGGGAGATGGTTTATATAGATCATTAACAACAAAGGTCCAAGGATAGATCCCTGGGGTACACCAGCATTTATGTCAGGTTGCTCAGATGAACGGCCATCGGGGACAAACTGTATTTTTCTTTTGTTTAGGAAGGATCTAATTATATTAAGTAGTTGTCTAGTAATACCGTATGAGCGTATTTTCAGGAGAAGCCCTTTATGCCATACCTTGTCAAAAGCCTTGGATATATCAAGCGCTACTGCCCTATCTTCACCTGCCTTGTCGAGTGTATGATATATGCGTTCAGATATTACCGTTAGGATGTCTGCAGTAGATCGTGCTTTTCTAAACCCATACTGTCGGTCAGATAGAAGTTACGCATTAACCAAGTGCTGTACTATCGCTAGATTGATTAAGGATTCAAATATTTTTGCAAAGATCGGCAACAGACTGATTGGGCGGTAGTTCTGAGGGTCGGTTCTATTCCCATAACTCGTGTAGACTGGTAACACAGAGACACTTTTCCAGCTATCGGGGAAGTCAGATTCAGCTAGACATTTATTGTAGAGTTTAGAGAGGACAGGGGCCAGTTCAGCAGATAATTTCTTTATTACTATTACAGGTATAAGATCAGGCCCACACGCTTTGGGGGAGTCAAGGTTTGTTATGATGTCTCTGACCTGGGATGGGGTGATGACCAGGTTATCAAGTGTGACTTCGGTCCGCAAAGGGAATTCAGGGAGGGGTGGTTATCTGAGTCTAGAGTAGAGATAGAAGCGAAACGCTTAGCAAGTAATTCAGCCTTCTCAGTGGCCGTGCAAACGACATCATTGTAGTGTGATAGTGGGGGAATCGTATATAGACCATTATTAACTACACTACAGTATATTTTCCAGAAATTACGAGTACCTAGTTTCTGTGACTGGATGCGTTTTTTTGTTAACTCATTATACCTTCCCTTCGATTCGCCTATCATTGCCTTGAAACTATTTCTTGAATCTATAAATGTATGTCTATTAGTAGCTGACTTATGGCGTGTGAATTTATCGAATGCTTGTTGCCTCTCAGAAATGGCAGCTTAACATTCTGAAGTGAACCATTGAGGAGAGTGGGGCTTGCTAAAGAATGTTCGCATGGGGACATAGGCTTCAATGCCTGCTTTGACCCATTCAGTTAATTCGTTTACACACTGGTTGGCAGGGATTGAGAAGGGTTCCCTCCATGGGGCGTCACTGATGTGATCTCTGATTGACTCAAAATCAGCTTGCTCCTAGTATATTGTTGTTTTGAGCAACGGTTCATCAGCTTTTGGACGATTTTTTAGAGTGATATATATTATTAGCACAATGTGCTCAGCATTGCCGAGTGGCCTATGAGCTTTCGTCACACAAGCCTCGGGCATTGAGGTCAAGGAGAGGTCTAGAAGTGAGGCTTGCTGGTCTACTCGATCGGGGATGCGGGTCGGAAAATCTACAGTCTGAGAGAGGGAGTGAGCAAAAGAGAAAGTATACGTAGAGTTGCCGGCTGCGTCAGTAAGGCTAGAGAATCCCAGCCAGTCACGGTGATGGGCATTAAAATCTCCAAACACATATATCTAGGCGTTCGAGTCTATTAAGAGTGCTCTATCTATGCTTTCAGAGACAGAGTTTAGCAAAGTACAGTCCTGGGTCGACGGGGAGCAGTATCAGAAATATAATAGCTGACGTGGTGTAAAGTCAATCTAAAGCACATGTAATCTTGGTCATCTGATTCTAACCTATGTTCTCTAGTCAGGGGGAGGTTGTTCCGAAGATAAACTCCTAGCCCGTGCATATGTTTGTCAGAGTCTTTACGGGTGAGTTGGATGTGTTTAGTCATGTGAAAATGGTGAGAGGAGATTGAGGATTTACGGTTAGTTTCACTAAGAGCTAGGATATCCGGGGAGTTTGTCAGGAGAAAGGTTTCTACGTCGTTGATGATGTTCTGAGTCCCCGGATATTTTTGAACGCGGGCCTCAAGGCGAAAGTTTTGTTTGTTGGTGTCTGGTTTAGGTTTGCTTTTATTTCTTTGTAATGACATGTTTGTTTTGATTATAGAGTGGGTTGGCCAGAATGGATACTTGTTTGGTGCCAATAAGCTCACACAACAAGTCCATTAGTCACGACCTGGTCCATGGGGGTTTTCGCCTCGGGAAAGCCCACCGGAGATAATTGCAGGGTCCCTTTCCATGCGCTACATGCACATACTACTACCAACGGTATCATGCAACTGATGATGGAGCAACCGTTCTGCCGCTACCCAAGAGTTTGGGCTCCTTGCTTTCAGTCGGAAATCGCAGCCAGACAAGCTGTCTAACCTGTACCCTAAACCTGTCGGAACAAGAGAGACCCAGACTGGTCATGTAAGACTAAGAAACGAAACGACTTTCCCCAAGTTGCCCAAATAGAGAGAAAGAGAACGGCCTTCATTGTCCTAGTAAGGAAACAAGGCTAGGCACTGATTGTTTGGAGGCATCCCTGTGCTGTTACCTATGCTCCTGACTAATAAACAAATAAGGAGTGCAAGGGGCGGCGATAAGCAGAACCTATCTACTCCTTAAGCAATTGTAGCTTTGAAAACCGGATATTTTGTTCGAGATTCCAACACTAGGAAGGTTGTCGATCAGGATTAAGAAGGCCTCCCTCCCCAACAGTTTTCTGCCACTGCGTAATTAGCTGGTTGCAAGATTTTTATCAGATATTTCCTTCTCTTAGATGGAGAGACTTACGAGGTCTTATGGGTCCAACATTCCAAGAAGGGTAACAACAACCTGCGCCAGTGTACAAGTCGGGTATTTCCTAGTCCCCACAGGTAAAAAAAATACATATCAGGGTGGGCCAAAATAAGGGTCCTATCTTTAAATTTGATTAACTTGAATTTGAATAACTTCCACAAAATAAAAGTTAAACTCACCAAACTTTATGTGTGTGTAGACTGACCCTTCCGAGATGTTTTGAAATAAACAAAACAAATTTTAGCCGAAAAACACTTCTTAAAACTTACAAAAACTAAAGTATTGTTTTTTACACTGTTTTGAGTTTTTTAAGCAAAAATAATGTTTTCTAAATGAGGGTACGTTCCTTAGGGCTAATACGGCTCATGCTTGCTTCGGAAGGGGTCCTTTACTTATTCTAAAAAAAAATTTAAAAAAATCAATAAATAAAAAAGTTATAGAATTTTTAAAAATAGGACCCTTATTTTTGCCCACCCTATATATATATATATATATATATATATATATATATATATATATATATATATATATATATATGTGTGTGTGTATGTAGATATGTAGATAGAATCAGTTCAATTGCATACTAAAAAGGGAACAGAAAGTTGAAGATAAGTTTCCCTCTCACCCCCCCCCCCCTTTACAACCCCGTACGCAAATGACCTCTCAATAACCAGGCAGAATGTTATCAAGAAAAGAAAAGACAATAATAAACATTTTTGGAACAGTGAAGAAATCACAAATCCTGGAAAAAAAGGATTATTTAACTAGATATACATCACAATGTTTACATGGATTTTTCAGAAAGGGAAAACTCAAGAATAAAATAGATTAGAACACTTAGCTTTTTTTTGTTTTTAGTAAATTCTACCATAAGCTTAGGTTGAAACTTTGATCTATTTCACTATCGAGGCAGATAAAGATATGTCTTTAACTGAACACTAGCATAGTTGGTGTCAATGATAATTTCTTCTTCTATCTAACTTCCCTAGTAGACTCACCCCATTCCCCCACCCCTTTACAACCCCGTTACCATCGAGATGCGATTGATTTTGATAAGTGGTTACTCACAAGTAGGATATATTTAAGTCTTTAAAATATATATTAATTTTACATCATATCAATCATAATAATTTCACTTTATGTCGAAACAGAATGTATATTGTGAACGATAATCGCTAAATCTTAGTGGAATAAAAGGTTTATTTCATACATAAGTGATAGTGGTAATAGGTCCATAAATCCTTAACGGGAGCATGACTGACTTGATATGATTGGCAATATTCATAATGGTTCGTAATCCCTGTATCGATTAACTGAATCACGCAATGGAGATGTGGTAGCATAAAAATGTATTTAAATGACCAAATAAAACAAACAGTATTATTCCAGCTGTGTAGTGTGATATGGTTTAAGAGCTTGTGTGTTTTTTTACTATATTTTTGAATGTACGATAAAACGAAAAATAGCAATGTGTGTTGACGTTGTATAGAATTGCCAATTGCGATCAAAGAAAAAATATCGTTACTGAGTAATTACAGTTTGAGAGAATAATTTAAAACAGCTGAACTTGTGAATAGTTTCGCTTCATGGTAGACTGATCAAGACAGAAACACATAAAATAAATTAATGTATTTTTGACCCAGACATTTTTATTATAGATGTGAATACGTTTTGCAGTTATATGAATATATGTATGTGTGTATATACAAATATATGTATATATATATATATATATATATATATATATATATATATATATATGTATGTATGTATATACAACAATATATATATATATATACGTATATTTTGTGTGTATTAAGGCAAGATTTTCTCGTTTATGCAAAAATTATTAAAAATAACAGAATTCGTCTGTTTAATTATGACTTTTTAGTTTTTACAATTTATATGATGGCTTTTTTTGTATTTAACTAAAATTTTTAAAAAAATATTCCATCAATTTAAAATGTTTGACGAACCTTCTGAGAATTATTTTGTAGCATCATTTCACAAAAAACGAAAACGTTCGTGTCACATGTGCAACCTATGGAACATTTATTATTTTTTTGATGTTATACGTTAAAGACTATCAGAAAAATTGAAAATAAAAAAGTATAATTAAACGGACGAATTCTGTTATTTTTAACAATGTTTGCCTATATATATATATATATATATACACATATATATATATATTTAAATATATATATATACATATATATTTATATATTATATATATAAACATATATTAATATATATATATACATATTATATATACATATATACATATATATTTGTAATATAATATATATAAATATTATATATATATATATATTATCATATATTATATATATACATATATTATATATGATATGTATATATAATATATATATATACATATATATAATATATACATATACATATACATATGTATATGCGTATATATATATGAAAATATATATCATATATATATATATACATATATATAATATATATCATATATATACATGAATATATAGTATATATATATATATGATATATATATATAATAAATATAATGTATATTATATAATATAATATATATATATATATAAATAAATATATATATATATATATAATATTATAATATATACATATAATAAAATATATATATATTTATATATATAATATACAGGGTGATTCATAAGTCACTTCACTTATCTATTTAAACTGTCATTTACAATCGAAGAGCGAATTTTTATTGTTATTCATGTGGCCAAATTTGATGAATCTCCCACACTTGTTGAAAGGCAATGGAAACGTGATGTGAACAAAAAGCCTCTTTCACACAACACCATAATCAATCAAATATGCTACGAAGAGTTGTAAATTCCTTGCAAAAAAGAATGGAGCTATGCATGAAGAACGAAGGTGGACATTTTGAAAATTTTCTGGAATTTTAAACTCCCATAAATGAATTTGTTTAATGAACTTTCTGTTTTGTATTACCGTATTTTTTAACTTTAGAATTTCAAAAATACATAAGTAGGTTACTTATGAATCACCCTGTAAATAAATATTTTCATATATATATATATATATATATATATATATATATATATATATATATATATATATGATATATGTGAAAAAGAGCGTAAAACAATATATGTCTTTATTTGTGGGGTGTCTGCAGTAGGGGGCTGGTTTTACACTCTTGTTTTTTTTTTTAATCCCATACGCAAAACTAAAAGGTCTGGCCTTAAACATTCGCTTAATCTCTAATATATTCGCTATTGTTTGTTGTCATTTCCCAATCACATGCTTTTAATATTCTTCGTAGATTCCAACCAATCTCAGCCCGCTAACGCTGTTAATTTCATTTGCGTTTCATGATAATCTTTGACTGTTTAAATAAATATAAACATTTATCAAGATCAAGTGAATACAGAGCTTATTTCGAAACGGCGACTTTTGTTACACCAGCAATAAACCATATTTCCAAGGTGATGTGATCGGGTGTATTGTCATGGTGAACTAGGGGAAATGTAAACTAATGTTGAGATGGGCAATGAAAGTAAAAGTAAATAGTTTGTAACCATGATATAACTATCTCTGATTGCAAGAACATTTATCAAAATTAAAAATTATATAATCGTAATTACATTTTCCTAATTTATTCATTGAAACAATATTTTTTTTAATTTACTCAAACAATTAAAAGTATTATATTTCCATCTTTTTTGTAATAAACCTAGTAGTAATTCACAAAATAATAAAAAGATAAAGTTTGTATATATTGTACTTGAAATAGTTTAGATTATTTTATGTTATTTAATTATCTACCTCATCCCCCAAAAAAGGAATACGTATCACAGCCGGTGTTGACATTCAGTGAGCTTCAGAACATTAACAGTTTGAACGTACGAATACGAAAGGAGAAGCTGGTATTTAAAGCTGTAATTCCACTTTGCGATTGTACGCGTCAATTTCTACGGAAGACGATATTTATTTGTTTTCATTCGCTCATTCAGGTCGTTCTGTATTTATAAATTTGGTCACTGGTTTCAACTATTGGTCAACAAAAACGTATGTTGTCTTTGCGGGCTAAATTTAATCAAATGACTTAAAATATCTCTTATAGTGTGTAATTAATAAATAATCCATAATACTGTTATTGGTAAAATAAATTTAGTGAAAATTTAATTGAAATATGAAAATTATCTGATTGATCGTAGCTAATTTTTCGATTCGGTGCACTTTTTTTTTGGGGGGGAGGGGGTAAAACGAAACTTTTTCTCATTCCTTGCTTTTCTATGGAATACTTAAAGTTTAAATCAACGCGAGCATTACAGTTGCATACTCATAATATATCATAATAGATTATAACATACTTTGTCTATTCCTTTTTCACTTATAAGTGACAATACATTTGCTGGAGAATTTCCCGAATGTGACACTTGTTGTTATCAGTAAATTCGCTAATTTCTTCTCGGATGCATTCGTTAGTATTTTCAGGCATTTAAAGACGATGTACAAAACGTTTTTCTCAAGCTTATTCAAATAAAAAAATGTTCCATCTAAGTGAATATGGAAACCGTTACGGCTTACTGATTTATCTTGGTCAGTAGATTAAGCAGAACAGTCAATGATCATTAATAAATGAAAATTATCATTGTACATACATTTTTATAATAATCGATGAAGACAATTAAAATGATAGAGCCTAGCGTACTGATTGATATACAGTATACGTACATAATTATTAGTGTGCCATCGCCCATTAGGGGGAACAAACAACGGTCTCAGACATAATCGCTCTTATCTACGCTTAATGAACAATTGATATGTGTTATTATCTTTTACGCTACGTGTCACTTGAGACTTCGTGTGTGTGACACAACAGTCTGGGCACGTAGCTTCTACTATACTGTATAACTTTTAATAAAAGCGTTCGTTTTTATGTGTATTGTTAACTCATGGGGAGTACACCCACGTTTAATATTGCTACGCGGTGAGCTAAATTATAATAAATTAATGTGTTTTTACTTGTCTTACAATTATCCATAATGTAACTACTCCAGTAAAGTATATTAGACATCATGTTCGTATCCATATATATTTGGATTAATCCCTGAACATACTGAACTAAATATTCTAACGTTTTGTGAATATATTATATGCATACCACCCATACTACTGTCTGCATATATTACTATTTGACTTACTATTAACACATATATTGTGGAAATATCATAATCGGATGTACCAACGAAATCATGTCGTTTATTAGCGTACGAGTATTATTAGTGACTCAAAAAATCAAAAAAATCTGCAGACCGAACTATGAAAAAATGATATAATGAACATATTAAATCCTAAAATTAAAATTAATTTGTTCTAAACTTCTAACCAAAAAAGATACGTTAGTTGAAGTTTTCTTCAGATAAATTAACATATATACATCAATATTTAATAATGAAATTATGTAATTTAAAGGATTATTAATGGATTATTCCTATCATTGACTAGGCGACCCGCGTTTACCCGATTGGTTGCAATATGAAGTATTATTATGTCTCGGTTGTAGTGTTAATATATTTACAAAGCGAAAATTGACGGAAACTATTTTGAGCATATCCTGAGGATTCACGGTGTTAAACGAGTGTCCAATACAATGATCTAACAACGCACGAGAACCACATTTTAACAATTAATGTTCTGCATTGGAATATTAAGATATATGTAATGTGCACAACAATACATATAGTTTTAAGAGTGTATTGCAGTTTCACAATTTTATCCGATTACCACAAGTTACGCATCGTGTACATTCTGGTATACGATTAGATGGGTGCGAAAATAGATGGGACGAATCTGCGCATGTTTATGTATTAATTACGTATGTGTTTATTTTGTGTTAATTTATATTTGTAATATTTTAATTTCTTACTGACACTATATAGAGGTACTTTGAATTAACCAAAAACAAGACGGTAAAGACGATAGTGTTGGTAACTACGATTCAATGATGTTATTGAATGATACCAATGGGCATCAGCGTTTTTATCTTTATTTGTTCACATACATTGACGATACGTATAGAAAACTGTGAATCTTAATACCTGTATGTTGCTAGCCAATCACAATGAATATTCGACACCTACGAATTTGTTAGCAAACAGTGATTAGATTAAGATGCATTAAATGGATTTGAGGCACCCCCGAATTAGTTACAATGTAAAGCCCATTTCGTCTTAACATCGATTTTCTAGTCTTTAGTTTTGCATCGCTCATGAAAAAAATAAGAGGATTATGAGGACAACTCCAATATTAAAAGTATATGTTCTAATACAATGCAATATTTTTAAAATATAAAACAGAAATATTTTGAAAACATCTCCACAGTATATCAAACGTGTTATATTTGTTTGTTTCTAGTTGTGTATAGGTCTTGCTTAAAAAATCGTTTTGTAAATAAAACTAAGCATGTTTTGCTAAATTACCAAGTATACACAACAACACGTTTTGTAAATTGAACTGTTTTTTGCATTAACATGTATGCATAATAATACGTTTATATAAATTAATCTATAAAATCTGAGCTATTAGTAAAACATTTTGTAAATTAACATTTTTTTAAACAAAAAAATGCAAGGCTACATTACAATTGTCTGTATGTGCCCTATTGTTTTCATCATAATTCAAGCAGAATGTGTCATTTTATTCATTGATCATTAAGGAGTTCCTGAAATCTATTTGATCTTTTCAGGTTTACAAAAATAAGAATGTTTTTCGCAAGCTTTCTATCCGTGTAATGCGGGTTTTATCACGTATGGCTATATAGCATCTTGACTATTCGCAGATAATGTTGTGAAAGTTCAACGCATTCTTAATTGCCGAGTTAACAAGCTGTGCGTTTGAAAATATTGATAAATTTAGCAATTAATTAACTTCAGTGACCTTTTTCCTAAAGTTCTTAAACATAATTAGAAAATAATTATATTTAATATATTCGTTAAACTATAAATTTAACTTTCGATATTTAATATTCTAGGCGATGACATGCAACTAAAATGTGACGTTTAATTACATTGATGTCTTTAGAAACGTTATAAGCTGAGTCACCTAATCTGTTGAACTCTTTATCTTTAATTAAAGATGACTTTCCTCTCAATAATTATTTATTCACGCACACAGAAAACATACCATTTTATTCTGGGTGGAAAAATTGTTCATTGTGTGTTTTTACATATTTGCTAGCAGATTGAAAACGTAAGTAAAAACACGTTACATAGAATATAAAGACAACCATAATAACATAGTGTGTACACATTAGAATGCATCAAAAATACATTAAATATCTAACTCATCGGTAGTTGTGAACGTTACTATAAATTTAATTCATAACATGGTCGTCTTCAAATCCAATGTTAATACATACTAGACATTAATCGTCCTTATTAGAAATACAATGTTGTTAAACTCATTCATCATTTTACACTCTCTCATGAAATATACAGTCACCCATTTGACAATATATTGATTACATTAATGATTAACCACGAACATATTTTAAACTTTGTACGTGGTTACTCACTTGCATATAAACGAGAATACCATATTAGATGATAACATTGTTCGTTTATCCCTCCTTTTTCTGTTGTTTGTTATGCATTGTGGGAATTCGTCCTGGGAGTTCCTTCTGATGTTCTGTGAACTTTACCTTTTTTGGTCTAGGTTATTATAGGTATTATGGAATTCAATGTAAAACTGAAACTTCACATTTTTCAAGGCAAAATAGATAGTGTAGTTGTTTAGAGAGACAGTGAATGTAACGTCTGTGTGTATGCTTTGATACTTGTTGATGCCTGACCATTTACATTAAAGAAAAAAATTAATTCTGAAATAAAAATGGGAAATGATTCTAGACTGCTCTATTAATATTGTTGCATGTTTAATCATGCTAGTATTTATTTTGCAAATATATTTTCAATTGATTTTAATTAACATTATTAATATATGTGTAATATAAAATATAAAATAAATATATGTGTAATATGATATTGAAGTTTGGCTTCGAATTCTTCGATTGAAACATTTTACGAGGCCAAATCGTCAAAGTTAAGAAAACTGTTACCGCAGAGAGTGTAAGTAAAACAGATCAATCAACCAGGAGCAGTTCGAAATGGATGTATAAAAATGAATTTTTTAAATCTGAATAAAAATTAACTGATAGTGGATCTCACATTTCTCTACTATGTGACTACAACTACAATAACACAATAAAATAAGTTGTAATTATTTAACTATGCTATTATATTAACATTAACAGCAAGTGAGGTAATTTCTTTTTTAACGCCAAGTCTTGCCAGGTAATATAAATGCAAGTGTGTTTCAACTGCTAATACACTTAATGGTCACAATTATATATACGCCATTCCCGCAGTTCTCTATTTATGAATCACATATTAGTTATGCTATTTTTCACTATATGCTTGGAATATATTTTAGTTGCAAGTGCCATACAAACAAACTGATATATCATATGGAAGTATTCATGTCCATAATAACTGGGCTGTATCCATGAAGAAAGTGTTCAAAGAAAGTCGATCAGAAAAGTAATCGATTCTAATCCTTTACCTTTTTAAAATGTAAGGCCTCGACTGTAACTTGATCGCAAACTCCGTTCGCTTTTCATTAGCTCGTGTATAATTTAACTTTATGTTCACATTTGTTATTATGTTGCACCAATACAACCGATTGTTTTGCTTTCTGTATGATATGATTTACACAATGAATTAACTGTTCATAAAGATGCGAAGTTCTCGTTTAAGTGTCGATCGAACAACACATTTCACACACGTTCTAATAGAAAACTAATAAAACACTGTATGTACTAGAATAAAAGGTAGAGCACATTTTTCCTGCTGCTTTATTCGTATTTACTACATCTTCACGAAAGCAGTGCAACGTGGTGGAAATTAAACTTTTCAAAAAGGGCAGTGCATTTGAAGGAAATTAAAATTGCCTCAGCTTTGAAGCATTACATCGCCCGACCGACGACTAAACATATATTACAGTTGATTCTAAGTTGTTTTTTTTATACACACATTTTGAAGCGTATATAATTATCAAAATGTTATTTCAGTGAATTCGTTGTTCTGTCATGCCTAAGTTGTAAATTGAAGGTTTATGCGAACACATATTACCATCCTATCTGTATTACGTCCCTCCGCCAGTCAGGAAACATTTCGAATGAAATCATTTTAAGATGCTGTCAGGAGCAAGTTCGAAACAGCAGTTTAGATACACACCAGATTATTTTGAATCAGCTATATAAGTATGTATATCCGTCACACTTAAATAGTTTGCTTGTATCGAAGAATCTCTATAAAATATCATTCGTCAATGCATTGTTCTGTCGAGATCAATTTTGAAATGTAATTTACAGCAGTCTGAAACGTTTACGTTTGAAATAGTACTTTCATATGCGAACTGCTATCTTTACAAAAGGTTACACCTGTCTGCTGTATGGTCCGTTCGTCTGTCACCCTTCAGTTTAGGATGTATTATGAGTTTTGCGACTAATCTTAGTAAAGAGTTATTTCCATGAATCCATTGATCTGTCACGCTTAATGGTTAATATAAGTTGCGTCGTGTTTAATCACTTTGATCATAAAATATCAGTTTAGACGTGAGTTTCCCTCTTTTCAAGAGCCTATATATGCTTACAGTGCGCTCCGTCGGTTTGTCATACATAATTTAAAAAATAACTGCCGTGTATCTGTCACGCTTAATTTAAATATAATTACTGTAGATATCACGCTTAATTATTAAATATCAATGAAAACATGCGTCACATTCTTTATAAGAGTGTATATATATATATATATATATATATATATATATATATATATATATATATATATATATATATATATATGTTCGCAGTACGCTCATTTTATTTGTCGCGCCTTATTTTAGAATACAAGTACTTGATTGACTTCCCACAGCGGTAAGATGTGACACACGGTCGAGAAAGTGGGATTTGAAAACACAGCGCCCGAGAAGGTGAGCACTCTCAAAAATACCTGGGCAGCCCCGTTGGCATTCCCCGGTAGGTGCGCCTCGGGTGATTAGCAATAAACTAACCGCTTTTCAAAGGGCGTGAATGCAAAGCCTGGCAGGGTGGACATCCTAGAACTGCAGAGGATAACACCATAGACCGGCGTAAATCAAGCCCCGAAGGCCAACACAATACCAGTCTATGGGGTGCAGTATCCATCGGAAAAGATACTACACTTTGATCTCGGCCTTTTGGCCGAGAATACAATTTCCAATCACTAAACATACATATTGAAATAATGCATGTTTGTATATTCAGCCTATTTTTCATAGCATCGTAAAATATCCTGCTATTTGTGATCGGACTTTGCAATCTAAAATGGCGAACTTTTGCCTTAATCGAAAAATGACAAATTGAAGAAATGGTGTAAACCTTTCTATGAGACTATAACGTTTGTTTTATTTTATTTTGCAACTGCCGGAATTAAGATTTATGATAGCCCATTATACACAGCAAGAAAATCTCCAAGGAATGGAAATCATGAAGAATCGACAAATCCCACCGTCCCCGAAATAAATATCTACTTCCCTTCTTATGTTTTTTCAATAGTTCTTTGTTATTTATTCTGGTTAATGTCATGCACACATTTTCAATATTATATAAGGTTTTTTGTTTACACTTCATACTTTTTTTGTAAAGCAACAAATCACTCAACTGTGTAATCTGTTTAGCTTCACGGCTTTATGTTCGGTTGCATTAGTTCTATTTTCGCACATTTACCAAACAATGCGCATCTATTTTTTTAAAATTAATAACTTAGTGATTTAGTTACGTCCATCCTATCGTGAAAATGTTGTCAATTGGTTGCTTTTAAGCGTAAGTTCATTCAAAAGCACACATTTCGAAAGAAGCATATTCTTGTAGATACGCCCAAGAATCTCTATTATATGCTTTTTCGTCTATTGGACACTTCATCTGGCCTGCTTAAGGGTGTAACAATAAGTCCCTGTGTATGTCAGACGTATGTTTGATACATCATATTTATCATTACGCTTAAAAGCATGTTCCTTATAACAATATGTTTTTTTATCAGAATTTAGTTGACTGTAACACTAAGATAATATACATTTCCATCGTCTGTTATGATTGAGTTTAAAACAAAATGTTAGCTTCTCTTTCACGATTATAGTATGTATAAATACCATTAGTCTATGCTATGGTTAACTTAACAATTATACTCGCCGTTAAGTTTTAAATTTAATTTCCGTCAGTAAGTAGGTTTTAATTTTGAAATAACACATTTTTGTATTTCTCACGCTAAAACTAGGAACATAGTTTTCTTCAGTTAGAAAGTAAATGTGTTTTTGGTCGATAAATCGTTTTTTAGACATTTCGTCTTCTGTGATCCTTTAAATTAACGTTCAAATGTAATTTTTATTGCAGTATGTAATGTTTACATTTGAATTGACATATTTATCCATAAAAGATTGAATTGCTACATCTAAAGAAAACCTATTTTTAGTATTCTGAACAACGGAAAACAGCAATACAAAAACGAATGTCAATAGTATTACTTTTACAATAAGCTCCCAGACATTTTTTAACATAGTTCACCACAAAAAAAGCAGGCCGCCACTGTAGACGTAAGGGGCTACTGAGAAGAAAGAAAATAGGAGAAGGTTGGGGGGGGGGCTCAACCTAAACTCGGATCTGCGCAGCGAGATGTCTTTTTACATTAATTTTAAATTTCTGCATGTAAGTACTGACGGGGAAACAGGAGGCAGAGAGGGAGTTCCAGATGCAAGCAACACGAGGAAAGAAGCTATTTGAATAGAAAGCTCTCCGACATCTGTGGACCTCAACAGTGAATGGATGTGACTTAGTTGATTGTCGAGTTGGTTTAGTGAATTTACGTCGCGGGGGCACCAGAGTAGCCAATTCATCGGAGCATAATACATTAAAGTATTTGTCAAACAAGCACAAGGATGCTACATTGCGGCAATGGGACAGGGACTGGGGTTTGGTTGACAGTGAAGAACCTATTAGGTTTTCCACTCTTTTCTGGACTTTTTCAAGGAGGGAGAGAGTAGTAGATGGTGCATCAGCCCAGATGTGGCAACACTACTCCATGCATGGGCGGATGGTGGCTTTGTAGAGATACACGATAATGTCAAGTGTGAGGAGTTTACTAGCACGGTAAAGGGAGCCGACCTTCTTTGCGGCAGCCTTGGCAATGTCTTAAATGTATTTGTTCCAATTCATGTTACTTGTGAAGGTTAGGCCGAGGAGTTTGAATGATGAACTCTCAGGAAGGCTGTTATTTGACATGACAATCAGTGGTTGGAGAGGTTACTTGTAGTTATTAAAGGAAAGGAGCTCCGTCTTTGCGGCATTTACCAACCATGTATGATCCCAATCCACTACAGCCTGGTGGTCATTTTCTAAGGATTGCCTCAGATATAATCGCTTCTGCTTTGCCAACATGGCGATAGTAAATGGTGGTGTCGTCAGCAAATAAACCAATCTCAGACACTATGTCATCAGGTAGATTGTTTATATAGATCAGCAACAACAAAGGTCCAAGGATAGATCCCTGGGGTACAGCAGCATTTATGCCATGTTGCTTAGATGAATGGCCATCGAGGACAACTCGGAGTTTTGTTAGGAAGGATCTAATTGGTCCTCCGATTTATAAAATCGGGAGACTTATGTTTTGATGCATGTCCGTCCGCCCGGATTTTTCTCTGCAACCATCCATTGAATTTCCATGAAATTTTGCAGGAAGTTGTAACTTTAGTCAAGTTTTTGGGAAAAACATCTCGTTAGCCCCCCAGGGGGTCAAAAGGCTCCGAAATGGCAAAAAATGACATGTTTTTGCCCAATAACGTTTAATCGATCCATTCAATTAGTCTTCGCCAAAATGTGAAGGTAATTGTTCCTAATAGAAAATAAGTATCGCTGACCTTGTTAAAAATCTGGTTCGCGCTCCCAGGGTGTCAAAAGCCACCAAAATGGCAAAACATGACCCTTTTCTCTCATAACGTTTGATCCATCCATTACATTTTTCTGAAACTGGACCAAAATTTAGAGGCAATTTTTCTGGATATAAAATGAGCATCCTTGACCTCAGCAAAATGCTGGTTCGCGCCCCCAGTTGGGTAAAACGGGGGAGGTATAAACTGCCCCAAATTGCCCGAATGTATAGCATTTTACAATCGCCACATCGAGTCACATACAGAGGGGAACCATGCATTACGCGGCGTGTTATAATAAGTAATAACGATAGTTCAACATACGATGAAGTTCAATAAATAAACTTGCATAATGGAATATTGTTATTTACGTTCTTATCTTATGTAAGTATGATGTAATTCCGTAAATAATGAATAACGGAAATTATACACGGAATTGTATAGTCTATTATAATGACATATACACACATTATCACGCCAACGCATACACGCATCGGTATAACTCCATGTACATACTTATCCGGAATCACTCATTTAGCTATACTGAAGAATTGTGATACAGCCAAACGGTTTACCAGAGGTTGACTATATATGTGCCTTTACACCTTTGTAAGTTTAACACTGCAGCAAGTAAACTCGACGGCTGTCATAAGCGATACAGCAAGGTCCGACGTAAACATTAGTAGATCAAGCTTTAACTGCTTACATTGTAAAGTACACACTAATATTTATATTCCTCTTTTGTGCCAATGGCGCAATGAATAGAAACACAGATAGTCAAAACATAAACGACCGGCATAAAACTGCCAACTTCAACAGTTTGTCACACTTAATGTATCTTATATTTCTACTCAGTCAGCGTGTTGATAATTATATATTGCAATGTTTAAATTATTTTAACATTCTAAAAATGATCTAATTCTTGATGCTATCCGTTACTTGTATAAGAATAGGGTGTGTTCAGAATAATCGTTTTTTTAATTGACAGAGTTTAACACCTACTTTACACTTAAGTAGAGGATTATCATTTCTGTTATCTGCTAAAAGTAATATGAAGTAGTTATTAGTATAAATTGTGCTATGTAAAGCTTAACTCTCCGATTCCAAATTATAAACGCTCATCGCTATACAACAATTGCACATAACTGTCCGTTCTTCCTAAAAAGAAAAACACTATATAATTTCCGAACTTTCAAACTTTTTTATACCATTATATTATTATTATTTCTGATTATTCATCAACTTTCTATTCATAATTTTTTTGATAATTACCATCCAAAAATCTATCCATCATTATATAATTTTCAAAATGTTATTTGAAGTTTAATTTTTGTTCTAAAATTAGCTTTTCCGATCAGGATAATTAAATTAATTACCCGAGCAAGACATCTCGCACCCTTTTTACTTTAGTTTATAAAGAGTAAAATCAAGGTATAATGATCAGAAAATTCATGTCTCGAACCATTATTCTGTTTTTTCTTTACAACACATATCATCGTTTTATTCTATACAGGTTCCGTCTGATATATTGCATATACATCGTTCAATTACTAAACTTATGTATGAATAAGGCGAATTCTCGTGTTTTTAATCTTTGGTTGAGACAGTTTACTATGATGTTTTTTGTGCATTTCATATTCATAATTTATGTTTTTTTACCGAGCTATATTACACATGTGTTACCTCTGTAGGCATGACTATTGATTGACTTGTGTTTAACAGGGCACCTTTGAAAGTTTTGTTCCGGACATTGTCTTTTGTTTTAAAAAGAATATGCTAATTATATGAATTAAATTAAACACTGTCTTCAAACAGTTAAATCCAACTACAATACACTTGTGTATGCCTTTTATGTGGTACTTGATTTTAAAAAGATTAAAATTAAAACATTACACACACCCACACACACACACACACACATATATATATATATATTTAAAAAATCAAATATATATATATATATATATATATATATATATATATATAAACATATAAACTTAATAGCTGTGTGTAAGTGTGTGCCCCTTTAAAAGAAAGCTGAGAGAATGTACATAACATCTTATTATTATGTATACTTATTTTGAAATAAAACGTAAAAAATAATGGAAGTGTGTTTCCGAATGAAATAAGAGCAGAGTTAGTCGAGGGGAAGAAAAGGTTTTCAGCTCTAAATTGTATAGTTCGAATGTATTTGTTCCGGTAATGACTCGCCTTTTGTTAATATTAGTTAACGTTTCTAACGGGAGGAGAGACAATACATTCGAAAAGTGTTGTTTAAGTAGGTATCTATAGTCACATTAAATTGATTTCGTTGGTGTTAGTAGCTCTCTTGATGGGATCAATATTTGTAAAATTACATTAGTACATGTGGTAAGTGGGGTATAGCAATCGAAAACTGTTCTATACCTTAGATAGAGCAGATGTGTTTAAACACAGCGTTGCCCAGTAGCAACACCGTATATGTTTGTTGTTGACTCAGTGTTGACTGCAGCCATCATATTAGTAATAATACAGTTTGTAAGTAGTCTATGTTTATTCTAAAGTGCTCAATATCCTAGATAGATCAGGTATGCTTACTCAGTGTTTTCCGGGATTTATCAATTATGTTACATAGAGCAATCCTATATAGAGCATAACATACAATAAAATAAAAAAATAAATGGCATTATATAATTAAGTGGGAGGAGGAAGACAAGTAACTCGAAGTTACGCCGAAAACAAATAAACACTAACATACATTATATTATATTATTGATGAAGGAGATGGGGTAAGTAACTTGTTGTAAAAAACTGAAAGGTAACGTACTTTTGTTATGATATTTTATCTCAAACAAAGCAGGATGCGACTTTAGACGTAAGGGACTACTGAGAATTAGGGAGTATGTTCATGGTGTCATTCTAAGTTAGAAGCTGTGCAGCGAAATATATGTTTACATTAGTTATAAACTTCTGCATGGCGGATAAACAGAGGATAGTGAGGGAGTTCCAGAGGTCAGTAGACCGAGAAGAGAAGCTATTGAAGTAGAATACTCTCTGACATCTGGTGGCCTCTATAGTGAATGGATTGTAATTCAGCTGATTGTTGAGTTGATCTACTGAATTTACGTCGAGGGGGAACCAGAATAGCCAGTTAATCGGACCATAATCCTTTCAAGTATTTGTAAAACCAGCACAAAGATACTACATTGCGGCGATGGGATAGGGGTTGGAGCGTGGTGTACAGTAAGAGGCCTATTAAGTTAATGACTCTTTTTGGGGCCTTGCAAAGGAGGGCGAGACTAGTAGATGATGCATCAGACGGGAATTGGTAACAATACTGAATGCAGGGGCGGATGATTGCTGTGTATAGATACAGGATAATGTAAGGCGTTTTTTCTGCAGCCTTAACAATGTATTCAATGTATTTGCTCCAATATGTGTTACCTGTGAAGGTGAGGTCGAAGAGGTTGAATGATGATCTCTCAGGTAGGCTGTTATTTGCCATGGAAATCGGTGGTTGGAGAGGTGTCTTGTAGTTATTGAAGGAAAATAGCTTTGTATTTGCGGGATTAAAAGTTACAAACCATTTATGGCTACAATCCACTACAGCCTGGAGGTAATATTCTAAGCATTCAGCCATTACCTCTGATATAATTGCACCCCTTTTACACACATGGCGAGGGTAAAGCATTGGGTCGTCAGCAAATGAACTAATATAAAACTGAATACTATCAGAAATATCGTTCATGAAGATCAAGAACAATAATAAATCCCTGGGGTACACCAGCATTTATGTCATGTAGCTTAAATGAACGGCCATCGAGAACAACATAGAACTTTGTTTTGCTTCGGAAAGATCTTAGAATATTAAGTAATTGCCAAGAAATACCGTATGCGCGTATTTTCCGGAGAACCTATTCATGCAAAGGCCTTGGATATATCAATCCTTACTTCCCTAGCTTCACCTGCTCTGTCGAGTGTATAATACATCTGTTCAGAGGTGACCGTTAAGATGTTTGCAGTAGATCGTGCTTGTCTAAATCCATACTTGGGTCAGAAAGAACTTTAGCATTAAGTAAGTGCCGGAATATCGGTAGATTGATTAAGGATTACAAATATGTTAGCAAAGATCGGGAGTTGAATGATTGGGCGGTAGTTCTGAGAATTGGTTCTATTCCCAGAATACTTGTAGACTGGTACTACCAAGTCAATTTTCAAGGTATTGGGGTAGCAAGATTCAGCTAGGCATTTATTGTAGAGTTGTGAGAGGACAGGGGCCGGTTCAGCAGAGACTTTATTTATTACTATTACAGATATAAGATCAGGCCCACAAGCTTTAGAGGTGTCAATGTTTTTATTATGTTATTGACGTAAGATAGGGTGATGATCAGGATATCAGGTTTGAATCTGGTCCGCAATGGGAATTTAGAAAGGGGGTGGTTTTTTGAGTCAAGAGTTGAGTTAGAGGCGAAACGCTGGGCAAGTAGTTCTAGCATCATCAGTTGCGGTGAATTGACAGTCTGAGAGAGGGGTTAAGCTAAAAAGAATTATGCGAAGAGTAAAGCGGAATGATCGGAACCAGTCACGGTGGTGTGCATTAAAAGCCCAAAATACATGGATCTAGGCATTTGAGAAAAGTAAGAGTTCTTTATCTATTCTTTCAGAGACAGAGTTTAATAGGTACAGAACTGGGTCGAAGGGGTACGATATAAGAAATATAAGTAACTGACGTAGTGATGTAAAGTCAATTTAAAGCACATGTCGTCTTGCTCATCCGATTCTAACTTATGTTGTCTAGTCAGGGGAAGAGTGTTCCGAACATGAACTCCTAGTGCGTGCTTATGTTGGTTTGACTCATTACGTTAGAGTGGGAAGTAGTCAGTCATGTCAAAGTTGTGAGTTAAGAGTTAGAATGCAAGGTTTGTTTCACTTAGTACTAAGATAACCGGGGAGTTTTTCAGGAGAAAGGTTTCTACGTCGCTGATCTTGGTTCTACGTCCCCGAATATTTGTTAATGCGAGCATCAAGGACGGGGGTGAAGGTAATTTTGGTTGGGTTTCTGGTTTAGGTTTGATTTGATTTTTTTTGTAATGACATGGTTGTTTAGTTATAGAGTAGGTTTGGCAAGGTGGGTGCTTGTTAGGTTCCAATAAGCTCACACAACCAATCAATTAGTCGCGACCTGGCCCATGGAGGTAGTGGCCTCGGGAAACCCCACTGGAAATAACTGCAGGGCGCATTTCCATGCACGATATGGCACATACTACTACCCACGGTATTATACAACTGATGATGGAGCAGCCGTTGTTAGAGCTACCCAAGAGTTCGGGCTCCTGTCCTGTGAGTTGGAAACATCAGCTAGACAGGCTGCCTAACCTGTACCCTCAACCTGTCGGAACACGAGCGAACAGACTAGTCATGTAAGACTTAGTGATAAAAAACTTTCCTGAAGTTGCCCAAACAGAGTGTAAGAGACACGGCGTACATTGTCCTAGTAAGTAAGCAAGGGCAGGGACTGAATGTGTTGATGTGCCCCAGCGCTGGTACCATTGCGCCTGGCCAATAAAAAAACACATGTACTCCTAAGTAATTGTAGGGTTGAAAACGGATATTTTGTTCGAGATTGCAACTCTAAAAAGGTTTTAACAACTCGCGATCGAGAAGTTAGCTTAATACGCTGGTAGCTTAAAGTATTTGCACAAATAAGAAGTGATGATAAATAAATATTCTGCTTTACTTCTTATTGAGCACTATCAAATAAAGACAGTAAGACCGTTGTTTGTAAAGCACTCCACACAATTTTTACACGACATAACACATTCTAGATTCTCCAAGATGCAACTTGAGGAGGCTAGAGTTTACATCAACTGACACAGTTTGGGAATACAATTTAATATTAAAATAATAGTCGGAATAATCAGCCTAATTGAATGAGCTATTTGTTCCCTAAAAGAATTACTGAAAATGATTATATAGCCTTGAAGACCTGAACAGAGTACGCCAATCTCACAGTCTGATGTTTGTGTAATACACTATTCATCCGCATAGCTATTACTTTATTACAGAGAAACGATGGCAAACGAACTCATCTATCTATCAGCTTTTGTTGTATCGTATCTATAAAAAATGAATAAACCAATTTTACTAACGTCAGTGGTTGTTCACTGATCATTTTTCATTTTTCTCCTAGCGAATAATTAATCTCATTATATTCTTATCTTCATTGTACAGTCTCTCTCAAGTCGGTCATTTCCGGCTCTTTCCGTTTATGTTCCTTTTGTTTGCTATGAATCGACGTAGAGGAAAACGGGCCCCTTTTTTGTATTCGCTTTATGAAATGAAAACGAACAGATCACCTATTTTATCAGATGAAATAACGAGAGAAACGGAGCAATTTCGAAACAATCAATGCTTTCTATAAGTTCTGCTTCCATTTACAGAAAAAAAATCACGAGTTTACTTAATTTGCTAAAGATCATTCACGTGTATTGTTACGTGACTGGAAACTGTTCTGTATTACACTAAAGAGAATCATTGATGCATTCTTTTTCATTGTTTAAGCAAAAAAACTGTATGTAAGTTTATATTGCCTGTTGTTCTGGTTAATATGTATATTAATATAATTTATGTTTCATTATATAAAGAGATGTTCTATGGTATGATTAGGGCTCATGTTATATTTCTGCAAAAAAGATAGAATGAAAAAGTATTTCATGGCTCAGCGTATTGTGATACAATACAAACAGAAGTTAACTTACATATACTTTCAATTCCGCCGCCCACATTGGAGAGAAGAGAGCACCAGATGGAACATCCACTCACCTTTATTTACAATCTAGCTCTGGCCGCTATACATCCGTGACTGAAATTCTGATATTTTTCTTTTCACAGATTCGTCATCTCCACATAACTCAAGAACCAATCAATACATGTTATATATTTCGATGTTTATTCACCCTTGAAATTATCAACTTAGCCACAGTTACACTCAAAACACGGGCTCTAATTTACATCTAATGAAAATTCAAAGCAGCATACATATTAACTATTCTGTTTTTCCGATGGCCCTACTGATTTCGTAAAATTTCTGTTCAGGAGAAAAAAATAAACCTAGTAATATTATATAAATTCTCAGTGACACTATTCTGACAAGGGACAGGTCGGATCATCATTAAAGGCTATGTTAAAATACAAGTACACATTACTTTTCAATTCTACCAGGTCATGGCTTACGGGACAAAAGCAAATTACATCCGTGGACAAAATAAAGCCGTGACATGGTCTGAGTTTGTTGGTTGAATGGAAGTGTTACTGTTCGCGCTTCATTCTATTTTAGCTACATATTGCCTGCCGAACTTCAGATCACCCTTATCAATGGGGACTCCTTCTAGCGGGTTTATAACATTCTAGTCTAGTATCACATACATTTCCGTGACGAGCTTATCCAGAAAAAATACTCGGAGTCGCTTCGCTATATTCCTTACCACAATGTGGCATTGGTCTCTCCACACCATTTTTCCCTGCCATCTGCTGCTCCAATATTGCTGACATCATTCCAAAAGTCGACACCACCTGTCATAACGAACGTAGTCCTGCAGTCAGTATCAACAAGGGGTATATCTATATTGCCGTTGACAGTGCCTACTATCTGTGACAGGAAAGTCTCACACGCCTTTTCAGAATTAATGGGGTAACAATTAGCGTAATATCACCCTTTTACTTGTTTCTATTTAATGATAGACAATTCTGACTTATATACCGAACCTGGCCAAACGGATTATATCCGACTTTGGTGATCTACAGTCTCTTACAAAGTGAGGCTTCTTACAGCTGAAGCATTTTCCAATAAATTCACGGCTTGGTCTTCTCACGTTCTGCTCCTCTTCACCGGGCTTGTTTGCAGTAAAGGTTAAACTGCCCCTAGTGTACTGAGGTGTTTCGCATGCAGCCTGAAATGCAACAAAATAAGCTCTACCTCCATTAGTTCAATCTCAGTTATTTGTTGCAGTTCTATCGAGATGCAGTCAGAGAAACAACTCATAAAAGCCACTTTTACAATCTGCTTAAGGCTTCGTCTCGTATATCCGGCCAATACTTCCGACCATCGTATTTCTGACGCATAAACATTAAAACAATCTACGGTTCAGGTAACTGTTCTGAGATTCTTATAAGCCTCAAAAGTACCAACTTAAAATGGTGTCCTTAATCTTTTCTCAATACTCTCGACATCGTTCTGTTTCTACTCTCCCATTTCCAGAGATTCCAGGCGAATTATCCTCAAAATTAATCTAGATCAATGCAACAACGCCATGAACGTCTACAGATAATCAGGTTTTTTAAGCGACGCGATCACATCGCTTTCTCGTTGAAACAGCTTCAGGATGTCACTTCTTAAATTCAGTCGTTTGACCATTTTGTCCATTAAGCCGAAATAGCTGGGTGGTTTGGTTTTCGCGGTTACAACTGTCACGCCCAACAATTGTACGTACACACGCTGCGACACAACCTCATAACTCTAAATCACGCAACCATCTCTGAAAACAAGCTTTTTATCCGGCACTATATCATCTGCATATCACTAACGAGAGTTCACGTAACTCTGCGAGACGCGCAATCATATAATGACGCGTGCCGCCTATTTCACTTCGCCTATGACTGGTCCTGGCACGTTACACAGACTCACTCCGAAATGTTAGTAATGTCCCATCAACCCTCTATTTACTTTCTACGAGTAGTGAAATACATTTGATCACATTTTGCCCCGTCTGTTTAGATTGCAGGGAAGTGGACGCTGGTTTACGGGCTCTTTAAAGTTTGGTTGGTCTGATAATTGAGATACATGGTAGTTAATATCTATAGTAACGGACGAGATCATAGTGCTTTTCTGGTAGACACTTTCACGTGTAGTAGTACAAGCGACACAACTCAGCTTTAGTTCCTTGAGAGGTTCTCCATCAGAACTCACTTAGGGTCGGGGTATTCTCAAAACCAATCTTACGCTTAGATGTGTCCCGTGTTAATTAGTGTTGTCGTCACTGGCATGCATATGTTTTAGCTTTAAGTCTGATTGAAGTAATACCCGTCAGTAAAAACGAAACACTTTTATTTTTTTTTCCATTTTTGCAAACACATCACTCAAAACTATTAGGGCACCAAATAAAAGATGACACTATTAATAAAAAGTTCATGAAGGTAATATTTAACCAAGACAAATATACATGAAATGAACCCTCTAGCAACAACTGGCTATTTCAAAACTTCAGTAGTATGCTTCAATAGAGAATGCATCCCATTAACGGGTGCGTATTTTATTCATGTCACCTCCAGGAGGTTAGACCCAAGAACAGGTCCGGGTTTTAATGAAAGGGTTTATGTTGACTGAACTGGATTCGAACCCGGTACACCCAGGTAATCAAGCCGCGTCGTAAACAACTTAGCAACCGTGAGACAAATACTTTTCTAAAAAGTCATCGAAGTGTTCAACAAGCGTTAAAATCAGTGAACGATACAATGTTAATGCATAAACTCGACTGTTAACTAAAGGTTGGTGTTTTATAAGTTATTCTCGTGACTTACAAAGTAATAGGTTATGAAACTTAATCATAGTTTATTATTTTGTTATTTACATTAAGTGTTTTCATTTATTGTCAAAAGTGGGGTTCTATAAACTTTAACAAACGTCTTTCTGTAGTTCATATCTATGGTAGCCTGAATATTTACGAGATATTCGATATATGTACCGCCAGTGTATTAATAATTTTAACTCCCAATCGATACTGTTTGTGTATTCTGCAAACTTTAATGTTGAGTGTGTAAATGACACGTGCCCATATATGTGTACACATTTGGCATATCATAGTCGTCGATATTTTCTTACATGTTACTCATATTAAATTGTTTCTCGCAACTATAATCCCATGTGACAGTGTTGATAGAACGTTATATTAACTTAACCAACCTGCCCGTGTGAGGCCCAATTTACTGGCCAGGGAAAATAGATACAGACTATATCATGGAGTGTTCTTAGATACGTCCGGTTGGTGTGCTGCTTTATGCCCACTTTGTTCACGAAATCCACAGGTCGGGAGTAGGTGCTAATGTGGCACTCAAGGTGTGCATGTCCTTTTCTCTCCCTCGCAGTCTTCCTCTTCTCAATAAGCGAGTTCACCAACCTTCTGAAAAGAAAAAATATATATAATTGGTCTTTAAAATGTTGTTGTGGCGGTAATTCGTTCAACAAAGTATTATGTACATGCATCAAAACCCCCATACTTTATGATAAAAAGAAGATATCCAAAAGCTTAACTGTCCTTACTGGTAGATAAGACGAAGTAAAGCGATTATATCAACCAATTTTATACATATGCTTAGCAAATCCTTCTACTTTTTACGTGACAGTCAGTAAACGCGGCCTTTCTTAAATCCTTATTAGAATTTCTATTCTAGCTAATTAGCCACTCTACGTGGAAATTTACCAGACTAACTCTTATTCTTACAACTATCTTTATAATATTGCTGCACTATGATATGAAAAAAAATAGTTAATTTATTAACGAGGTGCACACATTTGGTGCTCTGTTTATCAATGTTATTTGCAATCTCAGCCAGCAATATACTGTACCAAAACAAAGCTACAATGGAAAATCAAGAGAACACTATCATCGAAGACGTCACTAACATGCTGGCGTGTATTTGGCACTTGATACACGTTTCTAAGTCGAAGGTGATAAATCTTGACTGCTTCAACTATACTTTCGAAGTTGAGCTGTCCACAATATATAAGATCCTTGAAAATGTCATAATCAATCAACAGGATCAGTATACCATTCTAGTGGCTATATTTAAGTTGTTGGCTATGTTGACAAGATTTGATGATGGATAAAATTCCAGTTTATGACAGGAAGACTGGAACATCTCATCGCGCAGCTTACACTATTTTCGGAAACATGGTTTGTATAGAGAGAGTCAGAGAGAAACTGAGAAGAAAACAACAGAAAACGCTGTTTCTACCGACGATATCTTTATTTTCCAGAAAATAAAAAAATTATATATATATATATATATATATATATATATATATGTGTGAAAGGAAGGATGAGGGTTATCCGACGAAATGGAAAATGAAAAAGGAAAAAGCAAATGATGTTTTTTTTCATGTGTTAATCAATGTTTAATCTTATTTGTAAGACTTTCTCGGGGTGATAGTTTAAAGAAAAATGTCATGCAAGTACATACAAATGCTGGTTTTACATCATGGGTTAATGAGAAGAAGTAGTAGCCACTACTAGGAGCGCAGTTCCAAGGTTCAGGCTGAGAGAAGTCGGTGGCAGGGAGTGAAATAAATGGGGATGGCTGTGAGTGAAAAAGGGGAGGGGTCGGAGTGTTAGTGAATTTTTCTTAATGTGGAATGAGGGGAGGGGGTGATGAGGTGTTTGTTATGGTGAAGTTTAGCGTGGATTTTCAGGGGCTAAGGAATAAGGAGGGGAGGAGAAAGTTATGTGTCTTTGGTGTGTAGTTAGTGTCATAGTTTTAGGAAAATATTTTAAGAAATGAAGGTGATTTGAAAGTATGCAGAGTGGGTGGGTAAGAGTATGAAATAAGTAGTCGAAAGGGTGAGATGAGTGAGGGTTAGCGGGGAGAGTGTATTGTTGTTAGGTGTCACATTTTTGGAGGGTAGGAGTATTGACCAGCTGCCTATGTCAGGAATGTGTGAATATACGTAAGTTAGTAGGAAAGTGTTGAAATGTGATGAGAATATGTCAATGAAGGGAAGGAAAAGGAAAAAGAAATAGACCAACTGTAGTCCTGTGCAGGTAGTGTTGATGGTTTGAAATAGAATTGAGGCCAAAAGGGAGTTAAATATTATTAAATATACAAATAATCAGTAGAACTCATTAAAATTATTATTATTATGATTATATTATTATTAGTATGCACTCACAAAGAGTTTTAACACATGGCAGCAACCAATGATTGCTCACTGATCATCACAGGGGGTGTCCCTTCCCTGGAGACTCAGTTACAAGTCTCCCCAAATATTATGATTATAATTATTTTTATTTTTTATTATTATGAGTACCATTATTATTATTTAATTAATTTTTATTATTTTTTTATCATTATTATTATTAGTAGTAGAAGTATTATTATTATTATTATTATTATTATTATTATTAGTAGTAGTAGTAGTAGTAGTAGTATTCTCTCATATAGAAGTGACCATTCGCTGATAGTTCACGAACTGTTTTCCCTGAGTGACTACAATCTACTCATATACCCAGTTTATTCTTCTATATCCATCAATTCGAATTATTGCACGTCACTGCTAACAATCAGTTGATTTCTCCAGATGTTGATGATGATAATTTTGTCCGTAACATATCTGTCGAGGTCAGATTGGTGCTCTGCCTCTCAGTATAGTTTATTACATTTTCTCACTCAATACTTTAACACAAATCATTACGAGGTATTCCTCTCTATTAAAAACAGATGGTGTTCCCTGGAGTCTGAATGAAAACAAGTATTATTACATATTGTACTTGTTATGATTATAGTTTTAATATAGTCTCCTCATACAAGTTATTACCAGTAATGGGAGTCTAAGTGAGAACAATTCGCCTCACATTTAAAGTATTCTCTGCTTATTCGATAATTATTTTTTGTTTTTAGAATATGATACTTTATATATATATATATATATATATATATATATATATATATATAAAATAACCATATGCTTTTACATTTAATGTAGATTAACAAACCTTTCGTTTTACTAAGAACTAACAACTATCACACACGTAAATATACATTGACACTGTGTTATATATATATATATATATATATATATATATATATATATATATATATATATATAACTCAATGTCAATGTGTATTTGCGTGTGTGATAGTTTTTAGTTCTTAGTAGAACGAAAGGTTCGGGAATCTACATTAAATGTAAAAGCGTATGGTTATGTTCAATTTACCGGCCAAGACAATTGAAGTATTCCCAAATATCTAAATACACATTTAGGGGTGCGTATTTGAGCATAACCCTATTAAATTTTAAGCTATCTTTTTTTTGTTATTCAATTGAAAATGGTATGTTGTTTCTAGTGACGACAATGGCAGTGGATCTATTTTTTAAGTACACTCCTAACCTTACACACATGTTAATCCGAATCTCCTGTAAAACTGCAACTATATCATAGTTTGATAAAATGAATATCATATGTATAAAATATTTTCAGAAAGCAATGGAAGTGGTTTTTAATATATACGTTATTATCTATGTGTCGGATATCGAAGTCACCCCACCACTAAATGCATTATGTCGTGAGACCCTCCTGGAAACATCAAATATGTATACCTAATTCTTTAAAATGTAAACCATAATTCATATATTTCCCGACAATTTAGCGTATTCCGACAATAATAATAGGGTGAAACGTGAGAACGAGGGCGGTAAAAACAAAGAAAGTAATATGGTGTTATGTGTATAGTGAGAAAGTACGTTGTAGTTGTTCTCATTCAATTACAAAACTGCGCCGAGTTTTACTTCTAGTTTAATATAATTTTTAGGTTTGATGTTACAAAACAATGCCGGTAATATATAGTGTTGGTGTGTTTTCTGTGTTCATTTGGAAAAAAATGATTTTGGACGGCTTCTTTCATGCCACAGATTATGATTATCTGTCCGCGGGGAGTATTTATTTGTGCAATTAGAATGTGTATTTCCCTAATCCAGTTACAAAAGAGAACTGATTGAAAAATGAGTTTAAGCTAAAGCATATAGATTAAAACAAATGCACGACACACATCTGATAATGTTTCTTTTCAGTTAACCTTAGGCACATAGGACTTTAAGAAAAAGTTGCGCAATCTCAAAAGGAATGCAATATAGACTGAATCCAAAAAGATATTACATCTTCGCAGCATGTATTGTCTTATACAACTAGACACGTGGTGCTATTCTCTAATTAAGGTATTTTGAAGTCGGATAGAGTTAAAATTATGACATAATCTTCATAGAAATAAATTATATTTACAATTATCCGTTAATGCAACTTTATGTTGGCACGTACGTTAACACTATCTACTTATATTTTAAAAGATGGCATCCTTCAATCCCAGCAAAAGCATATAATATTTTTAATTTAATCTGATAACTCTATAGTGTAGAACGTGAAACTTGTACTAAGACACACTTTCTTAATCTTTCCTCTAGGATCAAAGTGTAAATGTGTTCTGTTTGAAGATTGTGACATTACATCAAAGTGTTTGTGTTCGCAGAGGACGTTCGTAGAATTGAAATTTGCCTCATACTCCGACAAATGTTTTGGAGCTTTATGACCAAATATATTCTGAAAGTATATTCACTAGAGTACTTAGATAATAATGTTTTAATTCAAATGCAATAATAATGCAAGATCTATGTTCGCCCGGACGTCCATATAATGTAAATATTGGCAATCAATATACAACAAAAGAAATATACAACGGTGTATTTTCCATGGTTCCCTCACATCTATATAATATTAGGCTAAGCCATATCATGTTCGTAAGATGTGATCACGTTTTATACATACACCATATGAGATCGTTATATCAGCAAATATTGCGATTGGTTTGTAATCTTATATATGTATTATAAAAACATCCTCGTTACACATTTTGAAATGTATTGTTCCACCATCTAAGTATATCCTCTGTCGGCTTAAATAGTAAAAGTGCACTGCAAGAATTGAGATTCATGTCTATTAATTTGAAGCATATTTATCTAAAAATGTATGTTTATTGTAAAATACATATAATATTTATTGTTTTGAAAATAATTAAATGTGTTCTACGCTCGCTCCGTACTCCATAAGCACGGCAGCAATATACAAAATGAAGCATACAGCTGTGTACTTAGAAATAGGATCGGTCTGGAAGCAAATATGGGAGTTTGTGCTTTATCTAATATGTAAGATAGAAATATTCAGGCCTACTCAAGTATAAATGAATTGTTCTAAAATCAAATCATGTCGCCATGTCGATTAAAAAAACACACTTTTAAATATTGTCTTTCCAAAAGAGACGTTCGTTTTATTGTTTTGAAGAATATGCAGCTGATAAATTAGATTATCGCATACAGGGAGATAATACATATCAAAAAAAGGAAACTGCTACGATTCTAAAATAATATAAAGAAAGTGTTCGTTGCATTTATTTTTTAAATATTAACCTAACAATCACAAGTATTTTACAGAAGAAAAAAAGATAATTTTTGACTTGTACATTTGCTCGTATATACATTTCGTATTTCAAAAAAGAATATTATTATCAAAAGTAACTTTTTACAAATTGATGCAGAAGGCATCCTGGACTTAACAATGCGTACCGCTACTTTCTAAGATTTCAATTTGAAACACATGGTCCTAAACTCAGGATAGACAACAACTGCATACGTAGATTTTACATGAGCAATGCAATTCTCGTATCAGCTTGTGTGTGCGTCATGATTATATAGACATCGCGGTAAATTACATCACTAATCAATTTCGAATCACACGATGTTTATCGATCAATGTTTTGTATTTCGAAATGGAAATATATCAAAACCGACCAAATACTTATTGAAAGCGTCATATAAATACGGTTTTATGTGACTGATATATGTTATATAATGAAAGCCTTCATGTACTTAAAGTAAATCACCAATAGAACATGATGAGTGATTGACGGATACAGGTCCAAAAGATTACCGCTGCATATAAGCGAACGTTTACAGGTTTACGATACTCTCGAATAAAAATGATTCTGGTCCTGTTGCAGAAAGTCCTTTCAGTGCTCAGTCACAAATACCATATACGGGCGGTCGAACAATATAAGCCATAATCATGTGCGGCCAAAACCATTTTTATATTTCTCACTTTTTCTCTAACTTTTAATCCAGTTATCAATGATTTGATGTAAATCCATCTATTTATTGTAATTGCATCGCCACTCTGTTTTAAAGCAAATACATTCGCTGGTGTATTTTTATCATTAAGACAACCGTTCACATCTTGGATATAATACTGACCATGTTTCGGCCGATATAACGACCAACCTTTTTTCCGTTGTATCTTGTCACACCCGGTAATAGGTGCAAGTGATACTAATAATACACTTACGAATTACTTAATACTTATATACGGTAATTGTTGTGGGAATAAAAGCAAGCTACAACCGTGTATTAAATAAGGGGTTCCGTTAAAATGTCTAACAGATTCAAGAGTTAAACATAATGACTCCCGTGTTCAACAAGATACCGTCTAAGAAAGTGGGGGTTACCTCTGTTAAACGTAGTGATAATAACATCCAAGATGAGAAGAGTGATGTCGAATTATCATGATCTAAAATATTCCGAAGCATAATAAGCTCGTTAATCGTGACGACGATGATGATGCCGGGTACAAACAAGAGTGTGTATTTACAAGTCATACACATCTCAGATGAGACAATTATAACACACATTCAAAAGATAACTAAGCATAATTTAACACAAATAGTTTCCAATCCAAGACACATCTTATAACTAGTTATTCGGGTAAACTGTAGTAAAGTGTTGAATGTTAGTGCATCTTAGTAAATCTATTATATGTGTATTTAATAATACTATATATACTATATATGTATTTAATAATATATAGTATTTAATAATATTTACTCTGATACATGGAACTATGTATTACGACTAATCAACGGTGTAAACGTAACGCTTCTTTTAGATATTTCCGAGATATCACTTATTTTGCTCATGTAGACTGCTGAAGACACCTTTAGATAAGGATGAACTGAAATAAGGTTTATAGTCATTGCGAAACGTTTAGAATGGGTACCGATGCTAATACAGTATGAGTGTTAGTTCAGCGTCAAAGACTTGCTTGTCTACAGGTTGTATACGGCGAAATAGTCCAATTCGTGAATTTATATTTTAAAGGTTTTATTAATTTGAACAACTACTCTAGATTGTAACCAATCAGAGTATTTACATGTGTTACTGTCACGCTACTAATCTATTTTCATCAATCTATAAGTGCCACCCTCTTTGTTGGAAATAGATGTGGCACTCGCATATGTGTGTAAATATATATATATATATATATATATATATATATATATATATATACATTAAATACTCGTTACAATGTGTGTTATTCTATGTAAAATATCGTGGCTAGTGCACCTACCTAGCACACACACACAAAAAAGCACGTGGCGAATGGAGTCGGTGATGCAATTGCCCTGAAAATAAAATATATTGTGATTAGAAACGATTACACCTGCAACAATCATCTGCAAACGGGACAGCACACATCGCTATAGCTTAATTGACGGCGAAGGTGAAATGCCAGAATGGATGCTTAATACCGTATATAGGTGGATGTCTTTATGTCCAAAAATGTTGTTTAAAAAGTCAAACTTTAAAATGAGAGTATCTGCTGATCAGCGTGTTCCTGGAATCAACCTCCGCAATGTCCAGTGCTTTATCCACAACCGCATCTCATCTAACCCATTCACCTTTATTATAATATATCGTTATATATTTAGGCATTAGTGTTTGTGGTAATTCTGTAACAACATCAGTAATACAACAATTGTATTCGAAAATATCATATCGTTATTTCATTGATAAATTCAGTATAGGCAAACATCTCCATTTACTAGTATTTAAAGATCGAACTATATTTTTACATTTTTTTCACAGAATCCTGGTGGAAATTCGAACCTCATTACTAAGTAGCAATTGAGCTTGTCTTCGTTATCAAAAGAAGGCGGCTGTTTTTTTTTTACAGTTTTCAAATCTATTTTTTACTTTTATCGATGCACGAGGGAAACACAGTATTGCCAATTTACTATCAAGTAAAATACACACTTTACCTGAAGCGACGATTGCACTCAGAAAGCTAATTGCAAAAAAATGAAACACATTGGTAATAATATAAAATAACATGATATACTTTCGTTCCATTCTTTCTCTGTAGCTGATTAGGTGCGTCTTCTGCATTTGAATTCGTAGATGCTGTTCAATAATTAAAACCTCATTACCGTTTCGGTAATTAAGAATGAAGGTATAACACATAATCGGGACAATTTTTTAAAAGAGTCAAAACGTAATGAAGTTCCCGGTCGTGTTCAGACTCAGCTGTGATAAGTTGCTAGCATAGAAAATGTTGATTTGCGTCTACTGTCTCTGGGGAGGGGAATAACTACTAAGTGGTCGATATTAAGATATAAACGAGGACAAAATGAAAGTCCGATGTTTAAACAACGCGTAACAGGTACTGGATTGGATAGACCATGAGTAACGAATTAAGAGAAAGGTGATAGTCATTCATAGCACTACTATATACCTATTTAGTTGGTACTCGTACAGAATAGACATCTGATGAATTATTGGAGATTTATTATTTTTTAGAGACAGTTAGGCTAAACAGATGAATAATTGGCAGATAATTACTCCGGTGTTTAGCCAGTTTACTTTAGCATATTTCTAATTTGTGTCAGCGTTTCAATTAAGAATCGCCCCCAAATACTTATTCTTTCTATTTGAGCAACGTTTCATTCACTACGTTTAGGCCTCCAACTACATTTCACCCGCAAATAGCTATTGAACAATAAGGATCTAACTGTAAACATGCACTAGTTGATTCCATGTATGTGAGCCATGCGAATATCAGGAGTGCTACATTCTAGATGTTTTTTGACTAAGAAAATAAAAATCATATCATATATAATAAATATGTTTGATCTGGATGGTTAGACCATCCAGAATGGACTTGTTTATTTTAGAAATGTTAGTGTTTCTTTTACACAGGTGTTTATGCTGAGATAAATATAAAGACCGGTAAGAATACGAACCCTTTAGCCTGTAGTTTTTATATTCATATATTCCTATACGATTGTCGATTTACAATGAATTCTGGCTAGTCAGTGTTTCTAGTTGTCTTCTTGGGGAGGTACTAGTGCCACACACACACACACACACATCTATCCAAATAACATTTTATGAAGACCTATACTTTTTTTATGTATCAATGTTAAGTATTTACTTCAACAGTGCTCGATACGTAAGTAGAGCTAGATAGTAAGCTATGAAAATATATGTATGGCAATAAAGCTACACAGATGCTCCTGCGTTTCATCCTCGGGGGGTTCTGAAGGCTATATATATATATATATATATATATATATATATATATACATATATATATACACATATATATACACATACACGCACACACACACATATATATATATATATATATATGTATATATATATATATATATATATATATATATATATATATATGTATATATATATATATATATATGAAAAAGAATGGAAAGGAATTAGAGAAGCAAAAGCCAAATTAAAATTCAATTCAATTGCTCAGAGCAAGGTATATTCCGCAAAAAGGCAATTTATTCAAGTTAAAAAAGTCGAAAAGTCCAGCGGAGATAATGAGATGTAGATAGGTAGGTCGTTAAAAGACACGAGAGGTTGTGGATAGGATTCAAAGTTAAATTCCAAGAAGCCACAACTTCAGGTGAGACTTGCCTGCATCCACGAACGTACCTCTTATTGGACTTTTTACCCTTTGGATTTTCTATTTTGTCCGCACCTGAAGTTGTGGCTTCTTGGAATTTAACTTTGTATCCTCTCTCACAACCTCTCGTGCCTTTTTACGACCTACCTATCTACATCTCATTCTCTCCGTTGGACTTTTCGACACCGGATTTTATAGCAATCGGACATTTGCTTGCATTCGGGCAAAGTTTTGCCCTATCAATCCCAGCGACTTCCTCTGATGATAAGATTTTGATCTTTGAAAAGCCTGGCTTAAGGAAAATGTAACTTGAATAAATTGCCTTTTTGCGGAATATACCTTGCTCTGAGCAATTGAATTGAATTTTGATTTGGCTTTTGCTTCTGTAATTTCTTTCTATTCTTCTTCATATCTACCTGCTCTATCCTGGATATTGAGCTGTATACTCTTCACAATAGGTTTTACCTTTCCTAAAAGTTCGCTTTTAGTACACCACTTTATATATATATATATATATATATATATATATATATATATATATATATATATATTGTAAATATGTTAAAGTAATACATATATTTTGATCCACCATACGATATCGTTTCGGGTTTACTATCATCATCAGTGCAGGAGTAGTTGTTTTTCGCGGTTATCTTGGATGGATATATATATATATATATATATATATATATATATATATATATATATACATATATATATGTATATATGTATATATATATAATTAATGGCAATATATAATTAGCATATACTACTTTTTTACTTTGCTGTCTATTTAAAAGATTCAGCACGATGTGTGTTAATTGGTAACAGCAGATCATATCTAAGTCAGGTCCATTTTATATTTTTTTAAGAAACTTTAATCCAATAACCTTTTATTCTTAGTGAGTTTTCCTGATGATTGTTGCAGAGACGATACTGACATAAACAATGCTGGTTGGTTTACGACAAATGACACGTACCGTAAAAAATATATATCACAAAAATGTGATTTTTTGAAAAATGTGAAAAAAGATGATAAAATAAAAGCATGGTTATTGAAATATGTTTTTTATTTGTTTTTTATTAATGAACAATTTGAAATCATAAATTTTAAAGATCTACTAAATCTATTAAACTGTAGAAGTGAGATATCAAACAGCTGCTTACACAGAAATACATTTACCTTAGGCTTACGATGAATAAAAAAATTAACAAATAAATTTTTAAAAAACAAATAAATAACAAAACTAAAGAAAAACATAACAATTTAAAACTTAAAACCTAAAATATTAGTACAAGGAACCACGTGTTAAAATAAATTCACCCATTATATTGACACAACAAAGGAAACAGGATATAAGCACATCTATTGATAATAGAACAATAGAACAGGATATAGAATGTAATACCATCAAAGCTTTTGTTCGCGGGAAGCCCAACGATTGGCTGAGAGAACAACAAACAATGTGAGTGGTTAACTAGCAAGCCGTGTATATAAAAACACCTGGCAAAAACAACTCCATGCATCTTAGCCTGAAAATTCGCCCCGGGGATGAAACGCGGGAGCCTCTGTGTAGCTTAATTGCCATAAATATATTTTTATAGTTTACTACTATATTGTTACAAAAGAACATGTTTTGTTTGCCGAGCATTTGAGTAACTACATAGGTTACATGTGGATCTTTGAAAGTATTGACATTTTTAGATGCATAAGCACCAGGTCGTCGGTTAATATGTAATGATGATGATTATGATGATGGTGTTGATACTGATGCTGATGGTGATGGTGCTGCTGCTCATGATAATGATGATGATGAGGTATGGTTAAAAGGCATTTTTTTATAAAGCAGCTTGTGTCTGATTCAATAAGTGGCTTGGAAATTTGTAAAACCTTACCAAAGTCGTTAATTCTTTTGGGATTAAGACAATAGTTCCAGATTACACATTGTTGTTAAAAACATGTGCATATATGAAACTCTTTTAGATGAAGGTTATGTTTGTTTCATGAAGTTTACGTTATAAACTTCATCACGTATGACTATGTTCCAACTGACTGTCTACGCGTATATCCATGCTGCAGTTTTAACTTAACCCACGAGATAAAAAGTGAAAAACATAGTCACTTGCCACTTGATATCAATTGTGTATATAACAATTGTCATTATTTATTCACTATTATTTTCTTTTGTATATACACCTCTAACTAAGCCGATTAATATATCAACTCTAGTTTTACTTGATCCGATTCTTTTCAATCTCTGTCTTTTCGTTTTACATTTGGTATTTTCTACTTGTTTTTTTCTTTTCTTTTCATTATCTCATTCATTTGACAACACATTTTGTCACAATCTGAAAACACTTTAGTCACTGCCCCAAATAACTTCAAACTGTGTTCCCTCGAGTTCTTCGTTCCAACCAATTTCCTCTCATCTCGATTCCGTATCTGTTCCTGTCGTCTATTAAGGACTGTTCCCCACCCATGCATCCTATATAAAAGCCATTTCCTTCGCGATCTTGTCATGCCATTCAGTATTTTTCGCTTTATTACCACTTCCTTTTCTCTTCCTCCATTTTCACTCTATATCTTAATCTAGCGTGTCTGGCACATGTAGGTCGCCATTGACAAATTCATCAGACAAAGGTCCTTTTTTTCTTAAGTCTGTCAAAAAACTCTCGTAAAACAGTTTAGCTTCATCAGAATGTCACATATCAACTGAAAGACGTGTCCATTACGTATAAATATATTTTCACTCGATTAAGCAAAAATCGGATGATGAAATGTTTATTATAAACATGCAATCGTTTAATGATAGAGTTCGTTATCAATCAATATAGTAATGCTAAGTGAGTCAAGATTTGTCAACCTAAGATGGTTAGCTATATATTTTAATTAAACAAAATACATGTTATAATGTTTCTTGGTTGCGGGGTTCAGTTATGTTTTTTAATGCTTGTTTTAATTGTGCTAATAAGCCGTAACTTGCTTTACATCCACTTAAGATCGATCTTTTACTCCATCTTTGTCTAGTATTGCCATCAGCGTTCAATTTTATGTTATACATTCCTAGATGTTATGTTATACATTACTTTCACTCTCATCTCTCTATTCCTTTTTATGACTCTTCCACCCCTCTCTCTCTCTCTCTCTCTCTCTCTCTCTCTGTGCTCCTTAAAAAAGGTTAAAAAGGACCACGCACATACTATTTGGATAGGTCATTATAAAAATAAGGAATATTACCACAAGAATTAATTAAAAAAATAACGAGAAAATGACTTAGAAACGGAGAGAGAAAGAAAGAGAGTAAGAGGAAGATAGAGGATATATATCTAACAGTAATAATGTTGAATTATTTTGTTATTATTTCTCTGTCTTTGCACGCTTATGATTGTCTTAATTCAAACAATCTTATTCAAGCTCAATGCGTTGTTGGACGGATAACATTTTACTAATGATAGATCAAATTTACAAAAGAAAATATTATTGACAAAAAATAATTTAATTCAGTAAATTGCAGTTTTTGCCTCAGAGGCAAATTTTGTAACTATTATGATACGATGCTTCATATGTTCTGACCTCAGTCATTTATAGATAACTATTTCAAGACTGATGAATAACAAAATTTCCTCTTAATCCAAGGTTCCCGTTTATATTGGGCTGCCTTTCCACACATTACAGCCCGACTGTATGTGTTACTCTGCCCTCCTTAATACGCATGTAAATAGGGAGAATACATAACACAATGTATTAAAATGGAAATAATACACTTTGAACGTGTAGTGAATCGCCGGAGCTCTGATCAGTGCATCGCTGATTTCGGGGTGTCATATATAATATAAGCTTCACAAGTAAACTATACTTGGTTTGTAAAGAAACATGATCCCTACGTCGCGGTGATTCTTGTCCCTGTATATATTCAGCTTTACCATTACTTCGCCCCTAATTCTTATTCCCTATAATATTAATGTTTACAGATAATTATAACAAACACATACTTTTCAATAACCCGATCTGGCAGTGATCCAAGCCACTCTAGTTGACGGAATGGATCGCTTTCATAGATACCATTTATTTGTTTATTTGTGTTTGGGATACTTTGAACGAAGTCAAATGTTCATACTGAAATAAAGTTAACTTAAATGAGAGTTGAAAATGATGTTCATCTTCACTAATATAATCACCTCATATGATGAGCGATATATATGTGTTGAAATATAATTGACCATAGGCGCGTGTTTCATCGTCTTTCGACTAAACCGCAATTTTCTGTCCTTTTTTTCTTTCTCCTTTCTTTTTCCACTCACTATTTCTTCTCCTCTCACTCATCTATTCACTCTCTCTCTCTCTCTCTTTCTATCTCTCTCTCTCTCTCTCTCTCTCTCTCTCTCTCTCTCTATATATATATATATATATATATATATATATATATATATATATATATATATAGTATGCCGGAGTATGTGTAAAAGAAATAATAAAGTGGTCGATCGCAATAAAGTAAGAGCTAAATATAAATAATTTATTTTTAAAAAGATATTCGTTATATACGACTTTGGAATAACGTATACTATTTTTAGTATAATATATATATATATATATATATATATATATATATATATATATATATATATATATGAATAAATAAATAATTAAATATATATATATATATATATATATATATATATATATATATATATACACATATTGTAGTCCACATTTAGACCGGCCCGCATAACCTCTGATAACAATAAAACCGTTAAATAATGTTCCTTCTTGTTCAACACTGTTAATACTGCTCACTATTGTTGTTTGCACGGCACAATAGGATTTACTTCAAAACAGGTAGTCTAGTAATTCAGAATTTCCCCATCAATTAGGACGTCGGCATTTTGAGTTAAAAGTTACTCTTGTTACATGGTTTAGATCGTGCTACCGGTTTTTACAATTATCTTAACACTAATGATTTCGAAAAAATGAAATGTATACCTCTGTAGATAATTAAATGTTCATAATTGAATCATGATATATATATATATATATATATATATATATATATATATATATATATATAAGTGAAATAAAGCTAGATAAATAAACAAGTTCAACTTTACATGTTAATGTGTATGCAAATAACATTTAGAAAATGCTATGTCTTGGAAATAATAATATATAGCATCCTTCTGCAGAAGTGTGTGTTACTCAAGCATATTATCCCGGAGACATTATCCAGAAATGTTATACAAACGATTAATAAAATTATTAAATAATGGTGTTGAAGTATATACCCACAATTAAAAAAATTAAAAATATTTTTAAAAAATATATAAAAAGTAGCAAAAATACCCAAGTATACGGTAAATAGAACATATGCCATATATCCGAATTTTACAATTCAGGGTTGCCAAGACACCTTTGCACTTTTAGACATATAGATATGGACAACTATTTTGTTAATTTCTATATACAGGAAGACATCCTCATATATGTGTGGACATCATTACATTTTACACATACTAATACTTATAAAGAAATATATAAAAACATGAATAATGAATAATACATAATCAGTATATATATATATATATATATATATATATATATATATATATATATATATGTGTGTGTATATATATATGTGTGTGTGTGCGTGTGTGTGTATGTACATGCATCCACAAATAAATACATTTTCGACTACTTAAACAAATGTAAATATATCCAGTAACGAAGACCCCTACGAACAGAAATAATTAACCTTTAGTCTTCGACAATTTCGAAGTAAAACTTTGTTAACGGTGAAGGAGAACTCGTTTATAAACTATAGTATCCACATAATCTCCGATTTAAAAAGTTCGGTAACTTCTGAGTGTATTAGTGTGGTTTTATATAGTATGGTAGAAAGGTTGTATTTTAGTTAATAGATCTACACCGAGTAGAATCAATCAAACTCCTCAAGGAAAGAAATATATCACCGCAAAATCCACATAGTATATCACAATAAAAAGAATACTTCAAAGTTAGATTGCTCTTTGGTTAGTGGTAATTTTTTTTATTTAAGTTAATACACTGTTCCTTGATCGGAAAAGCGTTTAAACAGGCGAAAATCAAAAGCAAGGCCTTACATTATACAGTCTTAAGAATGTTAGTTTAACGGCAAGCCACTCAATCTCCAGAATGAAAGATTAGATTTGTAAGAATAAGAGTTACTTTTTAGTGAGGAAACCCGATTGATATATATCAGATCAATTAATTAAATAAACAGGATAGATTAATTAATTTACTCGGAAACATAGACATAAAGGGAAACAAATAATTACACGAAAGTTGTATGTGTGTATTAATAAAACTGCGAAAAAATACGATCTCAATAAAATGTCAGTGGGTAAATTTGTACATGAAAAATGTAAATCGTCAGATAAATAATTTAATAGAAAAGACAGTTAAACATCAAAATATAATCGCCTACTTGAGAAATCCAGGTTTTGTAAGAAGCATTGGCTATAGTAAATAGGATATAATTTAAAGATACATGTTTTATCTGTTATACATTTATAACAATTAAGCTACACAGAGGCTCCCGCGTTTCATTCCCGCGGGGAATCTTAAGGCTGAATTATAGAATGTTATATAGATACATGGAATAGTGACATATATATATATATATATATATATATATATATATATATATATATATATATATACAGTTATCATATACATCGTAAAAATATTACATTTCCCATGTCTATTCGTCTATATAATATGTTAATTATTTTAGTAACTTCAGTATTTATAACGTTATGAAAATTTACACCCGATCTCTTCCACTCGACAGTTTAAGAATTACATCACAAAATGATGATGTCATTCATTCATCACCTATTTAATAAATTATCCGATGATAACAAGTATGTATTTGATACTCTCATCCGTTAGTTATATCACCCTTTTAGGGCATCATTCAGAATGTATGGAAACACACATTTAAGATACCATACAAGATAACAAACAAAAATCACAGACGTTTAGACATAAAATGTCATAGTTTATTTATTATACCTATATCTTTTTTAAATTTACTTTTTATATGGTTTTATAATTTAATTTGTATTCATAATAATCCTTTATTGACTGTATATATTTCCAAGACAGCATCTATACACTTAGTCATAGTGTGTGTGCACATGTGCTTTTACCATGTACACCCATTATAAATAGAAAGTTTGTTTGTAAAAGATGACGCTATTGAAAACTACCGGAAATACAAATGTTTCGTTTAAACAATTTTAAAATTAATTATCCAAAAATCAAAGTCCTGTCGACTTAACCATTTTGACACCATACCTTTTTTTTTCTTTTTTGTATCTTAATGTTATTTTTATTAACATATAATTGTTATAATTTTTATTTAATTAATTAAGAAAATGGCATCTGTATTTTTATTTTTCTGATAAATACTTTTATAGTTAGAAGAAACACACTCAATAAAAAAATATATTTACATTGTTACAATAAATAAATTCAAACATCTAAAGGGTTTCATGAAACTAAATATTTCGATTTAAAAAATGATTGAATAAACATTTAATTTATTTGACAACATCACGCGTCAAGATGTCTGAGGTCTTAATTTTCAAAATGTATCATTTCAACGACGTTTCTAACTGCAGTAACACTAATCTCATCATTATTAAAACGTTTGTTCGTTATATGTAACTAAATTGAGCTGACAATCATTCTTACACAAGTAAATACATTTTTATATCATTAAACCTTACATGCCTTTATGATTTCAAGATTGACATAATTATTTAGATTAAACTATACAAATAGATATGGATGGCAACCGTGAAATTTCCACTTGCTCTTTCTAGTACAGAATAATTAAATTAATTCACACATCTTACACACTAATACTAAAACGTCATAAGGCAATGATTAATGAATTCATATTGGTTTCGATAATTAATTATTTTGCCACATGCCTATCATGATGTAAAACGCTAAAAGCGTTTTCTTGTAAATTGCGCAGCAATCATCAATCAAGTAACTAGTTATTATCATTTACAATTTTCTTTTTATATTTCCCATAACAATTCTGATGTCACAGAAGTTTTCTATTTTACTAGCTAAAGCTTAGCGGCATTACCCAGGAATTAGTTTACTTTCAATATTGTTTAGCTATTTTTTAAGTCATGCTGTTACTGATAAATATTAGTTTGAAGTCCTATTTATTACCGTATTATTTAGTGATTAAATTATTAAGTGAATCAAAGTGTTATTAAATTATGATAAGTTGTTCTCAATAGAATACAATTTTAAATTTCGATATTATTATTGGATGTAAATAGGTTTGATAACTTTTAATTTTGAATACAGGAGAATTTGCGAAGGTTTGTAAATGCCCATTACAAAACAAAAATAAATTCCACTCCATATCAACTTTTTCCAAATTAATTTGTACATTTCGAAGAGTCACAAAGTATGTTATACCTTCTTGGAAATCTTGACAATAAAATAGAATGACTGATGTTTTACCAAAGAATGCTAATAGCATTCTGGCAGATTTAATTTCGTAATTAAATACTTCTTTCTGTAATATGACTTCATTTTCATTTTTTAGCATTTTACTATATTTAACATTTTTATGTCAAATATTTATTCAGTAATAGTTAAAAAAACATACGAGTGCGTAACAAGATGCAAGAAAGAAACTCAGATACACGAGAAGTGGTCACACAGTTGTATTATTATATTTTTATTGTATAACAACACAGATAGACACACCACATGAATGTATGTTACTTCGTTTTAAATAACAACAACTTACTAAATGTATTACATTTGATAGTAGTCTGTATAAGATATGTGCTTGATTGATTCGATTATTGTTATGCTTTAAGGAATGCTTCGTATATGTTTATTTTTAAGCAAATAGACTGTAAACTATATTTTCTATTGAACGTATAGATGTGGACAAGACAAATTACCACTCACGCTCAAAATGTATATGGGAGTAGTTGTCAGTATTGGGTGACTCTGCACATCTAAAATCACAAATTAGAAATTAACAGCTGGAGTGTACACTGTTTCATATCTTGGACAGGCAAAAGGGGAGTGCACAATTTATCGGATTGGAAAATAAGGTACGCAGTAAAAGAGTAACAAGGCATGCGAAAGAAAGGTTGCATGTCTTGCCGAGGCGAACAATGTGTACAGGGCAATTTAGTAGGTGTTTAACAAAAATGATGTATGCGAGACACTTAAAGTACTGCAACTCCGCCGAAAGGTGTACTTCAAAGTTATTTTAAAAGTAATTTTAACTAATAGAACCCTGCACATTTCGTTTTGAATTACTATCAGCTGAAATATGTGTTAACTTATATAGAACGTGTAAATATGAGACTTAGGAAGTTCTAGATTTTGCCTGCCGTCGTCATTAAAATAACCTATTTTATTTCACTTCATATCTAGAAATGTAAAGATGTGTATAATGTTTCAAAGTTACGTAAATCTCTCAAATAAATCTTCAAATGTGAAGGTAGCATCCATTTTTACTAATTACTATTGTTTGTAATCCCATCACACCAAGTTCACGGGTACTAATTGTTCAAACAAAACGATAATTCCCTATTCGCCTTCTTAAAAAAAACTAATATTTGCTAAGAGTGTTAACATTTGCTTCGGGAAGCTTTTCCGTTTATGTTATAATTAGTAAGTTTGTTGACCTCATATTCTGCATGTTAACAAAATATCATTCATTATGTTTTCTATTAAACACTAACTCCTGTTAACTATCTTGTCAACACATTTCGTAGACATTTTCATGGATTCGGGAATAAAGCGGAATATATAAATTAATGTACATCTTCTAAACATGGTGTATTCATCCATCGTATTTTGAGTACGTAAAGTATTACAAATGTAATACTTTTTTTTCAGAAGACGAACTACGCTTAATCTACTGGTGCTTTCTTAAGAAATAAGTTAGGTCATAAGACAATCAGCTCCATACAAGCGCTTGACACAGGTCACATGTTGGGTGTTTCTAAAACAAAGATTACCGCGTTTAACATCCATTGAATTAGCTGGGTCCTGTTACATGTACACCGGTAGAATAATCATTTACTCTTGTTCAGTGTTTTTCTTTATTATTACGACTAGTATTACAATAGATTAGTGTGTGCTATTAAAACACATACCAATTCTACTGTAAGTAATTCAGGAGATTAAAATAGCATTGATTCATATTAGTTAAACTTAAAACTAGAAAGAGGTGATCTCAGACACTCACACTGAACAGATATTTATTTAGAATTATTTAAAACAATAAAACATAAAACAATAAAAATATACAAACTTGACCCACCCTATTTGAATCACTTATTGTACTTACAGTTTAATGGGGTCGTTTCAAATTTGGATTTTTTTCTAAGCTAAAACAAGTATGTTCCTTACTCATGATTCTGTTGTTTACATGAATGCTCAACAGAGCGAAATATCGAGGTAATGTATAAAAAATATAAAAAGATGCTATGAGAATTATAGCGAGGGAAAGGGGTAAAAAAAAAAAAAAGAAAAAAAGTTCAGTCAAATAGAAACAACATTAAGCCCGAGGAGATTTTCTCTTTGTTTGCAAAGAGAAGGTCTCAAGGACTTAATATAAATTGTTTCTAAGATCTTGAGATGATAAGGGGAGTGCGACTTACTAAGAATGGAGAATATTTTTTACCCCTTTCCCTCGCTATAATTCTCATAGCATCTTTTTATATTTTTTATACATTACCTCGATATTTGGCTCTGTTGAGCGAGGTACGAAACCGGTCAGCTGCCCTTTCATCTTTTTAATTTCTTAAATTCATTATGAATAATAAATATTGTCTCTTCAATGCTATTTTAAAGTTTTGTACGACAAAGAAAATATTTAAATATATATATATATATATATATATATATATATATGGGGGGGAAGAGAATCTGTGCAAGGGGGCTATTCCGAGATTAAAATTATATCAGACCTAATCATTTGTGTAAACTAATGAATCCGTTATAATCATTAGCGTATATCAAAAATGATTGTTTGTAAAATAGTAACAAGCGTCACATAAATCATTTACCATTTACAATGGAATTAGATAGTTAGTGACTGTATGACACTATCAAGAAAGCGTGGATATGCCGTAAAATATAGATACTAAGCGACATATAGCATCGGTGGCGGTTTAAACTGTTAGAGTATTCTAGTCAATTATGTTTTCTCTTTGATAAACGAACACACTTTCATTATCGACTATTTTAATTGCGTGTCTTGGGTATTCGGCTAAAAACGAAACAAGAAAATAATGTAAAATTCAACAGCCAATCAGAAAAAAATATTTATTGACACAAAAACATTTTCTGTAATCTTAAACTTTTCCTAATGAAATCTTTTTGGACAGCATCTCACTTAAGAATGACTTCGGTTGTATTTCATTTACAATTAAGCAGCGTTGAGAATTTAAAACTAATTTGCCCAGAATATTAGAAACATATTCATCATAATTTAATTTCAGACTTCATGCTAGAAAATTAAGCGCTAATGGTGTAAAGCACGTGCAACCTACGTCTTTCATAATACAATCTCCAATATTCAAATTCAATTTGCTAATTCTAAAATGAATACGTGTCGAATTCCTTGTTGAGAAAGCGTCAAACCACTTAAAAATATTAATACGACATTAATGTTCGTCATTTTAGGAAAATTCTATGTCTGTTGTTGAAAAAGCCAACATTGCCCGTGAACAAAAACCTATCCTAAAAAATAGTGTATTTCATATATGTGAATTGATCAATGGGGAACATCGTAAAGATGCTACTAGAAAAAGAGATAGGAAAAAATGAAACACTTATCGACTGAACGGAACAACTTAAAACAAGCTAGGCAGTGTAATAATATATTACAGTATGAATATTTGTAATGGCTTTATATCTAGAAGTGAGACACAAGAGGACATGATCTTTCAATATGAAGACTGATAATTGATATCATTTGGATAATTCGGACGATTGATCGCATCTAATATGTTATTCTCACATGGCAAACGTTACGAGAACAATCTACCCCATTGATAAAAACAAGTTCAGTTGGAAATTCCATACACATTTCCGAGTTCTACACAAACATTCCCGAGTTCGACAAGACGCACCTGAAAGAATACCGGAAGTAAAATCGGCCGAATATTTGTGAGAGCAATAGTCTGCATGATTCAAATACTACTAAACCCATTTACATTTTAGTAGGAATTGGTAAATTTTTGTCAAATTTATCATTGAGCTTGATGTAAGTCTTAGTATTTTATATTGAAATTACATACAAAACAAACGAAATTAATCTTACAGAGGAATATCTCTGTTTTATAACTGCTATAGAACTACCTTATAAGGTTCAACTAGCCACCCGTCAAATACCCCATTAGCATGACAGCCTGGCTAGGTATTAAGATCGTAATTACTTAAATTCTAATGCATATCTAAAACAAAGATTGAGTAATCACCAAAATCGGTACTCTTATAGAGAGAAAACTATGTTTCTGTGACTTCGGTCGGGCAAGTCTCGGATGCCTCCGAACGTTGACGAAACTATAAACCAATTACGTTGCTACAGGCATTAGACAATCACGTTCCAAATAAGCAGAAAGGTGTCAGCGCGTTTAATCCCCCGAAGGACTCATTGAGTTCTGTAAGAAACAGTCACTTCTGGCAAAAAACCTAACCATGGCCATATACTCAAACCTAGAAAATATTTTTAAAAATATATAGAGAACATGAACAGAACAACAACAAACAAGAAATTGGTTAAACACAGTGGTTTCTTTTTTTGTTATGAAAAAAACACCTTTTGAAACTTTTCGGTCGACAAAAATCAACATTTTATTTTAAAAATGATTGATTATAAATAGTATTTTGACCCCAAAAAGTAATACGCATTTAATTAATAGCATGGTGTTTTCCTATAGTTTGTGTGTTCTTTATTTTCATATATGTATTTTACTGAAATTTTCTTCGTCTTAATTTATCGTCTGCTAGTCTTCAATTTATCTCTTCAATTTATCGTCTATCAGTGTTTAATTTATTTTATGACAGTGTTTGTTTCATCTACTCTCGGGGTCTTCAGAGACTTGCCTGAACGTTGGCGACACAAAGTCAGTGAAAACGCGGTGCGTTCTCTATAATATACCCCCAACACGCATATACAATAATTATCTGTATTGCAAATAATATCATATATTGGTTAACTTTCCTGAGTACTCTAAAGCCTTCATGTGGGTTTAATTTTAGTATAGCCTCCACTCAAATTAGAGATTGCATTTTTTAAATATCTACTAGTTATCTACATTGATGATGTAATGCTTGAAAGAGTATACAAGATAAATGTAGTAACATGCAAAATACGGTTGGATTTCGATGCATTGCAAATGCTGTTTCTTGAAACCCAAATAAACAATGACTTCAATGTGAGACATAGTCTTATTGTGTAATTATTAACTACCTTAGTTCTTGATGAAATTTACTCTGTTTGAGACTATGTCTATAGAAGATAACAAGGAGGTAGTATCAGAGCAGTCTTTCTAGCAAATACTTTTCTGTACTTTTATGAATAAACACCATCGGTGTGTCTTTTTTAGTATCGGTCCTCACAGATCACACCACATATTATAGTTGATTATTAATATGCAAGCTTGTAAAATTGCCAAAAGTCTTATTAGTTCCTCATGACCGCTATCATCTTGATAATAATACAATCTATTCTATATGAATTCAAAGTAATTATAGTATATATTTCTTGTGCTCGTACTTTTTTTTATTTGTTTACCTTTATTCAACCAACAGAAAGCACTCGCCACTGCGACTTACGTTGCTGATGTAAATTTAGGGGCATACATACAGAGCCATCCTTAGTATGGAGTTGTGCAGCGATATTTATTTTTCATTACATTTAAATTTCATCATATTATACACTCTGGGAAATATGAGCATGGAGAGTATACTAAAGGTTTTTAGTTCGAATGAGAAAGCAATTACAGTAGAAAGTCATCCGAAATCTCGGGACCTCTACAGTATAGAAGTGGGTTTTACTGATTGCCAGTATTGGTCGGGGGTATTTACGTCGAGCGGTCACAAATGTAGAAAGTTCGTCGGGCCACGTAACGTTATAGTTCTTGTAAAAGAAGCACAGAGATGGAGCATAGTAACGATGTTACAGGGGCTGGACTTGTTAGACAGTCGTACACCTATTAGGTTAGAGACTCAGGTTTTGACCGTGGTTTATAATGAGATGCTAGTTGTTGGTGCATCAACCAATATGTTACAACACTATTCGTTTCTTGAACGAATGGTGTCATTGTAGAGATATAGGATACTGACAAGTGTGAGGAGTTATCTAGCAAGTAAGAGTCATCCTACTTTCCTTTAAACTGTCTTGTCTCTGTCTTCCATGTATTTGTTCCAATTAATGTTACATCTGATTGTTACCGCTAAAAGTCGGAATGATGGGCTCTACAATAAGTGAGGTTAGCCACAGAAATGTGTGGTTGAATAGGTCTCTTATAATTGATGAATACAAATACCTTTTTCGTACTGGCATTTAATGTTTCCATCTATTTATGTCCCCATTACACTACCCACTGGGGATAATTGTTTTAGGATTCAGCTATGACCTTAGATATGTGTTCACCTTTTTAGTTAAAATGTCTAGATATGCTGTTACGTCATGAGCAAATACACGGTCTCGGACACAATGAAATCAGGTATTTCGTTTATGAAAATCAGAAATAATAAATGGCTAAGGATCGATCTCTGGAGCACACCCACATTAATGTCATGTTATTACCATGTACGGCCATCGAGAACAACATGGAATGTTTGTTTTATTGGGGGGGGGCTGTAGAATCGTAATATATTAAATAGTTGTCCAGTAATACCGTACTAAATAATTTTCAAGCAACACATTGTCAAAAGCTTTGCATAGATCAAGCTATAACGTCCTAGCTTCAGCTTATTTGGTTAGTGTATGATAAGAGATACATGTTATGATAGATGTAGTAGATCGATTTTTTTTTAATGTTTACTGTTGGCCAGTTAAAAGGTGTATCAATGTATCATTAAATTGATTGATAATTCACATTGTTTAGTGAAAAGCGGGAGGACAATAATCCGACAATAATTGGCCAGGTCAGTTCTTTGATCAGTATTCTTAAACAGTTATTACCCAAAGGCGATTTTACAGTTATCAGAGAAGCAATATTCATAAATGCGCTAGTTCTAGAGTTCCTAGAAGACATCACGTAAAACCGATAGTCCTGACTGTATTTTAAAGTTCGATAAAACAACAAAATAAACGTTATAGCATGTATATTAGATACATAACCTTTCTTCTCGCTATTTTCATCTATCAATAAGCTATTTAATATCACATTCACAATCGAATATTAAGGTAATAAACTGAAAAAGTAAGCTCCTGTTCGACTTATTTTCTTTTATTTTTTCAATTTTCTTATATTTTTATATTTTCTGAGGATGAAGCATCCGACCAGATGCCAGACATTAAACGGCTATTTCAAAGACTGCAACGTAAGATCTTCTTAAAATTCTAACGTCACTTTTACGTATGTGTTTGTATTTCAGTTGCTCTTACTATTACTGCAATGATTGAGTTTTTCCTATAGATTCTTTTTTTTACATGCCGTACATTTTGCTTTGGTATTTCGTTATCTTCTTCCTCTGAGCTCTGTCTAATAGAGCATCATAAGTTACACTAGCTTACGCTTCGGGTTCTACTGAATGGTTCTGTACATGACATTAAAATCAATCTGGTCGGCACCCCGTTATTAAAAGATGTAAGGAACATCGAGTAATATTTTCGTTCGCATTTGTTACGAGCCACTTTTACCAGGAGTAATAGTAAGTATAAATACTCTTATAGGGGTTAAATAGTATGTTCACTGGGTAAAACAGGTAACTGCTTCATATATAGTTGTGTGATTTTTCCGTTCTACAGTTACCCTATCACCCCAGAATCCATTTATTTCAGCGGTTTCTATTTATAACCTATTACAAAACCCTATCAACTCCACCAAAAAAACGTTCTGAATATGTCACTAGACTGTATCCGTTAGTCAGGACCCAGATTTCAGAGATTTTGTGTGAGTGTAAAATAAGTACTGCGTTGTGATCACTGCAAGACTCACTCTGCCGCCGGAATATACTATTTGTTAGGGTCTAACTTATGAATAAAAACAAATGTGCTTTCAAGAAGCTCTTTAGTTACAAAATATTTACGCTTACAACACAAAATGATCTACAAACCAATCGTACAGAAAATAGAATATTTTACCAAATTTCCTCCTATTCAGAATTATATTACTTGGAAAAAGTTGATATGCCGTAAAATAAAACATATAACAACATTAATGTAAAGAAACTTTTAATCTAGTCAGAGTATTTTACAAACACAAAATCAGGTGTTAGTCAGTTATTGCGAGGGCTTAATCCATATGTACCTAAACTATTCTGCTAGCATTTTGATAATCTTGTATGTAGCGTATAAATGATAAGACGATGGTGTAAATGAATGGATGATTTAAATAAGGTGTCATCGATTTTATAGTCAGCTTTCTGCTCATTCACCATGCCAACTAGGGTTTCGATTAAATTATAAAAATATAGGTTCATTTAGCAGTAGTGTATACATTGGTGAAACAGTGTGTTTAGTGTCAGTTTACACCAAAATCTCCGAAGCTTAATCATGAAATCAAGCTAATTTCCAGTAAATTTGAGGCATACGGTAACATTGTTCTCTAACTGTTATAATGTATGTTAAGATATTATCTTACATTAAGTTAAAGACACAAATATATGTCTATGTTGACACATATTAAAGCTAGCATATTAAAGCTAGCATTAATTAAAAAGAGAATATTGAAGCATACAAAAATCTGCCTATATTTCCTTTTTGAATTAATAAAACTTAGAAATGCGTAATCTTTTAATAATCAGTCACCATTGATGAATGCCAAAAACAACTCGATAGCTTATCAGTTGAATGATAAATATATAATTAGATGATTGAAAATAATGAATTCAATGGACCTATGTTAAATACTTATGATAAGTATCTGTTTACACTGTATTTGAACACGACCATGTATTAGTATGCAGGGACGCCGTTCCGTGCTAATGTGTCTGCCCATAGGGGAAATATTGAAAATAACCTCTGTTCATGAAAATGTCGATAAATGCAAGGTACACGGACGAAAAAAGTTATTTCCATCTGTGATTGGGAGACGAGTTATTGTTGTTGAATATCTTTCAATTAGGAATCAAAGATTGTCGTTTAACCGAGCACTTTACAATGTATCCGCTTGAATTTGAGGTGTGTTTACTTTATACTCGACAAATGTCGCAATATTATTGACAACCTGCACCATTTTGTGATTTTAAATGCCAAAAGTTATGGTTTACTTCATATTTTAAAAGAATCATTCCGACTTTTTTTCATTATTATATCCCAGAGGAAATGAAACCAATGATTAAACGTTGACGATGGTTGTAACGAAAAGCTTTTCGCTTTATTGTTAATTAGACTGTTGCGTGTTTAATACTTTTATTGTTCTTCATTCACCTACTCTTGTTATTATGTACGAGTGATTAATGGCTAGTCATGTTTTATTCACTTTGCCAATATATTTCACGTCGTTGCTTCGTTCTTAATAAGATTGATGGATAGTTTAAACATTAGTTCATCGTATGAACACAGTTCAGTTACATTTTTCGATGGTAGTAATTTACAATTAATAAAATAGAAACACGTAACTTGTTTATGTTTGCTTATAAAGCAAATGTATAGAAAAAATATCTTTCAGAAAAAAAGATGTTAATTGGTCAAATTAATGTCTTTGTTGACTATGTACTCGGCATGCCCAGTTAAGATAAACTTATATTTATCATGGTTATCTGTTGGTAAAGTTAATTTGACATCGTTTCTGGATACATTGGCAATCTTTTAGAACTGACTTTCACTCCGGACCTTGAAGTGAAAGATTTACATGACATCTGTTGCTGGAAAAAGTTTAGATAATTCTATCAACAGAAAGGATCTCACTTCTGAAATAATCCTTAACCTGCAACAGAAGAGATATAGCCTAATATGTAATAGTCCTTCCACATCTTAAGGAGTGACACTCAGATTACTTTCTCCCGCAGAGTATGTCGACTACAAAATATAGGGAAGGTGTCCTTTTCGATTTCCTATTTCTCACAGTAGAAAAACGTTGCTAAGCTCTACTCTATTACTATCTTTTATAGTTGACGATTAACTGAGTTCAACTCTCCGTGTTTCTCCTGAGAAAAATTCACAACAAATATCGATTAGCTACATATTAATTTAGTTCCTCTAGGTACTTTGAGCAAAGCAACACTCTAATGAGCAAACTTACTTTGGCAGCACCTTTTCGACAGTAACATGAAAGAGCAGGAGATAATTTCCAGCAAAAAACAACGTTCGTTTTCTAGTGCAATGTTAAAAAAAATATTGCCGAGTTGTTCTAGTTAATAACAAAATTATATTCGAATTCGATATTGTCTGCAATCTTCGAGGCGTTTGCCTCACCGTTCATCTGACTCCAGATCAAAAGGTTGTGTGTTCATATCACGTCGGAGTAATCAATTGTAGGATGTCTTACTTCCCTGTTTTGGATCGAGTATTTTAGACTACAGTCGCGTCTCTAGGGAGTACCAAGCACCACACTAAACAATTCATATAGTGTAGCTAAATTAGAACCTGACCGATTCGATTAAAAAAACATATGTTTGGCATGAATCACCAGTTAGCAAGCGCTTACTTTAAAGAATAGTATATTGCTACTAAACAGGAGGAAATATGAGGTAAACATTACACTTTTATGTAGCACCAATTTTACAAACATGTAGAATATTAACAAGAAAGTGTGTTAAAGGTTGGAAAAGTGTTTGTATATAAAAACGACACGAGCGTTAAATCCGTTTTTAATGTTCGGTATGCGCGTGTATGTGCGTGTATGTTTTGGTATATACTTTGGTTAAGCTATTATTGTGTAAAGAAGGCAGCAGCCGTGAGTAAGAGATGGAGTTTGGGTATCACACTCAAGTCGGGTGTATTGTTGTGTTTGATGACTTCATGAGAGCGAGGCGAGTCCTTAAGTGTCTCCAGGAATTCTGATTTATTTTTCGATAATTCAACTGTTTATAAAAGTTTATTTCGCACCTACTTTTAAAAGCAAGTGTACACACTTTTACTTTAGTTAAAACTTTGACCACATCTGGCATTACTTATTTTTACGAGCAACTGACCGCAAGGTGATTCCATCTTTTCTGTTGAACATACTAACGAAACTAAACTAATAAACTAGTTCTCTGACACATCCTCGAACGAATTAAAATTACAAAAAGGGTGTTGATGCAATGTGTGTATTACACTGATAGTTTTTCTAATCAAATCAAATCAAATGTTTGTTAGCAACAATAGCATAGTGTTACAAGTAATGTAAAGAGATGGATATAATCTATTTACATCAACATACGGTCTGAATAAAACGACCGAAGTGTTGTCATCGTCACAGCCTTATCAGACAGGTTGGGTCCACAGAGCAGAAATACGGGCAAAGAATGTGTCTTTTCTTCAAATCGTTGTACGCGTTACATGTGTACCAATCATTTTGTAGAAAAGGGTGTGTTGCTTGGAAGACATACTTAAACATGGACCGGCTAAACGCCATTAGTTTGGTATTTTACTTCAGGCTTCAGACACATATATAATTTTATATAGATGTGTACGTGCTTATAGTAAACAAGCTGATTTATATCGTGTAGGTGATTTACAAAGTCAAAGCTTTTAACGTTGCGATTAGATCTTTGTGGATTATATTAATATTTCGGTGTTAAGCTAAGAAATTAAACTTATACTATAAACGTATATTATATAGGTTGAGAATTTAATTTAGAGGCGATAATATCTTACGATGAACAAAGCTTCTACTCTATTTATGCAGATGTAGCGAGAACCATTTGACTTAAATAATATTTTAGTTTTTAATTCTGTATAAGTTAAAAGTTTTACATGAAGAAGATCGGAGTTAACATGAGACAGAACGTTGTGAAAAAAGCAGAATGAAGATAGATGTCTGAAAAATCCAAAAATCCAAATATTAATTCTATAGTTTGTTATCTGATTTTTGTAATGAAAACTACTACTACATAATGGATATATTTATTCAATATATACTTTTTATTATTCGTGGTCATAGAGAACACGCAATTAACGGTTCCCACTGAATTCGTTTTCTTTGGTTATACTCATTTTATAAGGATGTTTAAAATGCAATGTCAAGCAAGACATACTGCTAGTAAAATTTTACTCAAATTTCAGTTCTTTTTATCTTCACACAGAGCTGCTATTTCTGACTTCCCTTCGCCCACCTCGATAATCATGCGCTTAGACCATTAGCATATATATTCTTACGTTTATGGTCTTCTTATACATGAGATATGTATTCGTTATTGAACATATGTATAGGATGGCAACTGAATTTCCATAACATATAAACTCTCATTGGAATGCATTTTCGGCGTAGACATCAAGGTCATTCAATATGTTACACACTTTTTCATTGTAAAAAAGATATTACGCTATATCACTAAAAAATATCTTTATTTTTAAATATTCGAAAATATTGTCTTATTTTAGGAGTACAATTACTCTTACAGTCCCCGTAAATGGATATGGTAGTTTTTATTCTGAATATACTCTTATCGATACAGATAATTAACACGCATTATGTATTTCATAGTGTAAGTATTTTTCTCCCGATGTCAATAGAATTTGTAATTAAAATAATTATACAATAGTATAATTTAATAAACACATATCCAGAGTAGTAATGCCCGATATCATACATTTATTTTTTATAGATATGAAAATCTACTGTGTTTTACAATTTTATGGCAAACTCTTGAAGAAAAAGTACTAATATATGCGTACACTTCGTTATTATTATATTTCCTATTGAACTAAAATTCCCATTGGACTTGCCATTTTTAAAACGACATATTAAATAAGAGCATGAATATTATCTTTAAAATACTGGAATTGGGGTTCATAGCGTACGCAACAATACATAATATATTATTTGAGGGTTTAAATCGACTTTCCGATTACAGGTACATAAAACCTTACTCCAGACGCACACATTTCTTAGATTATCTTAAACATATTTTTTAAGAACTACTATACATAAAGTGCCCTAATACATGAAGCAATTTTCACACAATCTATTAATTGTATCAAGGATAATAGAAAGTGGACATAGGGTTTACTTTCAGACGCCCCTTATATGCCCTTATCTTCCTCACATTCTATGAGCGATGTTTCTGACAAAGGGGCACACTTGCTGTTTTCCGAATTGAAATCTATCCATCTAACATTTATCGTTGGCTAGTTATTGACTTTGAAGGGAAACTTTTTTAGCTCTTTACATCAAATGGCGTTTTGCCTTGTCTGGAGCCATGCCCATAAACATGTCAATTTTAAATTATAATTAAATGGTATTCCCTTGAAATCGAACTAGCTTCTCTTGTTGAAGTATCAAATAGGTTTTAATACTTCAAAGATCAATGAAAATAACGATTACAATTATGAGAAGACGTTGATAAGTAGAATACAGCCCGAACTGTTTTCCTTAATGTGAGAAATCGGTCTCATAGCACCAGTTTACTTATGGGCATCAGCACCCCTCACAATCTCTTTGGTTGCTGAGTAACAAAAGAGAATCGAGATAACTAATAGAAAAAACAGAATGAGGTTCAAAATATCCGTATCATTCTGGTTTATCCGTATCCCCTTTGTTTTACAGGTTTCATTCAATTAATAAGCTTATGTGTGCGTAAATTCATCTGTGACTGCACCAAATTCATTCGAACCCGGTTCGCCTTTTCAATTTTCAATCATATTTACTATATTCGCACTTTGCTGTGAAACAAGATGAACTCGATATTCTCACATCGCTCTCCCTATAACCGAAGTGTTGGCAAACATCAGAAAATTTAAATATAATACGTAGAATTCTAATTTGAAATCAGTGCCAACGGGCATTTCCCTGAAATTGCCATATTACGCTCGTCGAATTGTCAAGTGGGTTTTTAATATTTAGAAGTTCGTTTTAAAGTAATACGGTCGAAGAATATAACCACTGCGCCCCCTTCCTTTCGCCTCGATTCTTACAGTTTTTAACATGAATATCACTGCACGGCTCGTGTTTATTAGAGAAGGCATCTAGTTATTGGCTCTTTCCAAGAAGACCGAGATCAAAGTAGCGAAGCGGATGAGGAATTGACCCAGCGCTCGAAGGAATCGATGACAAGGCAGGCAAGTATTAACAGCGTTTAAATCGACAACAGATGCAGCGGTTCGTGAAAGTACCTCGTCTGCTCTCGAAATAAGAGACATGCTAAGTAAAGTGTGGAGGAAGAAGAATATATCTTGTGAGAGCGTTCCGAGTTCAGGCAGTTGTCCACAGGGGTATTTAGATAACAACCCACAAGTCATTCGCTTGAGGAAACACTATCAGAAAATATATCTTGCATGAGATTCTGGCAGGAGAGAATGAATAACGTATTAGTTGGGGTAGAGTGGAAGTTTTAAGTAGAAAACCGTACACACTTTTACGTGAGAAAAAAAACGGACCGATGTAAAGAAGGAAAATATCTCAATAAAAATGGCAACGTGTGTACGTATATTTGAATGAACTGTAAAATATGATAGTACATGTTGAAATATAAGTGTAAATGTATAGAACAATTATGATAACATACAGTTATAGTGAATATGATAGAGTAAGCCAAAGAAATAAATGTGAAACAATTCTAAATACTTTATCTTTCTTCGATCTCTATATATTTGAATTTACTTATACGAGTATTCCAGAGTCCGCCTTATTTACTTGTCAACCCACGAGTGCAGAGTTAGAGAAAGGTTGATTTATTTAATGTCGGGGAAACACAGTTTGTAAAACGGGTTATTGTGGACTAGGACCAACATTTTTTTTTAAATACCTCAGTCTAGAAGGAGTACCAGTACAGTGACCGAGGATAGACACGATGAAGTGTATTAACATAACATTCACTACAGAATTTTACGAGGCTGCTAATACTTTAATTTATCAACGCCATTAATATTAGCCAATGTCATTTTCCCTTTCCTAGCATTTTTGAACGTTAATTATAACGATTTTAGCAATAGCGACTTTAAACTATGTTATGTGTGTTTCTGCTTTAACTTGCACACATGTTAAGGCAAATAAAAATAATTTCACTGTGCCTATTTCTATTAATTGAAATAATTAATTTGAACTTCTCTTCTCTAGTAAATATTCAGAAAATAAATCTTTGATCTTTGTAAGTTTAATTGAGATAACATCAATGCTTTGAATTCTTCAGGTGCAACTTTTTTAACTTTGGAATATTTATGGTAATCCCTAAAATCTGGAAGAAATTACTAACTAAACACTATATTGTATCAACGAGGTAGATTAGTCTCCTTCCGTCAACTGGGACTGAGTGGAAGTGTTAATTGTTATGTGATTGATAGTAACTTGTATACACCCTGCGTAAAAAAAAATGACGGACAAAATTATACTTCGCCAGCGTTCGCACTGGCTTTTTATCAAAGTATATCAGTAAAATAGTGATATGAAATCATAGAACTCCATCAACAATTATATGTTTTCATAAAACAATATTTATAATGATCACCTGAAGAGAAAATGCCACCGTATACTTTTTATTTATATATATTATTATAGACTGCGAGGGTAATCTAAGGTGGTCGAATGAGATTGTTTAGCTTTTCGCTTTCTAAAACCACTTGAAATAGTTTTGTCCATGCATTGAAGAAGACACGTTTTACTCACTAACCTTTGCGTTACATGATGGAAGTACATGGATTTGTTGTTATATATAAGCATATAAATAATACACATTGGTATTTATTATATAGTAGTGTAATATCGCATATAATAGAGTGCCCTGACCTAACAGTAAAATAAGGGTATTAACAATCAGGCCAACGTGTTTGCAAGTACAACTATTACAAAAGCAAATAAATACAGATACACGTTTAAAAAAACCGACCCCATTATTCTCAAATCCTAATGGCAATAAATAAAACTAACATTCCATCGACATATTATTCTTAAAAACGTTTATAGTTTGATTGCATATTTTAAATGTATGTTTAAATAAATAACTGCTGTCCCTTATCCGTGTTAAGTTTACTCTTTCTCTTTTCGACATATAATAAATAGTTATACGTATAAAAATAATAATGATCATGTGTAAAATTGTGGTATATTATATATTTATTCGATTAAAATTACATGTACATATTCCGTATATGAGAAGTAGTTTCAAAAGTTTAATTAATCATTTAGAATACCATTGAATAAGTTTTCATTTATACATGTTTACTTCTCTTTAATCTTTAAGTGTGTTGCTCGGTTTTCCATGATAATTTAAAGTTAATAAAGTCCCATCATGTTAACCAATCTCTAGTCTATACGCCATT
>OY744515.1:132248523-132321023 GCA_963556195.1 Sepiola atlantica
GCCTTTCAATATTAAGCATCCAGTAATAGTACGTGTTGGATAGATAGCATTCATTTGCCCTGCACTGTCAGATATACCCTTGGGGAAGGTTGTTTAACCAAAGCACGACGGGGAAAACTAATAATGTTACACTTGTTTATTTGTATTTTTATTCCTACTAAACCATTTATCTCATCAACAAACTTTGACTCTTCTAATCATGCCCTGACGTAATACTACATTCGGAGGTGTCCCTTGTAAAGCATTACCTACTATTTCATTGATCACATGCCCACTCTTACACAGTATAGCACACCGTCTGTGCACCCCAAATAATTTAAATATAATGTATCATTTACAGAAAATGAATTTAAGAGTATACACCTACAGAATAAACGTATCTATAAATATTTAAAATCAATTACACACTACTCAAAAATTCTTGGTCCTGACATATAGGCTGTGGAACTAATAAGATGTTTTCATACAATATTAACGTTCAAATAACAGGTGTCAATATTTGAGACTAATCTGATTAATAGTTTTCAAATTACATTTATTCATGTGTGATACCGATGCACACTTTTAAAACAATTGAACCATCTGAATTTCTACGTTGATAATAAAACCCTATTTAATAAAGCAAGAAATGGATAAATATTATTCTCACGCTACTCTGTTAGAAACAGTGTTGTATCTGTTCCGATGGATACTGCAACCCATATATTGGTATTGTCTTGGCCTTCGGGGCTTGATTTACGCCGGTCTATGGGTCTGTCCTATGCAGTTCTAGGAGGTCCACCCTCCCAGGCTTCGCCTTCCCTCTTTAGGGAGGAGTAGGTGTATTGCTTACTGCCTGAGGCGACCCTACCGGAGAATACTGACGGGGCTGCCCAGGCAATTTTTAAACCCCACTTTCCCGACCCGACCTTGGGTCACATCTTACTTGTGGGAGTAAGATAAAAATTAGCCTTGTGCCTAACTCCTGGAGAGGAAAAAATCAATACTCTGTTAGAAAAAACGATCACGAGATTGTATGCTGACGTTAAACGTGGTCAAACAGATACCAATACTGCTGAACGTTCAGATCGCTAAAATTAACATAACCACCTACACCCTCTTGTTGGTTCTATCGTAGTTTCGTATGATAGCAGAGTTGTTGAACGTATCATAAAACAGTGTATTCATCACATTACATTTACAATTGTCAATGAGATAGATGTGTTCAAGAGCAACAGTGCGCCAACGCACCAAAAATTAGTGTTTACGTCAACATGTGTCAAAAGATCAAACAACAATCTCACACTCTAGTCTTGAGTCAAATCGAAATACAACTGAGCGGGCAGACAGATTGTAAAAGCTGTCCACAGCGACACACGTCGCAAACTTCAGCAGGCAATGTTTCCGCCTTTGAATCTTAGGATCCACGAGTTATTTTGTTCATGATTTTCCTTGAGAAATAGAGAAGCATTGATAGCAAATATAATATTTGCTATCAATGCTTCTACATTACAGCGGCGGGCGAGGAAGATATCGCTGCAAAACGGTCACAAATAAAGAAGGAGACGTGCTCTTTCACAAAGACAATGTTCCACGTCACAAGTAAATCGTAATGATGGTAAAACTGCATGCTCTCATGGAAGTTGTATGACTCCAATGAAAACAGGATATTAGACATTTAGACGTTCATTGAGGACAATGAAAATCGTTATATTAAAAGGGTACCAAATTATTAGATAACCGTTGCAATCAGTACTTCCCCTTGAAAGTAAGACTATGTTGATGAATGATATCGATACTTTTCTAAAAGCTTATTTATTAGTTGCATCATCTCAGAAAACGTGGGTATACTGCGGGAAATCATCACATAATTATTAAACTAATTAAAATGATCGAAACAAGTATAACTCTTATTCAAAATTAATTATTGGAATATCGTAACAAAGTCAGTAACACACAAAATGGTGTATGCTTGACTTTCCCGTTTATCTGAAGTTGTCAAACGCTAATTGTTTGTCCCCAGCTGAATATTGATCCTGACATGACGGAACTACTGAACAGGTGTTGCCATGGCCTATAGAGGTCATGGGTAAGACTAGAAATGATTATATTATACTTAAGAATCTTCAGAAAAAAAGCATAAGCCACTCAAGATTGGATCCTCTGACCGAAATTGTGAACAAAATTCGTGACGCACTGTCGTCGTGCATGTTTCATTGAAAGATGACTGAAGACAACACATTACAAAAGCTTGAAATATGAGTTGAGTCGGAATGAAATCAACAAACAAAAGAAAATGTGATATAACACTACAGAACCAAACCAAAGAACTGTGTCAGGAAAAAACAGATAAAATTAATTTTTCAAAAAATATTTTCGCAATTCATATATTTTTCATTTTACTCTATTAAACAGATGCAATATTAGTTGAGTTTTCAAAATATGAGCTTCTTGAAGGGGTAGGGGTATTTTGGAGTTAAGTACTAAATTCACCCGTTTCATATTTTGGGTTCAACTACCAATCACTTCGTTTGATACCATATTTGCGTTTCTTTCAGAGGAATGGATACGCTTTCAAAAGACTCCTTGTAAGATCGCTAAGAAAGTGTGATTATAAACACGGGATCGTGTTACATTTAAATGTTAAAATAACAGTAGATCCAGCTAATTGAAACATTGGCGTAACGTTTCAATTATTCGCATAGTTCTTAAACTGGAATTTCTACAGACATGAATACGTATATCGATACGCCAAAGGTCATTTCGTTAAACACATATGGTGAGGTAACCTTGCACGTTTATATCTAAACTCACATATTCAAAATATGTATCCTCTATGATATATCTTGTTTTAGCAAAACAATGCCTTTTTTGAATAGGTATATATCCTCATCAAATCTTACACTATAGCGCAAGCAACCTACTGGATGATGGTGTTGTGTCTGAATGCTTCCTCACAAATCAGATTTTCTGGAAAGGATCACAATTCAGAGACTATGAAGTGGTGAAAATTATTAAATGACAAAATCGTAGGTGTTATTTGAGAAGGCCGTGTTTGGATAGAAGTGTTAGCGTTACAGCTTAAATGCCAGATGTGACCTCACAGTAGAAGTCAGTGAAACCAGCGAACTTCCGGCCGGCGGCATTCTTATTGTTTTCTGACAACTGAAAAAGGCAGACATCACTCAGACGCGAGATTCCGCATTCTGGGTTTAAGATAAGTACAAGTTATCTTAAATTAATAAACTGCTGTAAACACTTACACTAGTAACACTGGGTGTTTCATCTGCAGATGATCGAGCACCTAGGTTCACAACAACGATAATAAGGTATTTTACACTCCTCAATAAGTGAAAATACTACACTCACAATTTCAGGTGTGTATACCACCTGCTAAATCAAAAGTTACAAGAGTGAGCGATATTCTGTTTAGATGATGGGTGATAGGTCAGACTGTTTATGCTGAACGGCCATCAGTTCCCCACAAACCATCTGCATCACTTAGACGATTCAGTCAAAAGAAGGGTATATATCCAGAATAGTAAGACGTGCTCTTATATTAGATCTTTAAAAACGAAATTCAAATAAAGCGGGTATATGAGGAGTGGTAATACGATTGAAGACAATTTAGGCTTCTTGGACCACGGGTGGTTCTTTTTCGAAGTTAATTTGCTCCTGTCAGGACATACTAATAGCAAGATTGCGGTTATGTTGATGTACAGAAGCCGTTATATTGAACCCAATTGGTATCAGTTTTTTTAAATAACTTCCTCGACCAAAATTGTTCGGAAACTAAACGAGACATGTAAAACAATGAATGGGGGGGGGGCAATATGCAGTGACACATATCATTTAATGAAATAATATCCACATTTTTTACAAGAATGATATGGTGTGAGTCTAACCCTGGTAATTTAAAGCTTTTCGACCAATTTATTGTTGTGCTTTGAATATCATACAGTGATTCATGTATTCCAAGACAAATCTCAATAATTGATACAAAACATGAGTAGTGTTTATACCTATAAACATATCACAGCGGTAAGACATTTGGTACATAAGTTTTATAAATGAATATTTTTATTTAAACGCATACGGTCGTCACAAACTGCCGCACAACGATATTTCTTTAAGGAGAACTTATATATATATATATATATATATATATATATATATATATATATATATATATATATATATATATATATATATATATATATAAATCGGCCATTGAAATAAGGCTCTTTGAACTCGGACGAACATTTGTGTTGACTTTTCTTTGTGAGAAGTTGGATTTAGAATTCCCATACTATCATTGGATTGGAATGGTAAATTGTGAGCGGTAACTTGAATGATTTAGTTCTTTTGTGTTTTTGTGGGGGTGGGGGATTTATTCATCATTGAGCCGGCCGACGTGAAAGTGTATTATCGCACATTGTTCCGGTTTTTTGGGTTTTTTTTAATGTATTTGGGACCGATTATTTGCTTGTTGGCTTGGTGGAAGAAATAATGAACGAGCTACTTTTCTAAGACTTTTCTAGGACTTTCTTTTTTATCGTTGTTCTTCCTTGTTTTTTAATTTTGACTTTTATTTATTTTTTCCTCTTCTCTTCTTAAGTGACCTCAACTATTGCAACGCCACATTGTGTATTGTCGTCAGTTGAAACCAGTATTCCAGACATTTAATTTCCCTGATGATCTGCCAAGCAAGTAACTGCTTGGTAGTGAAACACGTGTAGGAAAAAACATTTAATTTGAATAAATAATATTTGTAAGAAAAAATATCTTTAATGGTGATCATTGGTGTCCTGAAAGGAATGCTTTGGTAAGCCTTCATAAAATCACACATATATATATATATATATATATATATATATATATATATATATATATATATATATATAAATACTTGATATGCACTTTCTAAAACAACAATATAGCTTACCAATGGGTGTACGCTATTTGTAGAACACACACCCCTGAAACAGTTTTGTAAATGTGTGCGAGTTATGGCCTTAGTAAGTTTTATGAAAGTTAGGCACTCTATACTTTCTACAAGCAATAACAACTACTTATATAAGAATAATTAATATGTCTACCTGTTTATAGGCTGCGGAGCAAAACTTATCAAACTCCGTGTATTAAATAAATGATTCAATTTTAAATTATTAATATGTACTTTAGTTTTACATAAAACAATTCACAACGACATTAACTTTAATTATAATCTCACAAAGGTGCGTATTCCGTTCATGACATCAACATGGGTGTCACAGAAGTGACACTTGAAAGACTTGCCCTTGCAACTTTTTCATACGAATTCAGCGTTGGTTATCTGCCTCGTGAGTACGCACTCAATAATGAAAACATGCTTCGACTCTGCTATGCTTCTATTAATTCTGGAGCAGATCGAATTCGACGAAGGCCATATACTCGAACCCAAGTCATGAGCATATTTAATCCTTGGCTTTTCGAGCCAAAAAGCCACCAATATACCGTCAATATCTGTTGTCGACCAGACACCGTAGCTTAGCTTTCCGATACAAAATTTGTGTAATACACCTTTCTAACCGGCCGCTTCATTTATAAGTCTGTCGAAATCGAAACGTCAGAATTCTTTGATTATGATACTGTCGGATGACCAGATTTATATGAGATATTAGACGGAGGATAGTTACTTGCGTTCCGGGAGATTGCTTGGATGTTCACACTTATCCTCCTGCTATCATCCTAAGCAATGTCATATCAATTATGACGTTGTCCAAGAGCATCTAAGTGTTATTGAACACTCCCAAGTTCTACAGATGTACCTATAGCACAGCATATAAAGGGCTATGTAATAATCAGCTATGAATTAGAATTTTCTAGAAATGGAATATATAGGCAATACGAATGGTATAACTAAATGTTACTTAATAATTTTATTCAGTCATGGCTGACAGAATCAGAACACTGGCTAACACTGGATGAAATAAAGCATTCCGTTCAAAATTCCGTCTAAGTTTCAGAGTTGGACATTCATTTTTTCAGACTTTGACAGAAAACAACTGGCTAAAATTTGGAGTTTGCATTGGCCGAAACGGAGTTAAATAACTAAACATATAATAAACGGACTCCGACTTATACAAATAATACAAATGATTTATATTGTTGTGAAAATTGCGAAACAATATATTTAAGTAAAAAGACATAATTAATTGGCTTTCGTGTAAATTTTCGGGATCATCATATTACATTTTTTTCTTTCATGAAGCATTCGTGTTTCAAACACGTTCGAAAACGAGAGTAACACTGTATTTAAACATAAAATATTCATTCATTAACAACATTTTTCAAAGGAAACACATAAATAGTATTCATTCATCTTTTTATTTTGTTTTCATTTTTATTTTAGTATGAGGGGACTCCTTTTATATTAAACATATTTGAGTTGTCTTTCATGTTTTCAATCGCTGTTGATATACAAACTGCTATTGTATAACACAAACGATTTTTTTCAGTTATTTTTATTATGTTATTGTGATTATTATTATGACTATTATTATCATTATTATCATCATATATTAATAAATATTTAAGGGGTTCATTGAGCCAACCGTATGTGCCATTGTCATTATCCTACGTAAAATATAATTTCCTTATATTCTTTACTAGCAGGGGTACCTGGCGTTGCTCGGGGCTCTCCCTCCTCCTCTCCGCAAGCAAAATAGGATATTGAGCACTTTTCTCCCGGACAACGCCGAGTATTTAGAAAATCAAGACGGCCTCCAGAGCACTACTCAAATCACTCTTACCGATCCCCCTCCTTTTCTTCTGCACAATAGTCCGAAGAGAAACACTACAGTAGCTCTATCTAGGACATTTAGCACTTTTCTCCCGGACAACGCCGACGCCTCTGGGTCCTAAATTGACGAAGCCCCCCCCCCCTCAGTGCTGGGTCCTATACTGAAGAAGCCCCCCGGTGATGGGTCCTATACTGTAGAAGCCCCCCGGTGCTGGGTCCTATACTGTAGAAGCCCCCCCCGGTGATGGGTCCTATACTGTAGAATCCCCCCGGTGCTAGGTCCTATACTCTAGAATCGCCCCGGTGGCTATACTGCAGAAGCACCCCCCTGTCCATGTACTGCAGAAGCCTCTGGATCCTATACTGTAGAAGCACCCCCGGTGCCTATACTGCATAAGCACCCATGGCCCCTATTCTGTAGAAGCATTCGGGTCCTATATTGTAGAAGCACCCCCGGTGCTGGGTTCTATACTGTAGACGCACCCCTTGTCCCTATACTGTAGAAGAAGCCCTTGTCCCTAAACTGTATAAGCCCCCATGGTCCTATTCTGCAGAAGCATCCGGGTCTTATATTGTAGAAGCACCCCTGGTTCCTATACTGCCGAAGTCTTGGGTCCTATACTGTAGAAACGCGTCGCCTCCCCTCCCATATGGTTCCTATACTGCAGAAGAACCTCCGCCCAGGTCCATATACTTCAGAAGCCTCCGGGTGCTTATACAATATATATCAGCACCCCCGCAGGATGAAGATGTTGATAATTCCCCCCCCCCCCAGCACCAGCGGCCCCCCAAAAAAAAGAAGTCCCCCCACCCGTGTCCAGAACATTCCCCCCTCCCCCAAAGAACTATTTTTATTTTAAAAGATATAAGTTTAGGTTGCTAGGTGCGGATGTGATTGAGCAATCCTTGTTTCACTGTTATTGATACATCCGAACAGAAGTTATGGGATCACTTGATACAACCGAACAGTGCATCTTTATCAAGTTGTTACATGAATACACTGGCTGATTTCAAAATCACCAGTAAATAACATTGAAAAAGTTTCAAAAAACCAGACCCGCCCCCGAAAACTGGCCCCGTTGACCCCCGGGGACATTTTCTTTTTGTAATTTTGAGATATAATGCTCCCATGTGTTGTCCAGTCCTACAGATATCAACTTGTTGACAGTTTGCCGAGAAGTTTTTGAGGAGTAGCTTCACATACAAACAAACAAACATACAGACAACTGCCCTTTATATAATAGACTAGCGGGGCTACCCGGGGTTGCTCGGGGTCATGAAAACATTTAATATTAAAACTTCTCTGTCTCTCCCTCTCTCTATAGCCGTCTCTTTATTTTTCTACTTTTCTCTTCCCTGGTCGGCCCATTTCACCGCTACTTTCTCATTTTGTCTCTTGCGAAAGCTGTTTCTTCCCCACTATTTCATCCTACGTTTCCCAGGGCAATAGTATGACTTATTTCCATAAAAAGTACCACCTCTGTCTGCGCCTTCTATATAGGTACTTTTCTCCGCCCCGGTGTTCATACTATATGCATATCTATCGCCACCCCAATGCACATACTATATACGCACCTATCACCGACCCAATGCACATAATATACATACATATCGCAACCCCGATGCAGATACTATATAAGTACCTATCGCCGCCTGGGTGCAGATACTATATAAGTACCTATCGCCGCCTTGATGTGAATGCTAAATACGTACCTATCGCTGACCCGGGGCAAATGCTAAATGCATACCTATCGCCGCCCTGGGGCGAATGCTAAATACATACCTATTGCTACCCCGGTGTGCATACTGCATAAGCACCTATCGCTGCCCCAATGCAAATACTAAATATGTACATATCACCGCCCTGGTGTGAATGCTAACTACACACTAATCGCCGCCCTGGTGCAAATGCTTAACATGTACCTATCACCACCCCAGTGCGAATGCTAAATACGTATCTATCACTGCCCCGGTTCGAATGCTAAATACGTACCTTCCGCCACCCTGGTACCCGTTATATATACGTACCGATCGCCACCCCGGAGCGCATGATTAATACATACCTATGACTGGCCTGGTGCAAATGCTGTATACTTACTTTTTTGCCGTCCATGTGCACATGCTATATACGTACCTATTGCTGCCCCGGAATGCTAAATACATACCTAATGCCGCCCCAGTGCAAATGCTAAATACATACATATCGCTGACCCGGTGCAAATGCTAAATACGTACCTAAATCCACCCAGGTGTGAATGCTAAATACGTACCTATCGCCATCCCTATGCACTACTATATACGTACCTATTGCCACCCAGTGCACATACTATGTATATACCTATAAACGGCCCGGTGCACATACTATATTCGTACCTATCGCCGCCCCGGTGTGCATACTATATACTTACCTATCTATGCAAGGGTGTACATACTGTATATGTACCAATCTCCAGCTCAGTTTGCATACCTAAGTACTTATATTAATGCGCCCGTGTCGTGTCAGAAAAACAAAATAATGTTCATTCATGTATTGTCACTATCATAAATATAAATATTTTTAGTTAAGAAAAGAAAAAAAGAAATTTTTTTGCACCCCCCAAAGAAAGTTTTTTATTTTAATCCTTCGCCATACTTAGAAATATTTTTAATTTAAAAGGAAATAAAATAGAAAAATTTTTGACGGCCCCCTTTAAATATTTGTTTTTACCCTTCTCCATACATAGAAATATTGTTAGTTTTAAAATGGGGAGAAAAATTTAATTCCCTCCAATTTTTTTTTCATCCGCCCACATATATATAAATATTTTTGATGAAAAAAAAAAAATGCCGCCCTCTCGAAATAATTTTTCTTTTACCCTTCCCCATACATAGAAATATTTTCATCTGCAAAATAGTCCGAAGGGAAACGGTGATGCCGTTTAAATATTAGACGAACTTATCACTATAGAAGCTCTATCTAGGATATTGAGCACTTCTCTCCCAGACAACGCCGTGTACTTAGAAAATCAAGGATGCCTTCAGAGCACTACTGAAATCACTCTTACCGATCTCCCCCTCCTTTTTATCTGCCCAATTGTCTAAAGGGGAACGTAGATGGCGTTTAAATATTAGACAAACTTATCACTACAGCAGCTCTATCTAGGATATTGAGAACTTCTTTCCCGGACAACGCCGAGTACGTAAAAAATCAAGGAGGCCTTTAGAGCACTACTAAAATCACTCTTACCGATCTCCCCCTCCTTTTCATCTGCCCAATAGTCCGAAGAGAAACACTACAGTAGTTCTATCTAGGACATTTAGAACTTTTCTCCTGGACAACGCCGACTCTTCTGGGTCCTAAATTGACGAATCTCCCCTCCGGTGCTGGGTCCTATACTGTAAAAGCCTTCCGGTGCTGGGTCCTATACTGTAAAAGCCCCCCGGTGCTGGGTCCTATACTGTAAGAGCCCCCCCCCCAGTACTGGGTCTCATACTGTAGAAGCCCCCCGGTCTGAAAGGGGACCGTAGATGGCGTTTAAATATTAGACAATCTTATCACTTCAGTAGCTCTATCTAGGATATTGAGCACTTCTCTCCCGGACAACGCCGAGTATTTAGAAAATCAAAGAAGCCTTCAGAGCACTACTGAAATCATTTTACCGATCTCCCCTCCTTTTCATCTGCTTAATTGTCGAAGGGGAACGTAGATGGCGTTTAAATATTAGACAACCTTATCACTACAGTAACTCTATCTAGGATATTGAGCACTTCTCTCCCGGACAACTCCGAGTACTTAGAAAATAAAGGAGGCCTTCAGAGCACTACTGAAATAACTCTTACCGATCTCCCCCTCCTTTAAATCTGCCCAATATTCCGAAGGAGAATGTAGATGGCGTTTAAATATTAGACACACTATCACTACAGTAGCTTTATCTAGGATATTGAGCACTTAGAAAATCAAGGAAGCCTTCAGAGCACTACTAAAATCACTCTTACTTATTTCCCCCATATTTTTTTTAGTAATGGGCGGAATATGTATTGCTTAACATAAGTGGAGAGATTGACTGACGTAGCTGGACAGACAGACAGACGGACGGCGAACGTAGGTCGTCATATAAACGGACGTAAGTCGACGGTTCTCTAATTCGAAAAAAATGGCGTATAAAAGATACGTTTATTTAGAGAAAAACGGCATAGGTGAGCCTAAACCTCTTTGTTGATCATCAAACCTCTTGTAAGAACTTGTTAAATAGTATTATAGAATGTTTGTGCAAAGAAAATCATACTTATTATTACTTGTGAATTAATTAAAAGTATTTGAACGCTGTAGTAGGGTATGGTATATATGAATACTTCATTACATTAGAAAAATATTTTATTTCCGTGCCTTTTTGGCTAAGATTAAAGTATAGTATCTGTGCTCGGACTTCTCGGCAGTCTTGAGATCAGGTGTGTTTTCTAGTGCTATCCGATAGGTGTCGATCTTACACTCTCGAATCAAAAATCAGATTATATTCTATTTATTAAATTCCCTTTCCCTTCGGCCACTCAGTACAGTTTGAGGACTCGTCCTCCCCCTAGAGTAAGGACCTATACTATACCCAGAACATACACACGGACCAGTGACGACTATCCCCCCCACACCGAATGACGTAACCCCTCCCTTAAATTTGGCCAGAAGCGCCCCACCGGTGAATGCCGTTACCCTCCTCATTAAATTTTGCCTGAGGTGCCCCCCTCCCGGTTAATGTCGACACTCTTACCCCACCCTCCTAATTTTGGCTTGAGGCGCCCCACCAGTGAATGCTGACACTCTCCCTTACCTCCCCCCCCGCCTCCAAATTGGGCCTGAAGCAGTAAATGCAGTAATCCCCTTTAAATTTGGCCTCAGGCGCCACCCTCTCCCTTACCCCCCCCCCCAAAAAAAAAAATTTGTCCTGAGGCGCTCACACCGGTTAATGCCGACAATCTCTATTCTCAACATCTCTCAAAAAGGAGGAGGTAATGCCTAACTACAGAACGGGCGACACTCCCCCTTCCTCAAATATTGCCTGAGGAGCCCACCGGCGAATGCTGACACTACCCCATCCCCAAATTCGACCTGAGGAGCCCCACCGACGAATGCCGACACTCCCCCCAAATTTCGCCTGAGACGGTCACACCGCCGAATTCCGACACTCTCTCCTCTCATGGTATCATGACAACAGAACGGGCGTAAGGAGAAAGGAATATTAATTAAGTAAAGACGGTAGTAAAGTTGGGAGTGAGAGGTAAATAAGTGTTGTAGTGTGAGGGATTTTCTTCCCTACACTCTTTTCTTATGATGTCATTTCCTGGCAAAATCGTGACTTGCCATTATTTATCAAATTATACATGATAGCATTGATTTCTTCTCAAATTAGTACTAAATAACGTTGAAAATGGACGAAAAAGCCACCCCCATTGGAGAAAAGTGCTCAGTCGACCCTCGAAGAGTCCATTTTTTTCCGGTTCTGAGATATTACACGTGCCTGGGCTGGCCGGTTCGAATGATGTCAATGTGTGACCGTTAGTAGGGTACCCTCGGAGGAGAAGCTTTACATACATACATATATACATACAGGTGGGATTTATATAAGAGACTAACGGGGCTACCCGGCGTTGCTCGGTGTCATAAAATCATATAATTGAAGAGAAATCGCGTGTGCAACATCTTTATATTCAAACTTCTATTTCCCACCCCCTCCTCTATAGCCGCCTTTTTATCTTTCTACCTTTCTCTTCCCTGGTCGCCCAACTTTCACCGCTACTTTCTAATTTTGCCTTTTGTGAAAGCTGCTTCTTCCCCACCATTTCTCCTACGTTTTCCAGGGCCATAGTATGACATATTTCTATAAAAAGTACCACCTCTATCTGTGCTTTCTATATAGGTACTTATCTCCGCTCCGGTATTCATACTATATACGTCTGTATCACCACTTTGGTGTGCAGACTATATACGTACCTATTGTCGCCCCAGTGCACATACTATATACATACCTATTTCCGCCCAGGTGCATATACTATATAAGTACCTATTGCCGCCCCGGTATGCATGCTATATACATACCTATCGCTGCCCCGGTGCAATGCAATATATGGACTTATCGCAGCCCTGGTGCGAATGCGAAATACGTACCTATCACCGGCCCAGTGTGAATACTATACCGCAGAAGCCTTGTGGTCGTATACCGCAGAAGCACCCCACCCCTGGTTGCTATACCACAGATGCCTCGTGATTCTATACTGCAGAAGCACCCCCCTGGGTCCCATACCGCAGAAGAACCCCTCTGGGTACCATACCACAGAATCATCCCCCTGGTGCCATACCGCAGAAGGCTTAGGTTCCTATACTGCAAAAACACCCCCCGATTCCATACAACAGAAGCACCCCTTCCCCCCCCCTGTTGCTATACCGAAGAAGCACCCCCGGTTGCTATACTGCAGAAGCCTTGTGGTCCTATACCGCAAAAGCACCCCCCACTGGTTTCTATACCACAGACGCCTCGTGGTCCTATACCGCAGAAGCACCCCTCCCCACTTGCTATACCGCAGAAGTCTTGTGCTACTATACTGCAGAAGAACCCTGCCCATGTTTGCTATATTGCAGAATCCCCCTCCGCCCCTGAGGGCCATACCGCAGAAGCACCCCCCGGATGACATACCGCAGAAGCACCCCCAGGTGCCATACCACAGAAGACTCAGGTTCCTATACTGCAGAAGCACCCCCCACTGGTTTCTATACCACAGACGCCTCGTGGTCCTATACCGCAGAAGCACCCCTCCCCACTTGCTATACCGCAGAAGCCTTGTGCTACTATACTGCAGAAGAACCCTGCCCATGTTTGCTATATTGCAGAATCCCCCCCCCGCCCCTGAGGGCCATACCGCAGAAGCACCCCCCGGGTGACATACCGCAGAAGCACCCCCAGGTGCCATACCGCAGAAGACTCAGGTTCCTATACCGCAGAAGCACCACTCAGGTGCTATACAATAGAAGCACCCCCTATACTGCAGAAGCACCCCCGGGTGCCATACTGCAAAAAGACATACCCCTGGTTGCTATACCGCAGAAGCCCCCCCCCCCCCGGGGCCATACCACAGAAACCTCAGGTTCCTATACCGCAGAAGCACCCCCGGGTGCCATACTGCAGAATCCCCCACCGCCCGGTTGTTATACCACAGAAGCCGTGTGGTCCTATACCACAGAAGCACCCCTAGGTTCCTATACTGCAGAAGCCTCATGGTCCTATACCACAGAAGCACCCCCCCCCTGGTTGCTATACCACAGAAGCAACCCCCGGCTGCCTTACCGCAGAAGCACCCGTGTTTGCTATACCGCAGAAGCCTTGTGGTCCTATACCACAGTAACCCCCTCCCCGGGTGCCATACAATAGAAGCACCCCCCCTTATACCGCAGAAGCACCCTCTGAGTGCCATACCGCAGAAGCCTCGGGCTCCTATACCGGAGAAGCACCCCCCCCCCCCCCGGTTGCTATACCACAGAAGACTTAAGGGTCTATATTGCAGAACCACCCTCCGGTTGCTATACGACAGAAGTACCCCCCCCCGTTGATATACTGCAGAAGCACCCCCCGTGTTCTATACCGTAGAAGCCCCCCCCCCCCAGGCGCCATACCACAAAAGCACCCCCCAGTGCCATACCAGCAATTATTATCGTGAACACTTATGTAGTGCATGCTATTTAAAAGAAGTGTCTAAACAAACAATTGCCAGTGCTAAAAACACGCTACCTTAGAGTTAATCATTACACCTCATCGACATAGCATTAACAAGCAGTATGAATCGAAACAAATGCACTGGAAACCTTGCCAAGGCTACTGCAAAGAAAGTGGACTCTCTCTACCGCTTGAACACTACTCACACATTCAAGTATCTTCTATTTGCAAAAAGCTATCATTAACGTATGCATGGAGTATTGTTGCCACATTACGTTTGGTGCATCTGCTATTAGTCTGCCCCTCTAAGCCAAGTCTCAATAAAAAAGTGTACAACTAGATAGGTTCCGCACTGTCAACCAAGCAATACCCCTGTTCCATCGCTGCCATGTTGCATCTTCGTGCTTGTTTTACAGGTACTTTAATTGAATGTTCTCTGACGAACTCGTAGCACTTGTTCTCTATCGACGTAAATATATCGGATTACCCCGACAAACAACAAACTATCACCCTTTATTGTAGAGGACCCCAAATGCCAGAAAGTCTTTACTCTAATAATTTATCTTATCGAACTGCTAGACGTTGGAAATACATTCCTTTTGTATACTTCTTTAACTCTACTAACATTATGAAATGTGTATGTGATACGGACAGACATATCGATCTTCAACGCTTTACACGGTGTCCCCTAGGCACGGTTACTAATAGTAGCAACTTACGTACCGATGGCAATGCGCTTTGTTTTCGGTGAATTAAAAATTACACAAAACTTAAATATATATCTATTTTTTAAAAAAATACTATACTTCAATGGCAACTGGACTTACGCAGGTTTCGTCCATTAAATATATCCGAGAAAAAGAAAAACATTTTTCCCAATAACCCAGCAAAATATGTCACTCTATATTAATGTGTGCATGCTGGTAAAAACAGACTCCAGGGATTTGGTCATATTCCTTTTTTAATCTGATCCACGGTATTATAAAACTAGTGAATACGATTCAAACTCTATATTATATGAAGACTTTGCGCGCATGGTAACCGTATTAAATAACACATATTTTCATGCAATAAAAGTATTCACTTCTCTGTTTAACATTTTTGGAAAGGCAAATAATCTGTCATGATGATTAAAATTTAGACACTTTAAATAATGTTTTAATTTGTGTTACTTAGAGTGTAACATTCACATTTTGCAAATTTATATTCGGAAATCGCATTGAATTTTCAACTCGCGTAATTAATATGGGGAAAATTCTGATAGCTATGCAAATAAAAAATAGAGCCAATAATTATGCTATTTATTCGACGGGAAAACAAATTCATATATCTTATGATATCATGTGAAGAAAAAAAAAGCATGTAAAGAAAAAGAAAGCAAATAAATTAATGCAAAACAAGTAAATATATCGTTAAGCAATTTTCCTTCAATCTGCACGTTTTCCGATGTAAATGTGATTGCAAACCTGTTTACAACGTATAGATAGCGGTTCCTGAAAAATATACTATATCCAAATGAGTATGGAAGACCGTCAAACTGCAATTAAAACTGAGGCGTGACCTAGTAACAGGAAGACAAATCCACCTATGAAGTAAACTTATAACAGAACTACGATGTTAAATGAAAGCATTACAGACAGACCAAATGCTATTTTACAAAGAAATGTGATGAAGAACAGACAAACAGATAGGGAGAGCACATTCGAGAGATATAAGTGCAGCAATGCCTACTTTATAACAAAGTTGCTGCGTCGGAAGATATTAGGAGCGACCCCCAAAACCTAGGATTTGAAACATCCGACAGTCACTAATAGAATTCACAAAATATGCTATATCATATTTTAATTCTAAATTTTTCTAATATGCAATAGAAATAAGTCGGATTAAAACACCCCTATTCATTTCTAAAACGTCTACTATGCTTACGCTTCAAACTTCCTTAAAAAACACAAACCTCCTATAGCCCCCTTGACTCTCTAACAGTTGTATTGCGTTTTTTATTAAACATAGATGAGATGGTTGTAGTAAAGTAGACACTTATGCCCTGGTTGTGCCATGCCTGATCAGGTACGTTTCACAGCGTTACTTTTTCTATGGATTCACGTGTTTCCTTCTGTGAAACGAATTCTATCAAATGAATAAAACCTGTCGAAAAGTTGTACCATACAAATTTATTAGAATTCACATTGACTTGAATGTATACAATTGAATATTTTCATTATTATTATTCGGATTACGTTTAGTTACATTATTAATTTTAACGTAAACCATCCTCAAAGGCTATGCTTAAAATGTGTTATTAAAATCTGCATGTTTAATGATTAATATGATGTGGTATACTTAAATGAGTTGAGACAATAGACGTATAATAATAAGTTATCATAGGGATGCGTTGATACATACAAATATTGAATTTGAATCTAATCAGCAGATTAAAATGATACTTAATGCCAAGTCTGAATTTCCGATTAATCTATGATGTTAGTGTTAAGCTTATCATAAAGACGATAACTTAATATCATTACTTAAAGAGATTGTTCAAGGCCTCTAAAATATCCCTGCATTTCTTAGCGAAAATAAACCTATTAACAGCGACAACATGATTGCCAGTTTACACACATCAATACATGTTTATATCTAATCTGGCACTGCAAAAATTGAATACATAACTAAATGAAAAGCAAAAATATACGGCAACAAACAGAAATCAAGGAGGTCAATGGTAAATTATGTTATGGGGAAAAAAGCATAGTCGGTTTCATTTTCGGTCAGTTAAACAAAATATACTAATTATTACTAGAAATGATATATTAACACACAGCTGCGGTAAGCCCAGTGTATTATATAAAAAAGAGGTGTCATTAACTATATTTTTAAGCTCCAAAAAATGATAGCTAAAACGAATGACATTTTAAAACAGATCACAGAAATAAAGAGATATCGGAAACCACTAACTTAGATTACTAAGACAGATAAAGAGTTATATAACTTCATCAAAAAGGAAATGAAAAGCTTGTGACATCAACCTTTCTCGTGTGTCCATGCCATCAAACGGCCATCAATCAACGCGTTTAAATAATAAAATATGAATCTGCAACGATAAACACACGTTGTATTTATACTCTGTCTGGTAACAAAAACTGCTGGTTGCGTTACAGGTGGAAGGATTGTCTTAGTGATCGAAATAGGGTAATCATTCTTTATTAACGAACGACTACAAATATAGTTATGTTATGTTCCTTCTAAACCTTCTTCCTTGTCTTAAAAACAAAAATATCTTAATATACATATATTGTACTTTTGTTTTGAAAAAAACTCCGTACGACAGTACACAGCCATCTATCTCAGCCATGATTAACACAAGGAAAAAGATAACGTCGGGGTTCGGAACAAGGGAGGATGAGGAAGCAGGAGAGGAGGAGAAGGAGGAAGAAGAGAAACAAGGGTTACAAGTTAGCCAGAGTCATACTCATTTTAATTCATCTCGTATAGAATCGATCTAGCAGAAGGAAAGGAAATGTTATAGAAACCTTGTCATTGGGCAATGGTTTTCTTATGACATATGATCAGACTAGATTCTGTGAGACGTCGAAGTTTGGTATCATGAATATGTTTGATAGAAATTGCTTTATGGGTATTGAAGTGATGGGCGGAAGAGAGCATATGAGTGCATAGTGCAGTTGAGGTATCACCGTATCAAACTGCTTCCTCCTCTTCACTTGTTTCGAACCCCGACGTTAACTGCTTCAAATTACTACTAATCCTAGTAGACTTTTGACGTTCTCAATCCGAATTGGATTTCAATTAGCAGGCGATATCCAAGCACTGATTTTTCTCTCTCTCTCTTTCTCTTTTCATAACATTCATCGCGTCCCTATTCCCCCTTTTTGTTGTTCTCTGCACGTGACATTTTCTTCCAATCGCATTTTTTGTATACATTTGAAAAGCTTTCCGTTTTGAAATAAAGTTTACTAACCGAACGTAAATGGTCGTATCTTGACGGCCGAAATATCTCTGTAGAACTTTACCACAAGAGTTTTTGAGTTTATTTTTGTTAGTTGTTGAATTGCTTATTCTTTATTCATTTTTTATTTTTACACACACATATATATATATATATATATATAATCAAATATAAACCAAAAGTAAACTTTTAGTAGATAGAACCTATAGTAAAAAGGTTAAGCTCAATACACGAGATAGAGCAATTATATTATGTGTATCACTCTTATTTCTTCTATCTTTACACACACACACACACACACATATATATATATATGTATATATATATATATATATACATATATTTATGTTTATCACTCTTATTTCTTCTATCTTTATATATATATATATATATATATTTATGTTTATCACTCTTATTTCTTCTATCTGTATCTATATGCATATATATATATATATATATATATATATATATATATATATATATATATATACATGTGTGTGTACATGTGTGTGAGAGTTAAATTAATTCCAGAGGAAAATTCGGGTATGGGAGCTCAATATAATAATCAGAGCAATAATAAAATAAAATAAAGTCACACGGAATCAGATACTCACCGGTGATATAATTTATTTCGACCCCACGATCTCTTCAATCATCTAAGCTTTAATGCTTGAAGAGGTTGTAGTGCCGAAATAAATTATTGCACCATGGATTATGTGATTCCGTGCTACTTCATTATATATATATATATATATATATATATATATATATATATATATATATACAAAGAGAGCTACTAACTTACTATTAAGGTAGCGGCCTACATAAAATATTTTTGTTTTGAAGACAGCTAACAATGTTTTTTTTATATATGTACATATATATATATATATATATATACATGTTCTTTTTACTGTTTTCAATTTTGAGATATTTCATTTTGCATGAAAGTAATGGATTATGTGAGCCTTCATCACCTGAATTGCATTTCGATCCAATTAACTGTTCAATTTAATCCAAAACTCAACGTTAAATATCTTAGCGTCTCATGTGTCGTATAACGGCTGAGCGGCTTTCGTCTTTTTACACATAAAAAACGTGGTCTTTTCGAAAAAGAATGTGGTTTTCTTTCACAGAGAAAACTTTACATAGGACACTTACAACATTTCCACCATGACATATTTCGTTTTTTCCCATAGACACGTTGCACATAGTTCGGTTATCTGTAAGAGGCGTTTGCTAGCTGAAGCTATTTTCTCGGCATTTAATGCAAAGCTTGATTAAGGGCTAATAAGAGAGCCTGTGAGAAAACCCCTTGCTACAAGTTTTCACTGCTCGATTTGTTTTATATAACCTCAACAAGTCATCTTTCTTGTTTAGGCTATATTTCCCTTATCTTGTATTGGTGTTAGTTGTTGACATATATTCAATTCAACCATGCTAAATCGTGTTTTTACTTGACGATACAACAATGCTTGACTGTTGCCCCTTTTCACATATAATATTGGAGTCATTATTGCAACACTCAGGGAGATCTGCTACTACTATTCAATCCCCATGAGGACAAATAACAGATTTGCTGGGTATTAATAATTGGGCAGCTGTACGATCCAAATCTTCCATCTATTTTGCCAAAAAAAAATATTTGGGCTTATGATTGCTTCTTCTGTGTTTGTCCGTGTTGATAAGTCTAGTTCATTATGTACCCTGATATGCCGACATGTATACCGGCATTAGCAATGGTCACTTTACAGGAACTAAGTAGATATTAAATTGATGAATGTGTTTCTTTATATTTAATACAGGTTGAATCTCACTTTTTCTTCCAGTTGACGGAACATCGTCTAAGTTGAGCAAAGCCTGTATTAAAGCAGCGCAATAAGCCAAATGTCATTCCATGTAAAGGAAAACCAAAAGGGATTTTTTTAATGTGTACATCAACATTTCGTCTTTATTCATAAGACTTCATCAGGATGAGGATATAAATAATTAGACTCATCACTGACGTAACATATTTCCAATTTAACGAAGTATTCTACAAACAAAAATGTGGACTCCCCATGGGCAACCCCCTTAGCGGTTTATTAGCTTGCCTCTTTTTAGAATTCTTAGAATCCGGCCATTTCAAATACAGACTACCCCCTAACATCGAATACTTTAGATACATAGATTATATTTTAATTTCCTCCCCACCGACATACAAATCAATAACCTTTAAGATAGACTCAACACAGTAGAACCCTTCATAAAATTTACCCATGCTTCTGAAATAAACGGCTCGATACCCTTCCTTGATACCCTCATAATTATGTCCCAAAACAAACTAAAATTTAAGGTACACCGCAAAAACACTCACAAAAATGACAACATACATTTCTACTCCCACCACCATAGCAAGATCAAAATAGGTATAATTATAGGCTTCGTCCTACGCGTCCTTAGAATATGTAGCTCCCAACACATAGATGAAGAAATAAAGTACATTTTTAATTCCCTAAATACACTGCAATACCCCACACATGTTATATTAAATGCCAAGAAAAAAGCCTTCCAAATATTCTCCAGAAACAACACACAAAAAAATCAGACTCCAAACACCTCTCTCATAGACAGACCCCTTCTCTTACCCACGCATTCCAATAACACATCCATATGCAACACGCTTAACAAACTAGGCCTTCCAACAGTACAAACCACATCTCAATCCATCAAACAAACATTAAACACATCAAGACATTTTCAAAAAAATCCCACATCCCATGCCGGCTTATACACTGTCCCATGTAATGACTGCCATCACTTTTACGTGGGAAAAACACAACGTGAATTAAAGAAAAGATTAAATGAACACAAAAGGGACATTAAAACAACAACCCTCTTAGTGCACTTTTCTCCCATGCATTAGAGCATGGTCATGCCTTCAGATTTGAACAAGCCAAAATCACACAATACATCCACAACACATCTCGACGAATATTGTTTGAAACTGCACTCATCACCGCCTCCAACACGATCAAGCAACGAAATGGCTTCTTTAACCTATCACCCTTAATAAGCAAAATCATCCTTACTGAACAAAGACTCATGCCAGATCATAGATAACATCTATTTGTATCTCTTACTTTAATGACACTCTCCCACTTACACACACCCATCCTCTGTCTCCACTCCATGAATATTTACTTTTTCTAACTCTTACATTTTTAACACAGCAGGCCGATTAAACTTTCTCACTTTTCAAAATATTTCAAATATTTCATACCCTATCACAACAAATATCACCTCTCCCCCTCACCCATTCCCACTCTCAACCACTTCTTTCGTACCCTCACTCTTCCATACCTCTCAATCTTAAATCCCCTCATTTCCTCAAATCTTCTCTAAGACCGTGACTTTCACCCATCCACCAAAATCACAACCCCCCTCCTTCTTTACTCACCCTCAATTTCTCTGTATACACCCCCCAAACATTCCAATCTATTTTCCCCTTCAGTCTTGACCGCAGCCACCTGTTCAAACAAATCCTTCCCCCTTCTCCTCAACTCCTCCACTCCTTCACTCACTGTCATCCACATTATTCCCGCTCATTCCCCACTCTTTCTCTTACTACCAGCCACAGTATCATTGCTCACCCCATCTTTCCACTCTTCCCCACTCATTTTCATAAACATTCATTTATTTCCTCACTACTGACTCCATCAAACACGGACGTAACCCATACTGTTTTCTCCAGTAGTAGTTACTATTTTCCTCCCTTCTTCCCATATGTCAACCCTATATGTGTTTGTACTTGCATGACATTTTTCTTTATATCATCATCCTGATGAAGTCTTATAAATAAAGCCGAAACGTTGATGTACACATAAAAACATCCCTTTTTGATTTTCCCATATATATATATTAGACGCTTAAGGTTTCATGTTTGTGTTTCACTCTTAAGTAATTAACCCCCCTTTTTTATTTTTATTTTTTATTTTTTTTATTTTACTCATACTTTTTCATTTATTAATTTTCCAACGAATGTTAAGTCTGCAATATCTTGGATTTAGTTAGTTTGTCTGGGAATTTAAACTGCATTTTACTTTAAAAACATTTTTTTTTTTTTAAATTTTTTTTTTAATGACTCAAAGCTTCTTTAGACTATATATTGGGTATTTAGATCTGTATGGCTAGGTTTCCTTCCTCTTATCTAATTACTTTTCTGGTACCAAAGGTACTTAAGCTTTATTTATTTATTTTTTAATGCAACTTTGATTCCTATATAATTTTATTACTTGCTACCATATTGCAGAATGGTTCTTGGATATAGTTTTAGATAGTATTATTATTATTTTTATTATTTATTATTGTAATAATTAATGTTATTTGATATGCAAATTACTATATCATACGGTAGTCTTAAGGGTAATATATTATTATTATTATTTTATCATTATTATTATTTTTTTATGTATATATTAGTGATATTTTAAGCTGAATTATTTCAACACTTGATTATTGGGGAAATGGTCGTATAATCAGTACCATTGGAGAGCCATGAATATTAAAACTGTCCTGTTTTTAAATCTCCGAAACAGTTACATGGTAAACAGCTGATGATCCCCGTGTTAATATTAGACGCTTAAGGTTTCCTGTTTTTGTTTCACTCTTAGATAATTAACCCCCTTTTTTATTTATTTTTTTATTTATTTTACTTATACTTTTTCATTTATTAATTTTCCAACGAATGTTAAGTCTGCGATATCTTGGATTTAGTTAGTTTGTCTGGGAATTTAAACTGCATTTTACTTTTTTTACTTTTTTTTTTTAATGACTCAAAGCTTCTTTAGACTATATATATGTATATATATATATATATATATATATATATATATATATATATATATATATATATATATATATATATATATATGGGTAGATGAAAAGAATAACACAATCCGACGGGATGAAATTAAATATGGAACAGTGGAAGACCCATAAGCTCAACGGTTCGCCCGATATAATGTGGGCTTTTTAAAGAGCGACTGAAAAGTGTGCTAAAAATAATATAATCATATCCTTTTTAGCACACTTTTTATCCGCTCTTGAACATGTCCACATCACATCGGGCGAGACGTTGAGTTTATAGATCTTCCACTGTTCTATTTTTAATTGCATATATATATATATATATATATATATATATATATATATAGTTAAAATTAAATAGTTTAGGTTTGATCTCGGGTAATCTTTTTTAATGTGTACACTGTCAATTATGTGTTTTAAAACTAATCCATGTTTATATTAACATACGAGCAGGCACGCACCCATGAAACTATATTACTTTCTCATATCATAAAAAATAATTTGAAATGCGTATATGTCATCGTCTGTATGTATGAATTGAAAATCATGTTCCAGATGTGCTATTGTATCTACACGTAAACCAACATCAACACCACCGGTCACAGAATAGCATGAGAAAAATGAACAGCAATATTTTGTCCGATATATATGATGGTAATGCCAAAGGTGAGATTTTACAAAGGCAGTTACATTTAGAGTCACCCTTATATGGTGACCAGCTTGTTAGACTAAATACGCAACAATGAATAATGCATCACACCATTTAAGTAGACAGTTGTAATCATTAGGCACAGTGTTACAGGTATATTCTATCTGTAATCGTTATCAAAGAAATAGCAAGTAATATAACAAACACGGCAAAGCATTTAATATATACTAGACCACCCGTGACCCGTTGGGTCAGTTTGTTATATTAGCTATGGAATTCATGTATGTGCGTGACACTTGTGGATGTTATGATTTTTAGATCTCGTTTTGATTTGACGACGCTTGTCATGCCAGCTGTAGTGTTGTTGTCATGGCGACCGCCACCTCGATGTGTCTTGTTTGGGCGATTCCCGACTGCTCAAAAGTGGAATCCCAGGCACTGGGAGGCGTTCTGTGATCGCCACAGTGGCACAAAAGTCGGTAAACATAATCATGTTTACTACCACGAAATTACGGGCTGACTGATCATGTATCGGGATTATTGTGGCGAAAATAGAAAGACAAACAAACACAGTTTGTTGACGCCGGCCGTCAGATTTTCATCTCCGTGTTATCGGTCGTATGTCTACACCTACGTCCGCAGGCTTTTCCATAAAACCAGCTGGCCCAAGCAGACGACAGGAAAGAAATCTGGAATCAGCCAAGAACACAAGAATAGCGACGTTCGGTCCTCCTCAAACAACGACAAAAAAACCCAGCAACTTCAAGTACAAAAATTAAACAATTCAACAACGTATCACGACAATTTCGTCGGCCAAACGCCATTGAATCAGCGACGCTGAACAACAACAACACAACTATTGGCGCTACTGCTACACCGCGTCATCCGACGCCGACATCGTATAACGCAACTATTACTGCTTCTACCACTGCTCGCCTACAGGACATTGTCAACAATTTACTACTACCCACCAAGGCTTCTCGACTGTTGCGACATCCACTCCAATTCCGAAATCCCTTATCGGAAATTTCTTCCCGTTGAATTGTTCTGTTTTGAATAAGAACATTTTAATATTATCTCAATGCATTGGAGTTCTTTTTTTAAGAGATGGATATTTCCTAATTTAAAACCGACCATATTTAATACTTTTCCTTCTGGGGTCGCAATTTAGATGAAGTATGTTGTTGTAGTTTGGATACCATTGTAGTAACTGTTTTTGTCAGTTCCATCAGAGGAGTGGAAATCTTCCTACATGTAGTCAATTATAATTTGTGTCTCAATTCAGAGTATAATTTTAGGGAGATATGGTTTTTATTCACATTTAGAATCCACAGTGTGTCTACCTCTCTCCTTGTAAAGAGGAAAGTCAATAGGTACTTTATCAATAGCCTGTATTTCTTTCTTTGTATAGAAAACTTCGAAAATATGCATTCTTTTCTACGAAAAGCCATCAATATAAAAATCGTAATATGCAAACAAAAAACAAAAGTTGAATTATAACTTTTCCTATTCAGCGCACGCCGGAATAAATTGCCTGATATCGGACATTCTTTATGTCTGCTAGGAACGTCTCTGACATCGCTGGAAGCTGGCGCCATTAAAGAGACGAAGCGGGATTCAGCGAACCTAGCAACCGAAGCCTAATTAATTCTTGCATTCAGTCACCCGTAAAACTAACCAAAAATCGTCCATGCAAAATTATCACCGGTTGTGTGCGAAAGATTCAAAATGATGACAAAAACGAAGAAGTGTGAATCAAATAAGAAATACGTAAAAGCATGGTTATTTAACAAGCGAGCTTTAAAAAATAGCTAAAATATAGATGCCAACATGAGAACGTCGTTGGTCTCATGTTAATGCTAAATTATAGTGAAGCGAAACGCATGTGTAGAAAGGTAATTTTGAATAATGGAGGTTGTATCTGACGTATGCCCACAAAGAACCGTTATATATTTATTGTCTGTTTCTACATGTCGAATTTTATCAGACGTGAGATTTGGGATCAACAATCCACGTAGAAATGAAGTCGTCTCTATTAAGTAATCTTATATAGTTATACCTTCAAAAATGTAACACATTTTTATCTTTCAACCAACATTGTAAAAATGTAAATGATGAATAAAGTATTTAATAAGATAAGTTAATATCCATCATCATATAACATTTAACCCAGTAAATTGCAAAAATATATCACTAACTTATAAGAAATAACCTTAAAAGGTACGCTTTTTTTTATTTACAAAGGTGTCGTTAACTTATTATATGCGAAACTATATCAAGTATGCTGTGCAGCGAAAGTAATCACTACAGCGTTTATGTATGGATGAATGTGTTAATACATTAAAGTATGTGTGGGTGCATGTCTAAATGTGAACAGGTGATAGTATGCATTCGAATGCAATTCGATATCAATGGGCTCTGTCAACTTCTCATCTACCTGTGAAATGTTAGAAATGTAGCTGGACTTACTACAATCACAACGATAAGATACTTACATGGACTGACAAGATACATTGTTCGAACTTTCCATCAGTTAAACGGTTCGGCGATTGCAACGTTTAGAACACGTATGTAACTTGTCTTTAAGAATGACATCAAATGTTTAGTTGTCGTAAAATTAAGCTGGCAATCGGATAAGCAGTAGGTGTGTCACAAGATGTATTCCTAGTTTACTGACAACAATAGTAATACTTATGAAACAATTTGTGGCTATCAAAAGTGATATAAATTATGTAATTTTATTTTAGTTAATCTATTGTGAATTATCATGATACCGTCTCCTCTTCCTTAATCAGGAATACATTAATGTGCATAGTGATTTTATCAAGATTCCATGTTATTATAATTCATCTTGATTATAACAATCAAGTCTCACCTTCATTGTTCATGACATAAATCTGCATCCTTTTCCAGCCAGACGCATGCACGACCAATGTTATTATTGTTACTGTTTCAAGTAGTATGATAGCAAGGCTTTTGAGTGGTGTCGACCTGACAGGGCCAGCCAATATATAAATATATATATATATATATATATATATATATATATATATATATATATATATATATATATATATATATAAATGTAAGTGTGTAATCCGAGGCATGAGCAATGTGATATAGGTGCCGGAAGTTGGAACAGATAAACAACAATAAATGAGAAGAGAAATGAACTGAATCTCAAATCAAGTTATTAATATTTCACGTTATAACAGATTAAACACCAGAGCAGTAAATAGACAAAAAGTTTACTGTCAAGCAGTTTAAAATGCCATACGTAGTGAGAACCCCGACATACAACTCTCTAACACAGGCACTTCTCTCCGACAACATTTGGCCGAAAAAGCCACTATATCCCGGAATCCTGCTCTCTAGTGTATTGCCCCATCCCAACTCTGGTATCTGCTTCCGCACCTATAGGGTGTACAGCCTACAATGCGCTTAGTGCCAGCAGTTCTTATCGGTAGCACCGTAAGGCTCCTGCACTAACGCATCAAATAACATCTGAACACCCACATTTCTTCCTTTCACAAACACATAATATTATGTGGCTATACACATCGCTCTATTAGTGTCCGCATCCTCAACTCGGTCCCCAATGTCGGTCAACTTCGAATTTCGGAAGCCATTCTAATCTCTTACTATAACCACCTTTGAATAACAGACACATACTTTCTTCTCCATTCATTCTCTGATGCTTACACTCTTTGTATATTTGCCTCTGCCTCTACCATCTATCTGCCCAGAATTGATCCCCTCACGCCTCGATGCCTTTTATTCTGTGCTTGAATTACATAATTAATCACATAAATAATTTTACATGTAATAAGTTTAAATATATTAGTTTTAGGAACATTTAGGAATAATTATACGCTATAACATTAAATACAAATAAATAACATTAAATAAACAAAAATAAACAAGAATAATGAATAAGACTTTATAAAAATATACTTTATATATATATATATATATATATATATATATATATATATATATATATATATACGTAGATAGGAGTAGACACATTATTATAAACCATTGTTTCGTAAAGGTATAAAAAAAAATTTGAAATACCATAACAATGTAATTTGTTGAAATAAATAAATAACATTTATTTTAAACTGAGCTTTCGAATATAAAATATGACTCGTCAGAGAGTTTTTTTCTTCTTTTTTTTCTTTTTTCTTTTTATTTCCTTTTCTTTTCCTTTGATGTCCTATATATATATATATATATATATATATTATATATATATATATATATATACAATAATATTTTTATAAATAAATATTAATTATTTAAATACCTACAGACATCGATGTTTCATGATAACGCAATCTTCAGTCCAGGAACTAATTCCCGACGGTTGGTAGACGCGAACCCCGAACACAATTCGCCACTGATTCGTAGGCGGTGATCCCATCCAAACAGCCATCGTCAATTAGTTAGTAAATATAGAGTAACTTTTAACTGTAAATAGCGACAATCGGCTGCTATTTACCAGGCAGATAGAGTGATCTTACGAAACGGTATTCGAATCTCGCATATAGCTATTTGTACTGCTTGTTATTAAAGCTACTCGAAAGTACCCAGCCCTTGTGGGGAGGGGGGATGATAAACAATAATATTTTTATAAATAAATATTAATTATTTAAATACTTAGAGACATATATATATATATATATATATATATATATATATATATATATATATATATATATATATATATATATATATATAATCTCCAACTAAAATGTAAATAAATTAATTTAGGATAAATTATGCCCTATAACAGTACATATTAATAAAATAAATAAGAATGAAGAAATATACAATCTCTCTCTCTCTCTCTGTCTGTCTTTCTCTCTCTCTCTCTCTCTCTCTCTCTATATATATATATATATATATATATATATATAATGGTAATAATACAGGTAAACAATACTAACAGGGTGGTAATCCAGATAATTTTAACCGGGTTTATATAAAGTGTTCAATGTAAAAATAGAGATTTATATATTACAATGGTATTTACACAGACATGTACAAAATCTGCGACACTGGAATCTCGATTTCATCGATCAACAGTTACTATAAACTGAGATCTCATCAGGTAGAGTTAGAATCCGATCTTAACCTCAGATCATATTTGGAGATACTGAAATGGAGGGATAAAGAAAAAGAAGAAAAGTAATTTAACATTTCAAAAATTGGGACCGTTAAAAAATGAAAAATCAAAAATCAAAAATCTAAAAACAAAAACAAAAAACAAAAAATCTTAAAAGTCTAAAATCTAAAATCTGAAACATTCAGATTGAGAGCGAAGAGATAGGAAATAGAAAGTACGAGGGGGTGTACATGCACGAATCAAGTGTTAAAAAGGAAACGACAGTTATTTTCAAGCAAAGCTTATAAATGTATTTTTCAAGTGAACTATAATATCGTGTATATGAGTGTATGTGTGCGTGCGGGCAAACCGATCAGATGCGTGTAATTGGTGTGAGGGTGGAGTGTTAATCAAATGTGTCGCCTATTCTGAATTTATATTATCTTCATATTTTGTCTGGCGTTTATTAGCTTACCATTAATAAATTAATAAATCGAATAAATATATTCGTTAAGTATAACGGGATTAGTAGTAGTAACAATAATAGTAATAATAATGGACAGCCATAATAATGACTATTATAATAAATGATTATAAAAATAATAATACTAGTTTAATTTAATTTAAAGGTATAAAAAATATAACTAGAAAATAACTAGAAAACACCGGCGTTATTAATTATTATTATTATTATTATTATTATTATTATTATTATTATTATTATTATTATTATTATTATTATTATTATTATTATTAATAATAATAATAATAATAATAATAATAATAATAATAATAATAATAATAATAGCAATAATAATAATAATAATAATAATTATAATAATAACAATAGTAATAATAACATCAGGAGGTAGTTATAATCATAATAATATTTAAATAATAAGATAATGTTTTCTGATATTGTGATATGGGTTAATGCTTTAAATAATGCTGATTATATAAAATAGTAATAATAGTGGTTTTACCGACAGCGGTAATTACAGTAATAATGATAGTGAAACATTAATAAATAATAATAGAACAGTACAAATAGTAGTAGTAGTTATAATGATGATAATAATAGCAATAATAATAATAATAATTATAATAATAATAATAATAATAATAGTAATAATAATAATAATAATAATAATAATAATAATAATAATTAAAATAAAATAATAAAGTTATAGATAATTACATTATCATCACTATCAATGCCAGTGGAAGCAAAAGTCAAGTAACGGTAAAACATGGCAATATCAATATTATTAATAATAGTAATACTGTTAATTTCACTGTCGAAAATAATAATAACTATGATAGTAAAAGCAGACATGATACCAACACTAACAACAATCGTGATCTTGATAAAAGTAAAAAAATAAAAATAATTTAATGTCAAATAATTCAGTATAAAATATTAATAATAGTAATAATCTAAATAAATAATCTAAATAAATATAAAATATATAAAAAATATAAAAATATTAATCAATATATGTATAAAAATATAAGGGGATATTTAAGGGTAAAGAAAAATACAGAATATGACAATTATTATTAATCGTTGTGGGTATAATAATAATAATCATAATAATAATAATAATAATACTAATACTACCACTACCCCCAATAATGCTACTAGCAATAATACCACTACAAATAATATTAATAATAATAAGACCACCAATAACACTACTACTACTATTACTAATAATAATTAATAAAAAAGTATAAGATGATAGTTGTGTTGACAAGGTTAATAGTTTATGGCTAGGTGAATTTTATTTTATTTTATTTTATTTATTTTTTTTTTATATAGTAACATCCTAGAGGGTTATAAGTGGATTACTAAGAAGGTGTAATCTATTATGCCTACAGTTAATTGATGTTTCTTGTTTTTTGTTTAAAAGTTTGCCCCTATCACTAAATTTAATTATTTCATGTTTTTCTGTTAGGTAAAGGTAAGAAGGTGAGTTTAGGGAACCACAGGTGCTAGTTTTTTCTGATTGTGTTCCAGTTCACTGTCGGTGATTGGTTATTGTTGTATAGTGCCCAGTAATATATAGAAAGTGAGGTTCTTTTTTTATATGTAGGGTTATTAAAAGAACACTTATGTCCAGTATATATTTCTTTGAAGGTATTACCAGCCATACCTATGTAGAATTTTTTCAGGGTTGGGTTTTCTTTAGTAGAGATGGTTGCTTCATATACTGATTGGGTTATTTGCCAATTATGTTGTAATGGGCATTCTTTTTTGTTTGTGCAGTTACAGGCCTTGGTATTTGCTGTTTTCGTTGCGTTAGTTTTTTCATTTGGAATTTTGTTGTTATGTTTTTTTATTATTTTTTCTAAATTTTCACTACAGCTATAGCTTAATTTGAGGGTGTTTTATTATCAGGTTGTTTAGGTCTGTAATAGTGTCTGTTGGGATGGGTGTGAGGAGTATGTTTACTCTTTCTGTTTCTGCTTTTAACTTCTTCGCTACTTCATACATAAGAGATGGGAATTTTGTTTTGTTTACTAACATGTATCGTCTAATGTTCTCCACATCACTTGCTTCTTTTTCGTTAAGTTCTATCTCAGCAGGTTCTGTAGTTCCGCAGTCTTCTATCTTATCTGGTACTGTGATCCTGTCGCCTTCACTCTCTTCAGTTTCAGTGTGAATGTTTTGCCCGTCCTCTTCCTATGGTTTTTCCTTCGGTGGTGTTTCTTGCTCCGTTTCGCAATTCACCTTCTGTCTGATTTCAGTCAGTTCCATCTCCGAGAACCATCCTCGCTTGCGGATCCGTCTTGCTTGATCTGCTATCTTTTGTTCCGTTGTAATGTAGTCACTAGCAATGTCCCAGAGATGTTTCATTCGTTTTCGGTAGCCTCTTTCTGTAGGGTAGCGGCTTTTATAATAGCACTCCATCACCAGTCTGTTCCCTTTCGTGGTTCATTTCGTTCTATATCTTTTCAGTTTGCTGTTTTCGTTCTGGTTTTCCTGTCTTTGGTCTGTGTCCTTGTCATACCTCGAATAAGAGAGGTTACTTACCTGTTTTTTCTCCGTTGTCTTGTTTCTGAAATGAGAAGGGGCAACATTCGCAAGATGCGGACATGGTCCCTTACGTTGGCTAACGAGGGAGCACCTGTCCATCATGACACTCTGGTCTTTCTCCTGAGTCCCACGGCATGTATTGATATTATTGTGCACAATTCATATGTTTGGTGTGTGTGGTCACACCAGGCCCACACTTATTCTGCCTGTGGTCCTGTCACAGGGATAGTGATTGGCTCATTCATTTTTATGAGTGATATTGTGCACTACCACACAAACAAACAAACAAAAAAACAAACAAACAAACAACCAAAAACAAGAAAACAAAAAAATGTGTATATATATATATATATATCTATATATATATTCATATATATATACATATATGTATACATATATATATACATATATATATATGTATATATATATATGTATATATATATGTATATATATATGTATATATATATATATATATATATATATATATATATATATATATATATGTTATACAAGGACATATTATAAGTTTTTCTTAGCCGCTCCATAATAGCAGATGCAGGGAGACGATAGGTTCCCCTACATTTTTCTGCTTGTATTCTTGATTATAGTGCTAGGGGATGGGGGGTTTGATTTCCGCTTCTACGAATTCTCTATTAATTAAAACTTTATTTTGTTAATTAATGGCCTATTTTTATCCAAAACTTTCGACATCAAATTTCTTCTAAAAGTGATACGCACATATTAAAATCACTGTTTTTTTTTGTTAAGTAAAATGCACATAGAAACAAAAATAAGAAGAATTAAAAATATACGTGTACTTATCTCTTGGATTCCACGTGTGATTAAGTGCTCGTATTGCATTATGGGATGTGATAGAGTCGATTTCCGCTTCTACGAATTCTTCATTAATTAACATTTAATTTTGTGGATTAAGGACCCATTTTTTTCCAAAATGGTTCGACATCAAATTTCTTCTAAAAGTGATACGCACATATTAAAATCACTGTTTTTTTTTGTTCAGTAAAATGCACATAGAAACAAAAAAAGAAGAATTAAAAATATACGTGTACTTATATCTTGGATATATTAATAATTAATAACGCCGGCATTTTCTAGTTATTCTATATTTTTTAGTACTTTTAAATGCAATTAAACTATTATTATTATTTTTATTATCATTGATTATTATTTTCATTATTTACCGCAATTATTATGGCTGTCCATTATTATTAATATTGTTGATACTACTACTAATCCCGTTATACATAACGAATATATTTATTCGATTTATTAATTTATTAGTGGTATGCTAATAAACTCCAGAAAAAATATGAAGATAATATAAATTCAGAATCGGCGCACATTTGATTAACACCCGCCCACCATACCAATTACACGCGTCTGATCGGTTTGCCCACACGCACACATACACTCATATACCCAATATAATAGTTCACTTGAAATATACATTTATAAGCTCTGCTTGAAAATAACTGTCGTTTCCTTTTTGACACTTGATTCGTGCATTTACACCTCCCCCCTCCTACTTTCTATTTCCTATCTCTTCGCTCTCGATCTGAATCAACAAACGTGTTATTTTCTTCTCCTTCTTTTCCCATATGTGTCTTTCGTTCCAATCACTTCTCACTTCATTATATGCCTCTCTTTCCACCTTATTTTTATATATTTATTTATTTATTTTTCCTGTTTGTTTCAGATTTTAGATTTTAAGCTTTTAAGATTTTTTGTTTTTGTTTTTAAATTTTTTATTTTTTATTTTTAACGACCCCAATTTTTGTGAATGTTAAATTTCTTTACTTCTTCTTCTCTTTCGTTATCCCTCCATTTCATTCTCTCCAAATATGATCACTCGAATTCCAACTCTCTCTGATGAGATCTCAGTTTATAGTAATTGTTGATCGATAATATCGACATGCCAGTGTGGCAGATTTTGTACATGTCTGTGTGAATAAAATTATCATATATATATATATATATATATATATATATATATATATATATATATATATATACAAATATTGGTTGGTCGTCCATTTAAAGCATCGTTGGATATGTTAATGAAATTGAAAATGTAAGCCATTGACAATGCGAAATAAATTCATATATTTTGTTTACATTAATCTGATATTTCGGAATAATTTCATCTTCAGAGGTGACCAGTTATTGAGTTATTTTTGCATCAAAAAGAAGAATAACCAAACATTGATGTTTTGCGTATTGTTTGTTTCGCGTGTAGTTATTAGAGTTTATTTTGGTATATTTGAATGTGTTGTTATTGTGAGTAAGTTGTATCGGGTTTGGTTATCTTGGTAGAGGTTGTTAATGGTGGACGTAGTTTTGGGGTATGTATTGTTGTGTACTGTTAGTCGCTAGGTATTGTTGTATGGTTGTTTTGTTTGACGGTTTTAGTTGCGTTTGGAGTATTGGAGTTGCGGGGTACGTTTTCCTGTGTGTAGTGAGGCAGAGGGACGTTGTATGAAGGGTTCATATGCTAATATGATGGGTGCGGGTAATTGTTGTTAAGTGTACTTAGGTATGAGTTGTGTTTTCACGGGTTGTTTTGTAGTGTACAGTGATTTTGTCGGGGTTCTTGAGTAAGAATATTTTGTGATGGCTTGTTTATGTGGTGTAAGGTGAATGATAAGAGTTTTTCGATTGTATTGGTTAGTGTGGGTGGTAGAATTTAGGGTGTATTATTGTGTTTGGGCGTACTTGTCAGGGTTAGTGTATGGTTGAGTCGTATGTGTGTTTAATATTGTGTGTTTGTTGTGTCTATGTGTGTAAGTGTAGTTGCGAGGGTAGCTTAGTGAATATTTGATTTGAAATTGTTGAAAAATGTAGGTAAATTATGCTGGTATACGTATGTTGTTTCCTTGTAAGTAACTGGGTTTGTTGTGTAAATATGTTAAGTGGTGGAATGTTTTTTACTTCTTTCCTATGTTTTGTGTTCTCCACTGTAGTTGGGAATGTTGTGTGTTTGTGTTTTAAATTGGGTCGTTTGATGGGGTGTTTTTCGATATATGTATGATGTTTGTCTTGGAATTTTCTTTGTCAAGTAAGATTCTTAGTCAGGTTATTTGTCTTTGGACAATAATCCTGGATTTGTATTCCTACTCTTTGCATTCAGATGTCAGCAGTTCATATAGGAATTAATGAGTTTCCGTGTGGCATAATTCTTTGATTTTAGTAGAGACTTTTTTGTCGATTTCCGTGTATTTTTGTGAAGTGTATTGTGTTGTAGTTTTATATGGTGGTGTTGGCTTTAGGTTTGGTTATTCAATTCTTTTTTTGTTCTTCTGTGTTGTGTGGAGTTATTTGTTTTCGGCATTATTTAGGGATTCATTTTTGCTCGATTTCCAGAAATGTTTTATATGTGGATGCGGGGTATGTGTGTATGTGTGCGCACGCATGCATAAAAATGGATGTTAATACACATGTATTCTATATATCTACCTAACTTCTATCAATCTGTCTCACCCTTTCTCTACCTCTCTCTATCTATATATCTATCTAACCATGCGTCTGTGTGTGTGAGACAGATGTATGCACGTGGTCGTGTGTGGGTTGGGTGGGGGTATGTATGTCACACACCTATGTACACCATTACGAACTAACCGCACACACATACACGAGCGCAACAGCTAAAGCGGCGACAGGGCAATAACAAACATTAAAAAAATACTTTAAAAAATGGAGATGACCGATAAAATAAGGGTAAAAATCACACGGACTTAATAAACACACACAACCAAGAGAAGCAAACATGATCAGAATAAAACATATAAATATATCAAACCACATACACATACACCCGAAAACACACACATGCGCAAAAACGCAAAACAGTAACACATTTTCTCAAATGAAAAAAAACAATCATTCAAATCGAAAGACATTTCATTACATATATGATGAAACGCGTTATATAAAAGTATTAAATGATAAAATAACAAAATAATTAATAAATGTTGAAAACCACTTTTTACAAATGTTGGTAGCCTTACTCCTTTACACACACACACACACACATATATATATATATATATATATATATATACATTTATATATATATATATATATATATATATATATATATATAAGCATGTGCTTTTATAGTTGAACACTGTTCCCTTGGCTTAATCATCGTTGCAGATAGGTAAAATAGGATTAACCTCTTACTAGTCTATGTAGTGGGTCATGTTGGCTGCAATTTTTTACGCGTCAGCATTTTAGTTAAACGTTATTTTTGTTCCGATGTTTCGAATCGTGCGACCAGTTGGAATACTTATCACTACACTGACGATTCCGTACGGTTTAAACGTGTTTGTATGTAGATAAATAAATATTTAAAATTATATATATATATATATATATATATATATATATATATATATATATATATATATATTTACATGTGTAAATGCTTATATATTTTTATGTACATAATTACTTACTTAAAAGAATTTTCCGATCCTTCTGAATCTTCGAACACAACTGCAACGGCGTATTATGTGGCTTATATTATGTTATACATTTAGCTTCACATACACCATATCAAAGTTAGTGTCGAAGCATTTCCTGAAAATTAGAATATTACGATTTTTGTGAACTTTCATCAATAACTATAAAACGCCAACTAATAAATATTCACAACTTTTCAGATTCGTTGGGATAGTCAAACGAAGGTTTAGGGAGAATTGTATAAGAAACAATTCTCATTTGAAAATTCAAATATTTCTGACTTGCTTTTAATTTTATTCATACTGATGCGACACTAATTAAGCAATGTTGTCCTAATTTATATTTCTTCCTAAGTTATCCTTAGCTTAAGCTTTACATTTTAGACGTATTCTTAGAAGAAATATAATGTAATGGATGTTGATCAAAATTTGACATAAGGATGTTAAACGTATTATCGGACACGGTAGTTTGTTATAAAAGTATCTGTATAAACGATAGACTATATATCCTACTGCTAAGAATTCGAACACTTTGGGAACTATACGAAAATGATCCAGCATAACATTTGTGAAGTGTGTTTATTGTATTTATTGTTTGTTAGCGACACTACTTGCGTGTTGAAGATTTACCATGTAGCCTGTATGCTTTTCATATCATACTGATTAAACTATAGTTTCGAAATAATAATGATTATATAACTATTATTATTTCAAACATATAGTATCTAAATATTAAGATTAAAATAATATAAATTGATTAATTTTTTTTCTATCAGATTTATTTTAAATGAACTGCCCGTGCATATATTTCAATAAGTGTATAGTAGGAAGTAGCTATTGATTAATTTACTTATATTTATATTAAATGTAAATTAATTTCTAAATCGTTACTTTTGAAATGCCCATTGCAATACGCGGCATTTGCTGCCTAAAAATCTGATCACACGTAACCTTTTAAATGCGTTTCATTCTTGATAAGCTAAATTATATGACCGTCACTGCCATGTTCCACTAAACACTATTTTCTTAGGGTTATACGGACAGAGTATTCGCAACGTTCTCACAATTCCAGCCTTTACTTTATAGTAAAATAAATCTAAAGATCAAGCATGTCTTCCACAATTCGGGAGGGTCCGGTCAGATCAATCTTAGTTGACTTTGCATTCTTTAAAATCTAGTGAGAACACATCTTTTTTGTATATTGCATCCTTGCTATAACAGAGGAAATCTTTCTTGACTATCGGTATTCTGTTGTTTGACCATGGAAAATGATCAACTCATCTCGAAAATGTTGTTCCAGATTGTAAGAAAGACAAAGCAATAGTAATCCTTCTTAACACAACGATGGAAATATTTTCTTTGAAGAATTTCCTTCGGCAAAGCCTCATTGCAAGAACTTTCCTTCTGTGGATCACATTAATACGATACTGTTTATATACAGATAAAAACAACGAATCAAAGGTCCACCAGCCCCTGTCGTACCATGACCTCATGAGTAATCAACGTAGGTCATACCCATTCCGTTTAATTAACACTTGTCCTCAAGTAGCGGTCAGTCTTGATCGGTAGTTTGTCATTAGTGAACAAAATAAAATAAACAAATTGTGTTATTTGATAAAATACACACAACCTAAACTATGCATGTATTTTGACATAATTGCTAACTATTAACACAACTTGCATTCTGTGCATATTTTTATATTTCATTGAACGCATTAGCAATTTCTGCGGAGCGCCTGGGTGCATTTTACCTCATTGGAATTGCCATATAAACGTACATAATTTGGTTCTTTCAAAACATGCTGTTATAATATTTTACTCTGCTTTACGTAGTTTATTTGTAGTTGTATTTTTAATTTACTGAAGTATGAATAGGGATTTTAAGCGTAACGTAATAGTCTACGTTGTAAGGTCCCTACAAAATTGTAGGTCTTTTAATCAACCATTATGTTATACTGTAACAACACTATACTGGTGCGTCCTTAGTAATATATACATATATACATACATACAGGGTGCTGCAAAAGTCGCGCATTGGTTTGTTTAGGTGATAGAAACTACACCATTTCAAGTAATTCACTAGGCATTTCTGAAAAATAATACATTTACGATCTAATTTTGTTGCAGTAGGTTTTAAAAATAATATCCTTTAAATGGGAACCATTTTCGGCGTCACAAAGACGAGCTCTAGTTAGGGCATTTTCCATTACATTCCTTAGAATAACTGGCTCTAGTTCTTGGATTTCATGTCTGATATTGTTTTTAAGCTCTTGAATCGTTGTAGGCTTGTTCACATAAACCCTTTCCTTATGATAACCCCAAAGGGAAAGGTCGGGGGCTGTTAAATCCGGTGAACGTGAAGGCCAGTTAAAATCAGAAAATCTGCTAATTAAGACTCGCCAAACAATCCCCTTAAGAGCGCCATACGTTGTCGGGCAGTGTGGGCAGTAGCTCCACTTCGTTGGAACCCCATTTCTCGGTTGTCCTGGCCTTAAGACAATGTCAATCATTTGTTGATATCGCTGTGCAGTTATCGTTACCGCGACACCTTCTTCATCTTCAAAGAAATATGGACCGATCACTCTTTCCGAGGTAACACCACACCATACGGTACATTTTAGTGGATGTAATTCACGCTGATGCACGGTTCTTAGATTTTCAATGGCCCATATTCTGCAGTTTTTCTTATTTACGAACCCGTTCAGATGAAAATGGGTTTCATCGCTCATTATCAGCTTATTGATGAACACATTTTTTTTCTCTGGCTAATTGCTGAATGTGAACAGTATAAGCTACGCGTAATTGCAAATCTGTGGGTTGTAATGCATGTACCAATTGAATTTTGTATAGAAATATATGCAATTCACGCAAAATTCTTTGAAGTGACCTTCTAGACATCCCAATCTGAGTGGTTCGTCTTGGAGTTAAGTTGTCTGGATTTTCAGCAATGCTATCCTCAACGAGTGCTACATTTTTAACTGTCCGTACTGAACGTGGTCTGCCAGATCGTGGAAGATCACTGACTGACCCCTGCTGCCGTAATCGGACCACAAGACGATCAATTATGGTCTGACTGGGAGGTTGTCTGACATCATAATGCCGACGATAGCCTTTTTGGGTTAAGATTATTGAACGATAGTTTCCGAAGTAAAGTTACATAATGTTGGTTCGTTCATCAAGGTTTATATCTGTAATATTCTGAAAAATAAGGAGTAAATTTGATTAAATATGAAAGTTGTTACTGGTTCAAACTAATGCGTGACTTTTGCGCCAGCCTGTATATACATACATACATATATATTATATACACACATACATATATATTATATAGATACATATAAATGTATATATATATATATATATATATATATATATATATATATATATATATATATCGACACAGAGAAATTCTAACCAAATATTACATACTGTGACACACTAAAACCTCATGACCGCAAGAAACAGTTGAGTAGTTTATAGACGTGTAAAAATTGCTCGTTGACGAATCAGTAGACAAGAAAAATAATGTTATGGTTTGGTAAAATTGACAACATCACTTTTGACAACATATTCAGTGTCAGCGTATGAATACATTTTAGAAGGGTAGCGTCAAGATTTCCATCCTTCAAACTGTCGTCTAACATGAATATATAGACAGTATTATGCTTAAAGAGACACTGCACAATTTAGACCTGAAAAAGATGGATGATTAGCGAATAAGCACGTAACGATAATTGCATACGTTGTACCGAAGTGAAGTGATGACTGATAACGTTTAAGTAGAAAGAGAACAATAACTTATGTTTCAGTGAAATAGCAGTATACACATAATAAAAATTACTGTGCAACAAAAGCATTTCAACTACAATTATAGAGTTTTATGTATATATTCTCTCTTCAAGAACCTCCTCATACACACCAAGAAAATTGTACAGTTGAGAATATGTATTAGTTGATTCTTAATACCCAGCAACATATATTTTATTTAATATTTACGTAAGCGGTTCAAGCAATTATTTTGACCTTATTAATGAGAGTAACTAAAACTAAATACATCCAACATCTCCCACTCTTAGTAGCTTTCTTGCTCATTTCACGATGGTCGATTTATTATTTTCAGGGTTTATCCTCAGGGAACATATACACGTATGTCCATAACTAACTGTATACACGCACAGATGAGTAACATTGAATCTTATATGCACACTATAATAACATTGATATGCTTGGCATAGAGTATTCAACTCGAAATATTTATCTGATGTTTTGTGATGAGGAAATATAACTATTTACATAATTTTTCTTCAGTATATTGTCCTAATTTATTTTCATTCCTGACACTACATGTATATTGCAAGCTCTTGATACTGTTGCGTTCAATAATAGTTGGTGAACAACTAGGAAAAAGGACGTTTAAAAGATGTAACATTTATTTGAGGTTGGTTTCACATCTACTGTCACACACAGATTCGGATGCGCAATTGGTGTGTGAATTGCCCTAGCGACTGTAATTGCTTGCGGGCGATATGCAGGTTTTAAAAAATACTGATCCGTATGCTTGATTTAAGAATGTATTGCTGTCCGGCTAAAATAGTGCCACCACAGTAATATATAAAATTGTGGGGCGGGTTGGATGGGTTTATGACCTTTAGACCGTCTGTTGATCATGTTATGCTAATACCGTGCATATTTTTTACATATCATTGATTTGTAAATAGATTTAGTTTATAGGTTAATTTCTTTGTAAAACATTCCATAGACGATAGTTTCTATGTCCCATATAGATTAGACCTTAAAAGTATGTAAATCTCTGATCAGAGTGGAACGGTAATGAGTAAACAGTCATCAGAGCTCAAAAATAAAAGCCGCATCACTAGTTTTGGAAATAATGTAATTAGAAACATCGTACAAAGAGCTACTAAAACTTGAGTTTATGTGGTAGGTTCGTGGAGAGGCTTAGGCTATCTGAAGCTGTTTAGTGTTGTGCCTGGGGAAACTTATATTTAACCGATCCAGTCTACAAGTGAAGATATTTCCACTCCGGATGAAGATGTCCATGGAATAAATTGTAAGTAAGGGGTGACTCTGTATTCACCTAACCTCACAAAACGAGTGTCCTCACTTTACTGTCATATCCAACATAATTTACGTTTTATGAGAATGGCATGAAAATAGACGTGAATAAATATAATCTGTTAATATGTGTTCGTAAAAAATATCTAAAATTGTATGTCCGATACTTCTGAATTAGTTAGTAGATACACTGTATGTGAAACCATTTTTAAATTCATGGAAGCTTTTACGAATTTTGTAAACATTAAACCCATCAATGATATGTCTAAATATAAGTAATACGTAATAGTGTTGATTGAATTTTCCTCGTCATATCAAGTCATGCATTCTAAATTTTCTGAAATCAAATCTGTTTTCACAGCATACGTTTTCGTTTTGATTACAGTGAGTATTCTATTAGTGGCATGATCGGTAGTCGTTTGTGTCAGATTTAGTAGTAGTATCAGTTGCTGGATTAGGGTCTTAATGTAGTTAACTTTTGTTAATGTACAATCTGTATTTAACGGATACATTTTAACTCCGTTGTATGAATTTTTGCGACTAGCTTTTTAGTGTGAGAATTAATTGCCGGCCAAATAAATAGATATGTATTACGATTCTCCGGTAATGTGTTCCCATAATTGATTATACTGACAGGTTGATTGCGGTGCGCGATCAAATTACTACGTTTTCCGTTTGATCTATCGCTCGGTAAGTCGAATTATATGACAACCTATAACGTTTATCTCAGCATTTCACGCTAGAATAACATCTGAAATATAGTTATAGCCTCACGAGGCAATCATTATAGATATTACTTCTTTCATTTGTACAGGGATAACATTGTGTTGTCTATGCAATGCTCATTGGTGACAGCGTACTGACAAAAAAATAGAGCTATTGTGTTCACATCAAATGACACTTTTATTAAGGCTACGTTTCTCCACATCAAAAACCAAACTAACTTTGCCTTTGTGATGAAAAACAGAATGTCGTTTGAAACAGATTTATTAATGCGTCCACATCTATAAAGGGTTAACTAAATAAGTGTATTCTCAGTTAACTAATTATAAATAGTATGTAAGTATTGACACATATATACTGATGGATAACACTTAATAATGTATCACCGTTTGTGAAAAATGCATATTTACATAGGAGTTAAGGGCGACAAGGTTACCCTCATGGAAGAAATATTTTGACAACGTGTTTCACAAAATATATTTTCTTTTAACGATACTTTGTTCATAGAAATTCCGTTTAATGTAAGGCACACGGAGGAAGACAGGGAAGTAATTTCTATATGAGCTTGTGAGATGAGTTCTTGCCGTTAAACTTATTTGTTAGTGTGTTATTTTAGATGTGACTATACATTGCTGTAAGGATATAGCTGTGCATGTTACCGATCTATCCGCCAGTTATTCTGCCACGCATTAATATGTATTGTCATCGCAAGACGTGCAGGTTGAATAAACTCATCTTATACATAGCCGGCCCACTTTTTTATAATTCAGTGTTCACACACTTCTAACAGTTAAGAAAATATCGTCTACTATGTGTGTGCATGTCTCATTTTCCCATGCAATGTAGAACATATCATCTCAAAAGGAACGTTCGTATATCGACTACCAGACAAAAAACATCCAATTTGTTACAAAAACTATAATAAATAATAATTGGGTTTACGAATATGCGATATTAATGTTTGATTTATCGCTTATTTGAAGTAAATCGCACCTGCTTATTTAGAAGAAAAACAGTGAAAATAGACTGCGTGCGTCATACGAGCAGATATACCCGTGAAAATATGTTCAGAATGTTTTTCATCAGAAAAGGCAAATGATATCAATGGAGGAAGAAATGCATTGCTGTATTAAAACGCATATATATACATATGTATTTATATATATATATATATATATATATATATATATATATATATATATATATGTATACTTAGGCAGCAAGTCCTTATCTAAGCAAGCGTTGTTGAACGTCACATCACTTTCGCGTTTGTATATCTTCTTCGTGATGTTCTCTAACTGTCGAGCCATACTTATGGTTTCAGGTGGCAATCCGTATAGAACTTCTCCGATTTTTTCGAGCACTTTCGACTTTCGTTCGTAGTCGTCTTAAGGATTAGGGTTTTATATATATATATATATATATATATATATATATATATATATATATATATATATATATATGTATATATTAACATGGTTCACCCCAAACAAGACAGGCCGTCACTGAAGACGTAAGGGGCTACTGAGAAAAAAGAACAGGGGAGAAGGTAGGGGGGCAGCATGAATTGGGATCTGCGCAGCGAAATGTCTGTTTACATTAGTTTTGAATTTCTGCATGTCAGTACTGTCGGAAAAACAGGGGGCAGGGAGGGAGTTCCAGAGGCCAGCAGCACGAGGAAAGAAGCTATTTGAGTAGAAGGCTCTCCGACATCTGGGGGCCTACACAGTGAATGAATGAGATTTAGTTGATTGTCTAGTTAGTCTAGTGAATTTGCGTCGAGGGGGCACCAGAGTAGCCAATTCATCGGAGCATACTCCATTGAAGTATTTGTAAAAAAACATAAGGATGCTACATTGTGGCGATGGGACTTTGACGTGAGCTTGGTTGACAGTGAGGGACCTATAAGGTTAGCGACTCTTTTTTAGACCTTGTCAAGGAGGGAGAGACTGATAGATGATGCACCAGCCGAGATGTGGCAACAATACTCGATGCATGGGCGGATGGTGGCTTTGTATAGATACAGGATAATGTAGGAGTTAACTAGCACGGTAGAGGGAGCCAACCTTCTTTGAGGCAGCCTTGACAATGACCTCAATGTATTTGTTCGAATTCATGATACCTGTGAAGGTTAGGCTGAGGAGTTTGAATGATGAACTCTCAGGTAGGGTGTTATTTGCGATGGGAATCGGTGGGCGGAGAGGCTACTTGCAGTTATTTAAGGAAATTAGCTTTGTCTTTGCGGAATCAAAATTTACCAACCATTTATGACCCTAATCAACTACAGCCTGGAGGTCATTTTCTAAAGAGTTAGCTATTGCCTCGGATATAATCGCGTCTGTTTTACCAACATGGCGAGAGTAAAGCGTGGTGTCGTCAGCAAATAAACCAATCTCCGACTCTATGCCATCAGGGAGATTGTTTATATAGATCAGGAACAACAAAGGTCCAAGGACGGATCCCTGGGGTACACCAGCATTCATGCCATGTTGCTTAGATGAACGGCCACCGTGGAAAACCTGGATTTTTTCTTTTGTTTAGGAAGGATCTAATTATATTAAGTAGTTGCCCAGTAATACCGTAATAACGTATTTTCAGGAGAAGCCCTTCATGCCAAACCTTGTCAAAGGCCTTGGATATATCAAGCGCTACTGCCCTAGCTTCACCTGCCTTGTCGAGTGTATGATACATGCGTTCAGAGATGACCGTTAGGATGTATGCAGTAGATCGTGCTTGTCTAAATCCATATTGGCGGCTAGATAGAAGTTTAGCATTTACTAAGTGCCGTACTTTCGCTAGATTGATTAAGGATTCAAAAATTTCGCAAAAGATCGGCAGTAGACGGCGGAAGTTCTGAGGGTCAGTTCTATTCCCAGAACGCATGTAGACAGGTGCCACAGAGGCAATTTTCCAGCTATCGAAGAAGCAAGAGTCACCTAGCCATTTATTGAAGAGTTTGAGAGGACAGGGGCCAGTTCAGCAGAACATTTTTTTAATAATATTACCGGTATAAGATCATGCCACAAGCTTTAGAGGTGTCAAGGTTTTTTATGATGTCTCTCACCTGGGATGGGGTGATGATCAGGTTAGCAAGTGTGACTTCGGTCCGCCAAGGGAATTCGGGGAGGGGGTGGCTATCTGAGTCTAAAGTAGAGTTAGAAGCGAAACGCTGGTCAAGTAGTCCAGCCTTATCAGTGGCCGTGCAAACGACATCATTGTCGTTTGATAGTGGGGAATCGCTGATTTACCATTATTCACTACACTATTGTAGATTTTCCAGAAATTGCGAGTACCTAAGGAAACACGTTTAAAAATTATTTTTACATTTATGGAAGTGTTTGCCGAATTTTTAAACATAAGCTACATCGATGACAAGTTTAACATAACTAATACTTAATATTCTATTGTATTTTCCTCGTCATATCAAGCGTCATGCATTTGAAATTTACTGAAATCAAATATGTCTTCAGAGCATACGTTTCGTTATGATTGCATTGCTTATTTTATTAGTAGAATTATCGGTCGTCGCGTGTATCAGTATTAATAGTAGTATCAGTTTCAAGATGATAGTCTTAATGTAGTTAACTTGTTACACGGTTATGTACACGCTGTATTTAACGAAGGAATTACACTCAATTGTATGAATTATTGCGACTAGTACTTTAGTGTGATAATTAATTGCTGGACAATGAAATAGATGTGTATTCCGATTTCGCCGGTAACGTGTTCCCATAATTGATTATACTGGCAGGTTTATTGCGGTTCACGATCAAATTACTTGTTATCTGGATATATCTTGAAATTAAAATATTTTCTGTTTCCTTTAATTTAAGTTACCTGCCTTTCTTTTCACGATCTGAACCATTTATGTACACGTGTGATCGACGACAAAGAAAGCAAATATGACATAAACTCCTCAAGACGTCCAAGTTTAGTAAACCCATCTTATACATAGCCGGTCCACTTCAAACAGTGAAAGAAAATATTTTCTACTATGTGTGTGCATGTCTCATTTTCCCATGCAATGTAGAACATATCATCTCAGGATGAGCGTTCGTAAATCGACTACCAGACTAGAAAACATTCAATTTATAAAGAAAAAACTATAATAAATAGAAATTGTCGTTACGAATAGGCGATATTAATGTTTGCTTTATCGGTACTTCGAACAAAATTGCACCTGCTTAATTTCTTATTAAGAAGAAAAAAACAGATGTATCGTGGAAACAGACTGCGTGCGTCATACTGGCAGATATACCCGTGGAAATAGGTTCAGAATGTTTTTTATCACAAAAGGCCAATTATATCAATGGAGGCAGAAATGCATTGCTGTATTACATCACACACACACACACACACACACACACACACACACACATATATATATATATATATATATATATATAAAACACTACTACAATTATAGGCCAACTCAGGTGTGCATTTTGTTAAATATCACATCTTTACCTTTCTTGTTCATAATCAAAAGTAAGTCTCATGGTTGTCACTGACATACAAAGAAAATTAACTTTAGACATCAATCATTCATTTAATAAAATGTTGATGATACTATATCACCCTAACGTTTACATTTCTCCAATCTATTTTAATTAATTATTCAAAGATTAATTATAATTAATTATTCAATTACTATTGGAAAATAAACTTAATGTTGATACATATTATTGCAAGATTATTTTTTAATACATTTCAAAAATTCCGACATTCTTTGAATTCATATAAGCGTTAGTGTAAGTTTACATAAAGTTAAATAGGTGGTGGGTAATATTATTTCCTGATCATTATTGTACTATGGACAACTGTATTCATCTCGGGGGTTATTATCACGCTGTTGCCGCCGATGTAACCTCTGACTTTCGTCGAGTGCATCTGAGGAATATGTATATAGTTTCGAAGTGAACTCTATGTAATCCACGGTGGTCGCTTGCTCTCTTGAAGTCAGTCATGATCAGTAAGCAATTTTAATTTGATTTTTAGTTTCGCCCATGCCGAAGATTGAACCTTCACCCATCATGTGCATGTCGCTTAGAATTAGTTATGGCTTAACAGTTTCATCTTGAAAGCAATGGCTGCTTACAATTTTCATAAATTCATGAGAATAAAATCCAAGATGAGAATGATAGTCTGAATAATCTAAATAATACAAATTATCAACCCTCATCTAAAACATTCCGTAACATTTATACTTTAGTCTGGAGTTCATGTATTTTCAAGAATCCGTGCGATAATGTCGTTTAAGTATACCTCAAAAATGTCTACGGGGTACCGTACGGTAATGAGTGCATGGGAACATGAATTGCTGTAGTGTCTAAGATCTGACCGTTTTCTTTTCTGATTCGCAAGCGTCTCTGTCTATCACATGCTCTATTATTGTCTTATTCTATACAGAGTACATGCAATAAGCAGAAATAATAAAACATTATATTAAAATAAGAAAAAACGTGTATTGTCTGCAATGATATAACAGAAACTAACAAGTTGATTTACACTCGATAGAAAGGATGTTCGCTTCACTAGAGAAATTACATAAACGTTATAGATTAAAAAAAATACCCAAAACATTTTCGCATTCAAACTTCATTTCATCTTATTTTATTTGTCAACCTTTTGTTATTGTGTGTCTCTTCGAAATTGACGTCAACGCAAACTTTGCAAGATGTCTTCTAATGGAAAGTGTTCTGAGCAGGTGATGCTTATATTTCGCATAAAATACCACATCATGTTGACATATATGAGAATATATGTTTTTAGAATCCGATGTCATCGGCTTATTATTAAATATTCCATTATCTTGAAACTATTTCTAATACTCTCATTAAATATTTGAGGAGAAGTGATATGATTTGTGGTATTATAGTGTGTGAATATATATATATATATATATATATATATATATATATATATATATGTATATACACATATATATATATATATATGTATATATACGTATATATATATGTATATATACATATATATATATGTATATATACATATATATGTATATACACACACATATGTATATATACATATATATATATATATATATATATATATATATATTGAGAGAGTTATGCGTATGTGCGTATACGTGTGTGTGAGTGCATATATTTGTTATTAAAGGGTGATACAAAATTATCTATTATCAATAAGCTTAAAATGCTATCTCGTATGCCACCACCTGGTTTCAATGGGGGAAAACTGACACCTTTTTACTCGCGAAGAAAGGTAGCTCAATAATGCTATCTTTCAAACATATTTAAATATAGACTGACATTGGCGTTTACGACAGAAGTCTTGATATTTAATGGGTATGCAGATGTTGTACTTTACATTTAATACATGATTAATTATTCATTGTAATCTTTATTGTGACAATATTTATATACAGGAACTAATTTCCTAAAATGTTACTTTCTACAGAATAAAACAGAAATATGTATACAGGAATAGTTTATATCTTACTTTTCTAAACTATATAACTTACTTAAACAATATATGTATGTCTACATTATACGCCTTACAACTTTGCTACATTTAGTAACATGAATAACTCACTTATATACGAATGTAATTGCTTTCATAAACCCTTAGGAATCAACTTGTTTTTTTAAAGCGTCACGCGAGAATTAAACTTAAATCTGTATAGTCAGTATGTTTCTAAATTCGCTGGGAAAATAGTTACAGCTTTCTACTGATAAGGACAGTCTCATATTCACTCATCTACTTATATAAGAAGTAGATCATTCGTAAGATAAAATACTGCTATCAGATATAGAAAGGAAACATACACACGGCTTTTACTTGCCTTGACAGACTACAAATTCGGCTTTGAAATACAAAAGTCGGCTATTATTTCTCTTCGCGACTAAAAAGATTCCTTATTCTTCTCTACTATACAGTCACTATCATAAATAGTGTTCGACTGGGCTTCAATCTTGGCTGGTCCATTGTAAGACATTCAGAGTAAGAACTCGCCATACTTCCACGACGTAAATGGATTTTCTTTTCTCCATTCATGTGCCAAGCGCTTGGTTGAATTTCCATTGGTATATTTTCTTTACAACAAATTCCCGCCTGTGAGAACAACGCTTTTCTGATGATTATAACTCACCGTCTTCAAATCCAATTTTTAAATATTCTTGCCATGTACCTCCTCATAAGTAATCACACGCAGTTTATGACATTGATTAATGTTAGTAACCCCATAGTGTTCCTCATCATTCAGTTGTTATTTTCTCGTCTCAGTAATTCTCATCATCTCTGTTTGTTTTGCATTGATATGTAGATACCAAATACTAAAGAGAACTGATAGTCACCCAATTTTATTTTTAAGAATGCAACCTGTCACTCTTTAAAAAAAAGTTGTTAAAAACAAAACACACGTGTATGTCCTTTATCAGACTTTCGTGGATCTTATTTATATATATATATATATATATATATATATATATATATATATAACTCAATGTATGCATGTATGTGGGTTACTGTGTGTATGTGCATCATAGAAAAAAGGTTAGCGAGTCTAGATACAATCTGAAAGTGTATTCTAACGTAGAATTCACCGTGGAAGTTAATGGGCTTATTCCCGAATATCTAACTTCACTCCTAAGGAGGCTACGAGTCATATTTTGTTTGGGGGATCAATTATTTAAGCTATTTTCAGCTTAATTTCAATTTAATTATGTATTAATTTAAATAGAAAACAATTATATAATGTAGTCTTTATAAACACAAATTGCAAGTCATACTCGAAGAAAATGCAAGCCAGTTCCTCAAATTAAACCGTTATGTCCTGTTGTCATGATATCATCCTCCCAGGTATTACCTCCTTCTTTTTGAGAGGTGTTAAGCAAGTGTAGTATCTGTTGTGTTGTCATAATGTCATCCTCCCAGGTATTACCTCCTCTTTTCTTGAGATGTGTAAAAAGTGTAGTTTCTTTTCTGCTTCCAACTTTTTATTTTTTTAAATCAGAATATTTTTTTAAAAAACAATTCCGGGGAGAAATTTTTTTAACTAAAATATTTTCTTGGGTGAGGGAGAGAACAACATTTTCTTTGTTTTTTGCAAAATCCGTAGTAAACCTCATTATGCCTTGGAGCCATGAAATAAACCGGATCTTGTTAGCTATTTTTACACGACCAGTAAACTCATGATGCTTTTTAACGAATTCAAAATGCTCATATTCACTTTACTACAAATTGCACAGCTTCTTATCATGTTTGTGAAGATTTCGGATACAAATGAATATAGCCTGCTCAAATAGCCAGACTGATATAAGTCAAATTGAGTTATAATATAGATGCTTCTGGATGTACATAGTTCAAACAATACAAACAGATAATACAACATTAGAATACAGGTTATAAAAGTAGAAATATCTACTTTGTTAAAGGGGGTGAACCAAATTGTTTTCCTACCTCGATTTCTAGGGTTGTAATCATTTGTAGTAACATTTTTATATTTTATATAAACATTTACGTACCCGCTATTCTTTAATGCAGTGTTGTAAATATTTCTATAATTGTTTAACGTTGTCTCGTCTGATGAGTTATTACTTATTCGACTTTCTATTGAGTTGAGCATGTGTTAAATCATTGAAGGAGGCTGGTTTGATTATCGATGTACGTATACGGGGGAGGTTTCGTTCATGAAGGGTTGATATTTTGTATCAGTTTGGTTAAATGTAACATCAAGCATATAAACTACTTACATTACCGGTAATTTCAAGCTTAAGGATTTGTGTATTCATTTCTTCATGAATTGTATTTTTAATATCGTCGCATTTTGCGCTAGTAGATTCCCTGACTACTATTAGACCGTCATATATATACAATTATATATATATATATGTATGTGTATATATATATATACATATATATATATATATATATATATATATATATATATATATATATATAAACCGACACACATATATATATATAGTGTATATATACATATATATACTATATATATAATGATATGTATCTATATTATATATGTATTATATATATATATATATATATATATATATATATTATGTATGTTATATATAATCATATATATATATTATTTATATATACATATTTATATTATAATATATATATGATATATATATATATTATATATAATTTATATATTATATAAGATATATGTATATAGTATATATATATTATATATATTATATATAATATATATATATTATAATATATATATATCATATATATTATATATATTATATATTATATATATTATATATAGATTATATATATATTATATATATATATGTGTGTGTATTATATATTATATATGATATATATATACATATATATATATATATATATATATATCATATTATATATATAAGAGAAAGTAATGCCTGGCAGGATGATTCATTACTTACTACTCAAACACACTTATATGTAGGAGAAGGTGATCTGGGAATGATCGTTTCGTAATGAACACACTTATAATATACAAGCTCCCCACCCAAAAGGAGGAAGTAATGGCTTGTGATAAAATAAGATGTGTACAAAATATACTACACAAGATTACAGAAGCATACACCGTTTCAATTTTTATATATTTAGGATAAGTGGAAAATAAATGTGCATTCATTCACTTAGACAACAGTAAAAGTACAGTTAGTGGCCTTGTGCACGTAAAACGCCGAAATAAAAATTAGCGGTAAAATAGTATCCATCTTGTGAGGTACGAAGCATATACGTGCTAAGGAAGAACGATAACTTTCTTTTCATATTTTTTTAGTTAACAAAATCCATTTTTATAAGCGAGAATTATCGTTTTTCCTTAAGTCACATCTTTCTACACTCTTGTAGATGGCGACTATATTCCCCGACATAATTTTTATTTGAAAGTTTCACGTGTGCGAAGAAAATTGGCATAACAAATAAAGATATTAAAATACAAAGTGTTGTTTACTAAAACATGGGTTGAATTGAAAACCCTTGTTCATGAGTAATTTTGAAATTTATTTAACTCTAAATAACATACGTGATTAAAATATAGATTAATCCTAAATAAAAGGAGGTGCGTTCCAGACAAGTGTTGCTAGAATAATCGGAAAACCCTCTTAGTTTCCCCATTTCAGTCACGATTATGAAACGATTATACAATAAGAAAATAAAGGCCAGCCTAAATGTTGTATTATTATTTATTCATGAGGGCTCGACAAATTGTAAACAGAAATTATTAAGTAGAGAAAGAAAAGTTTAAATAAAAACACTTACAATTAAAATAGAAAATTAAATTGTATTTATTTTGTATTTTAGCTTAAAACGTTTTTATTTCAGACTATGCATATTTGTATTGTGGTAGGAGAAATATCCAGCTGTTATCATTTGATCTTTTGTAAATAAACATATGTGCTTCGAAAATAACTGCATTCTGTCGCTAACCTGAGCAGCTAGCTATTATGGTGAACGAATACACAATGCACTGAATCCTTGACTAATAAAACACCCTTTACCCCCCAACAAGGCTGTTATTCCTGGTAGGACAGTGTCATGACAGACGAACCGACATAACACTGCTCACCCCTCTCAAAAGATATACAGATTGATTAAATCCAGTTTTTTTGCCAAGTCATATAAACAATATTTGTGTTTATGATTGATGTTTTATTACTGCCGGAAGATTGTATGTAAATTAGCTCCATTAAAACTTAATTCTAAAACAGTTTCTGAAACGCTATCTTTTTATAATACCATCTCTTAAATTAATGTCTGTTAATAATTATAATATTAGTACTATCGATCAAACAATGGTGTATTGATGGAATGTCGATACTACAATTTAGAAATGTATATTACAGAATATTAATTCATTATAAACTAATACGAATATCCAAATGAAGAATTTAAACAAAGAGGTTTGGAGAGTACTATATACTGGCTACCTAAAATACTCTTGCATCATTACAATTAAATAATACGAACCCGTTTTGATGTCAATATAGTAAGAATATATGTAAATACACTTCCGTATCAATTCATTTGCGTAAAAACACTATTCAATCGTTTATTCTAAAATGATAAATCTGCTATACACTTCAATGGTGATTTTCTCCAATAAACTAAATTACGCAAAGTTCAAAGATTAAAGGCAACTAAAAGACCCAGAAAAATCGACCGTATTTACTAGAATTAAGCAATTAATTGCTACTTTCGTTATTAGAATTGGAATTTTAATTTCATAAAAAAAATACTACATCACTAAAGACATAAGGTCGGTTGAACATTGGTGATCAAAAGCACACAGATTAAAAGCTCAGAATAAATGATGTATTTGATATACGATGTATATAAGTTTTCTATTGAATACATCTATTTCTTACGAACATATCATTAATCCTACTTGATGAAGCTCCTCTTGGAAATATTTTTTTTCTTCTCGTCTACAATGATTGACTTCATGAATTGTAGGCCACTCAGTAAGCATTTGCAACGTACATTGCTCGTATTTATTCTTTTTATTTATTCGTTTTATTTTTACATGTTCTTTTTTCATTACTAGAGTCAATCAGCCAGTGAAAGAAATTAGGTTGAATTACAGAATGGGTTCAATTTGTGAGTATCGATCAGTGGAACATTTGCTGCAATTCCAGTCAAATGGATTGATTATTTATTGCTCTGTGTCTCAAGGGACAAAAGACGGACATTGATATTTCTTGGCGTGTGTATGTAATTTGTTTGGAACTAAGTTTTAGCTGCGTATCTACAGTTATCTATCTTATTTATAGCTACCTATATACCATCAATGTGTCTGCCCCATCGTATATATAAATATATATATATATATATATATATTAATCAAGTTCAAATATTTTAATAAACAAAACGTATACCAATAGTTTCAAAATTCATCAATAAAACGTAATTTCTTGATAACATCATATGAACATTATAATCAACCAGTATTTTGATGTTCTCACATCTACTCGTATATGAATTAAATTCATTTAAAAAAAACGCATGGATAACGTCACCAGTACACAGCGCATGTGAATAATAGGATAAAAAAAAGAAAACGCGAGATTCAACTTTTATTCAAGGTCATGTCATCCTCATAGGTCACAGTCCGTTGACCCTTGAACTATCTCTCGCTCATTACTATATTCATACGAACGCCATTTTCCCCTCCCTCATGCTTGATTCTCTAGATTATTCAAAAACGTATGCAGAGCAAACCGTTTGAAGTGCTTACAGTTACACCCATCTCATTTTTATTGATTTAGTGACCAACTATTATCATGGAACATTATACTAGCCAACATTTTACTGAGACAGTGTAAACAGGTAGAGTTGTGTCATGTGGGTATCAATAATTTTTTTTAAATTATCTTATTTACTATATACACTATATCCTCATCTTTAAGAGATATACTATACTTGGATAGTGAAGTGTATATGTTATTATGTCTATGATGATTACATGAAATTCTGTAGTTGGTCTATCTGCCCTTTAAGTCAGTACTTGTGCCCCCTATAGGGCCCTATATAAATGTTGTTTTGTATTATGATGGTTTCTCTGGGAATACAGTTACTGAATAAATGCCACGAATAGACATACATTCATAGAATAAAGAAATAATTCTAAAGCAGTGATAGGTGAATCAAAGATTATGTATACAGAGATAACAAATAAAATGCATTCAGTCACAGAAACAAGGCACTCGCGATTTCTGGAAAAAATCTATAATAGTGTGATGAACAATGGACAAGCAACGAGTTCTCGCTATAAAACCACAATGGTGTCGTTTGCACGGCAGCTGATAAGGTGTAACTGCTTGCGCAGCATTTCGCTTCAAACTCTACATTGGACTCAGAAAACCACCATCTCCCTAAATTCCCATTGCGGACTGAAGCCACACTTGAAAACCTTTTCATCACCCCATATCACGGTCATTATAAAAAAAACCTCGGCACATCCAAAGATCTTATGCCGATAATAGTAAAAAAGAAATGGTCTACGGAACTGGCCCATGTCCTCTCCAAACTCTACAACAAATGGCTTGCTGAATCCAGCTTTCCTGATAGCTGGAAAGTTGCCTCTGCGGTACCAGTCTTCAATACTTCTGGGGATAGAACAGATCCTAAGAAGAATCGCCTAATCAGCCTACTTCCGATCTTTGCTAAAACTTTTGAATCCTTAATTGATCTAGCGATAGTCCGGCCCATAGTTAATACTGAGCATTTTTTATGGCCACCAGTATGGATTACGACAAGCACGATCTACTCGTATATCTTAACGGTTATCTCTGAACGGATATATCATTCACTGAGCAAGGCAGGTGGAGCTAGGCCAGTAGCGCTTTATATATTCAAGAACTTTGACTAGAAATGGCATAAGGGGCTCTTCCTAAGAATTCACTCGTACGATATTACTAGACTACTATTCAATATAATTAGATCATTTCGAACGAAAAGAAAGATTCAGGTCGTACTTGATTGCCGTTTATCTAGGCAACATAACACACCTGCTGGTGTACCCCCGGGATTCATACTCGGGCCTTTATTATTCCTGATTTTCATAAACGACCTTGCCCAGTAATTTTAATATGTTGCAAGTTTCGCTGTACTATTATTTCAAATTCACGATAAGTAGTGCATAAAAGACAAGCCGTCACATATTATAGTTTTTTGATTTGTAATCTGACAATTTATCTACACACATAACATTTTTGTGTCATAAAAATGACTGGTTGTAAATGCTAATGAAGATCGTAATACCGTCTTGGGTTTTAATCGAAAAATAATTTCAAATGAATTAGGTGGCCTTAACCCCCTTCAGAAACGTTCAAACCCCTTGGCATTACATTCACAGGAAACATAAATTAGACAAAATAAATAGAATACATTTCAAAGCTAGTTGCATTCTCGAAAACTTATAACACCTGCCAGTAGTCTATATCTCTACAAAGCCGCCTATGCATTAAATATTGTTGTCACATCTGGGCTGGTGCACCTTAAACTCGTCTCTTCCTCTAAGTTATGGTCCCCAAAATACTCTAATGTAATAGATCCCTCACTATCTATCAAGCTTCAGTCCCTGTCCCATTGCGGCAATATTGCATCCATGTTCCTGTTCTACAAGTTCTTCAATGGAATGTGATCTGATGAACTAGCTACTCTGTTACCCCCTCGACGTAAATGCCGCAAACAAACTCGACCATCAGCTACATTTTCTCCATTCACTGTATAAAGTCACAGATGCCAGAGGAAGTTCTACTCTATTAGCTTCTTTTCCCAGCCGCCAGTCTTTAGAGCTCTCTCCATTGCTCTTCTTGTGGGTTAATGAGTATACCGCAATGTAGAAATGTAAGTATAATGTAACCAAATATATTGTTGCACAAATGGCCACTAACGAAACCCCCTTATAATGAATGGCTTCCAATCGGCAGTAGCCCGTTACGTCTCAGATCCAATGTGTATTTTTTGGATGAATGAAATTTAATAAAACAGATAGTTGTGTGTATCTCATGACAGAAGTTGAGGAATTCCGTTTAATAGCTCCGGCAATATAACTTGACTCATATCGAATACTGCTGTGCACGATGTTATCAAGCAGTCTTGTTTTACAAATATTTAAATGAGTCATCTACTACCAGTCTTCTTTTCAAGATTTGGCTTTGTATCATATGTATCTGATTAGATGCCACGTTTAAGATGTAATAAAAATACAAGAGTTAATTTCAAACGAAGACATCGTTTGTGTGACTAGACTATTCTGCACACGTTGGGATTTACAACAATACGATACGCTGTAACCTTAGCATGGCAATAAGGCATGCATAAGTAGCTTGCCCCGCCACCGTTCGACAGGAGGATACTATAATATGATAGCATACTTTATTATACTTTTTAATATTTATGTCGCTGTGTATACATCTAAATTAAGCTTTCCATTATAACTGTAGATGTATAGGTGTACCGAATGTATCTCCCCCTCTCTTTATCTCTCTCTATATGTATATATATATGTATATATATATATATATATATATATATATATATATGTATATATATACTATATAATATATATATATATATGTATATATATATATATGTATATATACATACTATATAATATATATTTATATATATATATATATACTATATAATATATATACCATATAATATATGATATAATATATATATATATATATATATATATGATATAATATATATATATATATATATATATATATTTATGTAATTATTCTTACTTCGATTATCTCACTTCCTTAGTGATTAAGATGCAGAACAGTCCATTATTAGTCGCCCATAACTTTATAGGACGTATTTTTCGTTAATATATATTTTTATTAATTTATTTTATAGGTACAACAAACTAATCCATGGACACGTGTTTCTGGCTTACATCCGTTATCACCATAGCTAACTTAGACAAAAACTGAATGCTCGATATTTGTTTCTATAGTCCAGCGTATTATCATCAGACCAAAAAGCACTTTTAAGAATTATGTACGATTTTTCTCACCTATATATTTAATGTATTTATATGTAATTAGTTTTATTGGTGATTGCAACACCCGTTGTTTTGTTTTGTCTCACTACTACTTCGATTGTCTCACTTCCTAAGTATATATATATATATATATATATATATATATATATATATATATATATATATATATATATATATATATATATATATATTCACAATAATATTTCATAAATAAATATTAATTATTTAAATACCTACAGACATCGATGTTTCATGCTAACGCAATCTTCAGTGTAGGAACTAATTCTCAACGGTCGGTAGGCGCGAACCCCAAACACAAATCGCCACTGATTCGTAGTCGAGGATCTTATCCATAGCCAATTAGTTAGTAAATATAGAGGAATTTTAAATGTAAATAGCGAATCGGTGGCTATGTACCAAGCAGTATAGAGTGATCTACGAAACGGTGTTCGGATCGTTCATATAGCTATTTGCACTGCTTGTTATTAAAGTTACTCGAGAGTGCCCAGCCTTTGTGGGAGGGGGCTGATAAACAATAATATTTTATAAATAATTATTAATTATTTAAATACCTACAGACATCGATGTTTCATGCTAACGCAATCTTCAGTGTAGGTACTAATTATCAACGGTCGGTAGGCGCGAACCCCGATCACAAATCGCTTCGTAGTCGAGGATCTTATCCATCGGTCATAGCCAATTAGTTAGTAAATATAGAGGAATTGTAAATGTGAATAGCGAATCGGTGGCTATGTACCAAGCAGTATAGAGTGTCTACGAAACGGCGTTCGGATATGAAAAGAGATGTATATTTATACGTATATAGGTGTAACCATTAAACAGAAAATCATAAGCGAACAAGTTGGAAAACAAGTTTTAAGAAAATAAAAAATAATATCATACACACACACACACACATATATATATATATATATATATATATATATACAAGTCATAGGTAAACAGCTGTTTCGTCGTTTACGAATAATTCCTGTGGGTAGGTGTTGCTAGAGTATCGACCCGATATTCAACGCCCGAACGGTCGGCGAGATCGAACTCGACCAAATACATGAAGTAGGCGATAGTTTATGCATCTATATTTACTAATTGCTCATTACTTACTAGTATTAATTTTAAATACATCATGAACACAATTAATCAGAAATAAGTTTACTTGACTGATTAAATATAAGTTCTTTTTATCTTTATAGACTAAAAAATCTATATAATCAATCAAGTTAACTTCTTTCAAAACAACATAATTGTGTAACCCTTCCTAGTGATAAACGTTTATAGATTATTAAGATATTCGTTGCGAGACACAGTTAATTGTTTCATTCAACTTCGTATTGAATGTAATCTCTTGAGTTCGAGTCTTATTATATTTTTTTACAAATATAATTACTAATTCAGTTAAGAATACTATACAGCTAAACTTTCGTAGTTATGGACAAAATAACAACATGTATACAATTGATTCGGACTCTTTTAGAAAAGTAATTAGCAGTATTTTGAGTATTTCGACTACTATATTAATTTTGTTTTAATAGATAAAAACAAATGAAAGAGTTTAGACTGTTTAATTACTCTTACATGGAAATGTATGATCATAGGATGTGTTATGCGATATTAAACATCACCCACTTACTAATATTTAGAAAGAAAGCAGGAACTCCAAGTACAGGGTAAAACTATGCCCAGTATAACAGTAAAAGTTAGATCAATTTTAGAACGAATTGACCTTAAAATAGAAAGCAAGCAAACGTAAGAACAGTTGGGCATTTTACGAATTACTATGATATGCTTTCAGTTTAGAAAATCAAATATATTGTAAATCAGAGGGAAGAAAAGAAATTTAAATGCAACCAACAATTACTTGAATTTTATAAACATTTATAGACAGTCAGAAGGAATCATTTCTGGGCGACATGTTCCAATCGAATTTTCAATTATGACAAAGTTTTTTCTAAAGTTCTTTGGAGTGTAAATATTGCGGGATAAATTATTTCATGTTTCTGCCTGATAATGTTTATCAATCTGAATTATATATTTCAGCAATCACTTTAAGTGTTAAAAAAGGGATATGAGAATCATGCAATCACGCTTCACAACCAAAATAAGAAAAGTGGGACACACTGCGGCAGAATATACACACACACGAACATACACATCAACCCCAACCTCCAGCCCCATCCCACATACACACCAATACACCCACCCACACACACACAAACACACACACACACACACACATATATATATATATATATATATATATATATTAGTAATTTATGAAAATAAATGTATTAAGATACACCGAGGCTTCCGCGTGTCTATTCCCGGAGGAGATAGCAAGGCTAAAATGCATGGAGTTAGTTTTGCCAGATGTTTGCATATAAGTGTCAAGCTAGTTAACCAATCAGATTTTTGTTGTTCTCTTAGCCAATAGTATGGCTAATCACAAACCAAGGTTCGCTTTATTTTACTCCCTGTTTCCTATTATATGGTTCTGTTTTCTATGAGGTGACTTCCCCCTTTTAGTTTGTTGTTCTCTTGCATATTTGTTTGTCTTCTCACACCCCAATAGTCGTTTGCTTTTACTTCCGGTTTCTTATTCGATTGTTCTGTTTTTATAGGGGGCACACCCCTGTGTCAATCGTTTAATCGTCAAACAACTGCTAACACCAACTTCATGCATTTTCGCCAGGCAATTCTCTCCGTAGAAGAAATGCGAAAGCGTCTTTGTATCTTATTGTCATAAATATCTGTTCATAACTTACTACCGAGCTCTAATCACGTTTTTATCACTATTGTAGTAAATACTGACAATTGATACATTAAATATATATATATATATATATATATATATATTCATAACATGTGGATACATGAAACAATATATATGCATATATATATATATATATATATATATATATATATATATATATATATATATATATATATATACATTGAGATAAACGAAGGATCGCGGCCAAATATTTTCTGGTTAAAAGAAAAACTTTTCTATAAAAAACATTTAGTATTGCTACACGTCAGCAAACAAAAAATATAATAACATCTATATTAACAATTATATATTTCACATTAATTTTTTATACATACACCCACACCTACATACATGTCGGTCCTCTTTGTACAAGGGCTTGTCACACTGACTTGTACACGAGGATAATTACCTATACAAGTACACCTTTACCAAATATTCAAAATAACATAGTAGTCAAAGCCCCCAAAAGCTCCCTCGACATTGGCTCATACGAGGAATATGACACCTTATCCAAGTTATGTTACATCAAGTAAAAACACTTAACAGCATGCTCTACCAGAACAAATGCATTATTTCCCTGGAATTTGGAAATACCAAGAGACCAATGTAAATATATACTATAACATAATGCAATTGTAAATGGAGGAGAAGAAAAATAAAAATGTATGTTCTCAAATTTTTTACACACTAAACGTTTGTAGAAATAAAATAGAACTTTAACACAATATTCGAATGTCTATTAATTTCTTATATATATATATATATATATATATATATAAATATATAATCTGTTAGCCCCAGGTAGAGGCTCCTTGATTTCTGAGTACTTCGACGGAAGTAACATGAAACCTATATATCTATCTATCTATCTATTAATTTATCTATATATATATATATATATATATATATATATATACATAGTTTTCAGGTTCGATTATTTTCGATAGGATTCCGAATCAGAGAGCTCTATGTCCGATCAAACAGAGCATGAATACGGTTTAAAAAGACTAAATATACATTCGGATTGTACACATTATAAGTTATTTCGACCGTAACTAGGTCTCCTCGGATGTGTTTCCAATCATGATTTAAACCCAAATGGAAGAATTTTAACACCTTTATATATTTTAAAACAAAGTAAAAATAAAGAATAAAATAAAAAATAAAAAGTAGAAAAATAAAAATAATTTCAACGATATTCTATTTATTGATTGGTCTCTATAATATAGAAGGGATGGGAAGGGGTGAGTATGTTAATTAATAAATTATGGGGGTGGCATTAACGGAGTATAAAAATATGTAAAATCAAAGTGCAAAAAAAAGTTAGGTTTCCTATTTATTCAAGAAGTCAATCCTCGATTTAAAAGGTTAATATAACTGATCACGATTAAAACCTAATTGCGTTCGTTTAAAAGAATAAGAATTTTTTTTAAATTATGTAAGATTGACCGTGGAAAAGTTAATATACGCTTTCAAAACCTGGCTTCTTGGGCAGAAACATATATCAAAAGTTTCATATATCATCTTAAATATTCTACTTATGGTAAGAAGATTGCCGACTAAAGAGAACAAAACTGTAACCACCGAAATCAAAAAAGAATATAAATGTATATATTCATATATATATATATAAATGTATATATGTATATATATATGTATATATACACATGTGTATATATATATATATATATATATATATATATATATATATATATATATATGTGTGTGTATATGTATATATATATATAAATTTATATATGTATATATAAATGGATATATGTATATATATATATAAATGTATATATGTGTATATATATAAATTTATATATGTATATATATATATATAAATGTATATATATATACATTTGTATATATATAAATTTATATATGCATATATATATATAAATGTGTGTATATATATAAATGTGTATATATATAAAAATTGGTATATATGTATATATACATATAAATGTATATGTATATATATATGAATGTATATATATATATATAAATATATCCTTACATAAATGTGTGTATATATACATGTATATATATGTATATATATTAGTGTATATATATATGTATATATACATGTATATGTATATATAAATGTATATATAAATATATATATATATATTAATGTATATATATATATATGTAAATGTATATACATATATATATATATATATAAATGTGTATATATATATAAATGTATATATATATAGAAATGTGTGTATATATATATATATATATATATATATATATATATATATATACATCTGTATATATGTATATGTTACTATTTTATGTAGGTTGATGAAACGTGCGAAGTAGTTGCGGTAGTTGTATTGGTCGTGGTATTATACCAATTTACTCATGACTAATTTTCTTTACAGAAACATTTGTATTTCCTTCACGAGGAAATTACCAGGCTAATTCCTTGAATGTATATTCAAGGTTATTTTCATATCAAACTTGTGTGTGTTTTATCCAATCATGCCTGTTGCTTATTACCCTATTGCTATCTATTTTTCTACAGCCAATTTATATCGGGTTACGAGTAATATTAATTGGCCGGTAAAAAAAAACATAATGGGAACAAAACAAGGAATCCGATTGGTCAAAATCTAGCTTAGATATTTTGCTCATGAATAATAACGAAGTAAACGCCTTGTCATTGTGCTATCTAATTTACATGGATGTTTACGGTGAGTGCAAACACATTGTGTACATCAGCAGTTTGCACACATGTATTTAGTAAGAATATAGAGTGGCTGAGTTAAGATAAAGTAGAAGCAGGTTAAATAAATGTATTCAGAATTAAGAGAATAATTGTCAAATTATGAATTACGGCTCATCATATGAATTAAATTATATTGTTTAAACATTACTCGTTCATAAAAGTAAGGTATATTTTAGCATGCATTTTGTGTTATTAAAGTATCTTGAGAAAATCTCTTTGGGAAACGAACGTTAATTATTAACATGAAGCCCAGTAAAAGAGTATCGTGTTTCGAGGGAAATAATGGGTATCTAACAAAGTGGAGTGGTTTAATTGCGTGAACTTCGAACTGAAACGCGAGGCATTGGGGTCGGAAGAAAACGAAATGATATGAGAATATCACAGATGAATAAACACAGCTATTTACTTGTAAACAGAAAAATGTGTTTGTAATTTTCCTTTGTGAACTTGTATTTGCAGGTTTGTCTAAGAGCAAAGTGTAGTATTTGGCTTAAGGTAGCACTCGGTATTTTCCAAATTTGATCATGAAGAAATCCATCTAGACTGATGGAAGTTTTATCTTTGCTTAACTCGAGAATGCTTTCTTTTGGGAAGCTTGGCTTTATCTACACTACACGTATAGCACTGTGTAACTCTGCCTATATAGGAAGGCCGGAAATAGGGTAGTTGTTATTTTTTCTTTAATCATTCTCCGAATCTCTTTTGCTAGTTTAACATTGTCATCCTTATGCAAAATATGGGTTTCAGTGAACTTACTTTTCACAAATAATATCCTATCTCTATTATTTATTACTTTTTTGTTTAAAATTAGCAAACATTTTTACATCACTAACTACTAGTTGAAAGCAAGATATTTTGTTTAGCGAGTTCAAACTAAACTAATGATAGTCGACTATTTTGTTCATTGTTTTAGTTACTGTAATTTCCATAAGTTTTCTATATTCATATAGTTCCTTACACATATTTTCTGAGTAACTCTGAGCGTTAGATGATATAATATAACTATGCGAAGTGTGTATTCTTGATATACCGTGTTTGATAGATAATCCACCAACTTTCTAGAAATCAAACGTACAACTCTCTCCAATAGAAAATAGGGAAAATATAGCCGATGTTAGAACGAAAAAGACAAGAAAATATATGAAAAAAATATATGTTTCTCAATTTGGAATTGCATCAACACTCAGAAGTATACGCGCATATAGCAAAGACAAAAACTAACAATTACTTAAAAATAGCGTAAAATTGGGGAAGTGCATGTTAACACAAGAACAAACAAGAAACATTTTTAAAAAAATCAATAAATCTGTTAAGGAATGAGGAAGAAATTCGATTAAGAACTCAATGAATAATGCATATTTTCCACTGGTTGTTTTTTAATCCAACATGACATTTTGAATGTATTTCTTTTGTGTTGATCTAGTCTGTATAGCTACAAACTATTATTCTTTGCTTATTTATTTATTTTCAAAAAGCATTTCATAAATGCGGACCATTTTTATCTAATAACGGAGTAGTCGATTATAAACTACGAAAGCCAACACCAAATATGAAGGGAAGCATGAATAGAAGAAGGGAATGTGTTGTATACATTGTATCACATTACGCAATCTTCCCAGACATTCCTAATTCAGGGGCGAAATGGGCTTATTTTCGTGTGTTATACGCATTTATTTGCAAGTAAGTGACGGTTGTCCTATATAGGTATTGTACGCTTATTTAGAACGCTAAAGGTTTAGGTAAGTTGGTTTGTTTCCCCCTTGTTAAAATAAACCCCTCTTAATATGTCCTTCGTATATTAATACGAATCAAAAGAGATGTTCCCATTATGCGTCTATTTTATTAGCGGTATAGGAGTTTAAACTTGGTGCCCCGTGAAAACTCAGAAAGAATCGGCATAAGAATCCATTCTCATGGTCGGCTCTGCCTCAGCGTTTGGCAAGCAAAGACGTGACAATAATGGCAAAGTTTATTCTCCATTCATTGCTGTTTCCATGGAGTAACCGTTCCTGACTTCGCCTACAATCGCTGAACCTTATTGATCTTTGTGTTAGTAGTAAAAACCTGCAACCTTGCAGATCAACTAATAGCTGCGACCAACAAGGAGTTTTTCATGCAGAGCAGATAACTATGTGGCACTATCTACATGAGCTTCACATTTGCTTAATAAAAAATACAAAATCAACCAGAGAAACCACAATGGTAATGCAAACTTTAGCATAGCAGATCAGTACTTAAACAAACATTAAAATTGCCTCAGTCTCGAAAAGATTGTTTGTGACGGACGATAGAAACGAAAAGGTCTAGTATCAGAATAAATAACACAGTGTACCCTTAGCCAGAAGTACAAAAGGGTATTATGTCAAGGTATTATGTCAAGGATGTATACTTGACTGATGTAAAACTATCGAACTTTTCGATTCATGAGATTCGTGAGAAAAGAAGTTGATAAAAAAAGAAGAACACGTAAGTGTTGCCAATCTGTGTGGCTTTTGATGGAAAGTTAAATCAGAAATGGTGTCTTTTTAACATAGGATGATACAACGTTAAATAATAACGCGATGAGCTGAAAATATGTCAATCTATATCTGTCTATATCTCTCACTTTGACCTTGCAGCTTAGCAGACGACCATGCGAATGAATAGTTAATCTTCCGCGACTCTCTATTGAATTATTCTTCATAATTTAAATCAGAAATATATCAGTTGTGTTAATTTTACAGTAAAGGAAGTGCCACGAGTTCGAAACGATATTTACAACATACACACGCATGACAACTTCTTAGAAAACAAAGTGTGATGTTATGTTAATTGAAGTAATTTACTTTTTGTAAATAAATGGTTGCATGAAGCTCATCACGTTGGCTTTAAAATTGACAGTTTTATAGCTATATAAAAAAATAAGTAGTGGACTATAGTTGGGGACAATCCAAAAGGTCCCATTTCGTAAGCTACTATACCGATGTGTAAGAGAAGGAGCCATTCATTTTCCAGGTTTACTCCACTTATCCCTTACAGCGAACAAGAACATATCACGTGTAGTACTTTTATAGTCCTGAGAGTTTAGCAAAGGGGCCTCACGTACTATTTGTTAGTCTTTGGTATGATTCAACATAAGATAAACCCCCTACATCCCAACCAAGTTACGATATCTCTTACCAAATACCAAATTAGCTAAAAATGTAAAATATTGACTAAATTTACGTTTTCAGGGAGGAAAATGCGTGAATTATTCAAGTGATGGTCGGCTAATGAATACCGTAGCCACTAAGGCAGTCGATTATACTGTGTAAAAATACAATTATAATTATAATAATATACGCATTAATATAAATTATAGAGTCACATACTAACTTGCGTCAATTAATCGTGTACGCCGATACGCTGTCACTAGTTATTGTGATTTGTATTAGCATAGTCATAATGGTCCGTTTAATCATAAACAGACCGACTACGCGAAAGTTAAGTATATTTATTACAGTAATGCGTTTAACGAAGAAAAAGCTAATGCTGTATGGCTGATTAATACTGTCGCAACAAAGGCAGTCTAGTATTCAATAATAATTATGATACCCTATGCACCAATATGAACTTATACACAGTCATATATCAACTTGCGTTCAATTAATCCTATACGCTGAGACGTTTGCAATAGTTATAGTGATTTGTCATTACGTAGTAAGAATAATCTGTTTATGGTTAACCTACGCGAACTAGTGCTTATGTTCTGTAGATATAAGTAAGAGAAATCCTTCCAATATTCCGTCCGTTGAATTAGGAGTAGCTCCTGTTTGGAAATTACCCGTATTCCCAATAAGTATTACGTCCGTTCTACTATGAAACTCACCGATCTAAGGTGTCATTTTCTTAAACACTATTTGAGTTGCCAATACTTAACTGTTTTAGACAGGAAGAAGATTCGCCCATTAAGGTAACGCATTGGCTTGTCACTCAAGACTCTCGCTACAGATGTAGAACTAATCAAAGCCAGTTGCCCGAGACAGGGTTTAATTACTTATAGGCGAGACTTTCGGAAACGATGACACGCAAGTCGTATGGCCAGGCATTAGTTAAAGACCTGCGAACAGCATTAGTGACTATTATTTAAAGGCTTTCAAAATCAATATTCTAGAATGGTTTTACGCTGCTAATTAGAATGAGTCGCGCACACTTGCGCGATTTTCGGATACGTTATTATCGTACGATATCAGCATTATCAAATACTGTTGAATAATAGCAAGTCTTTACATAAGGTAAACTAATCAACTGAAAATAAATATGAAATGATGTATTTTTATTTTATCCTTAATTATTACTCCGTTCTTTCGTGCTTGCAACCAGACAGAACAGTTAAGGAAGGTACGTTCATGCACATGTGTAAATTTTATCACCGACTTCCTGCGCGTTAGTCGCTGCCTTTCGGTCGCTGAGTGAAGTGCTACACAACGTGTTCATCGGATTTCCGATTCTCTCAAGATGACTAACCGTGCTGAGCAAAGGTACTCCAACTCATTTTGTCAGAAGTGTTGTTCTTCTCAAAGCAAAAAACAATCGTAAAATTCTACAGGTAATTGGAGAAGATGCGATTGGTGTAAGACACATTAAGGAGTGGTTCAACCGATTAAAAAATGGACACACACCAGCGGAGAGTGAGAAGCGTTTTGGCAGGCATCAAACTGCTAGGTTGCAGTTGTTGTTGAAAGAGTGCGAAATTTGGTGATAGACGATCGTCGTTAAACTGTGCGAGAGATCGCCCAATACGTTGGAGTGAGTAAAGACATGCAATGTTGCGTGATGATTTGAACATGCAGAGTAGGTGCGAAATTTTTGCTCAACTTGTTGCCGGAATAACAAAAGGGCATCTGTTTTCAAGTTGCAGATCCATAGAATTGTACATCACAGATACGCATCAGAAGGACACACAGTGACAAACGAGTACTATCAAGATGTTCTCCGGCCTCTCCGTGACGCAGTTCGGCGCAAAAGATAAGTCATGTTGACGGCAAAAACTGGTAACTGCATCACAACAACGCCGCCGCACATTCATCCCAATTGATCCCATAGTTCTCGGTCAAACATTGAATTCCAGTCGTTCGCCAACTTCCCACGGTTCCTTGCGACTTCTGGTAGTTTCGAAAATTTAAGACGACATGTTTCCATTTTGAGACAAGATCATGCGGAACGCGACGGCGAACACGAACACTATTCCAAAAGACGACTTTCTTGATGTGTTTGCGGCAGTGGATTTATCGATAGGCTATGTGTGTGCAAGCACCAAGGGCCTACTTTGAACGGAATAAGTTTCTCAACCTCGTATGGTATTTAAACTATTTGTCTGGCCTAAGTGCGGATCCTTTTTTAGACAGGCCTCGTATTTGAAAGACCCGGATGATATCAATGTGAAAACAGGCTGATTTTACTATTGTTCTTTATCCTCGCATGGAAACGAATGAAATGAGCTGTCTTGAGAGTCTTGCATCTTACATGCGGCATATATGACTCGCATAATGAATTGACAATGTTGTAGCATGGTGTATGCTAAGGAGGAACTTGATCGGGTTAAACCTAAAGGGTCTGTTATCCTGTCTTCCAACTTGATGTTCATCAAACTACTTAGGAAATTGTTCTGTTTCTTGGAGTATTTGCTAAATACCGTCTAAGTTTCGTACATTTTTTGTTATGTTGTGTTTCCTTGTTTTTTTTTGCTTAATCGCGACTTCGTAATATTTGAATTTCAATTGAAGAGTGCCCATCTTTTACTAAACTGTTTTAAAATACACTTTTGGTTATATTGTTATTTTAAACAACGCTCTTAGACCGCGACTTGCTGATATTTGAATTCTAATTCAAGACTAATCTACTGCCACTTCCATACCTACTTTTTAAATAACAGTTAGAATGAACATTATGCACTCATCAGTGTATACACATAACGTTAATTAAAAAATTATTTAGGTATGCCTAGTAAGTGTTGGGGTATTTACCGTCTCATCTTCTCATACAGATTAGCGCCGTCAAATGGATGTTCAGGTTGGTACGAACACCATTCTATTGAATTCCCGACCGACCTAAAAAATACTAACCGACAAACCGTGTTTGAGTTCTGTTGTATCTATAGCTCCACTTCAATTAGAGATGGAGTCAACAGTATCATGAGCGTGACCATATATGTTGTGTTAAACGTTGAAATACCATTTTCTGGTGTTAACTTACGGATAAGATAGTCGCATATTACTTTAGATTTGTAATTGCATCACTCCATGAGACGTTGCGATTTTAAAGTCAGTAAATTATATAATCATTTCGACGATATGCTGATAAAGAAAATAAATACCTCATGTGGATAAAATAATAATGAGCTGGTCAATGTCGGCACATTTATGATTCCTTCCGTTTACGTTATTATTTGTCAACGTTTTACTAAACATATTTTGCACATAAAATTGATTAGAGTGTACAGTATCATAATATCCTCTGACGAACATGCCTCGTGGATGGAAAACCACGGACTGTTATCCACTAGTCTCTCCTTCTTAGACTGGGTCCAAAACGAGTCGCTAATAGGTCCTTTATTATTCACCACGCATCACCCTCTGTCTCATTGTCGTAATGTAGCATCTCTGTGCTTATTTTTAACGCACTTCAATGGAGTGTACCATAATGTGTAATTCTTATATTGATCTTTTGTTGGTATATAGAGACTAACCGACACGATATGAACACTCAGTTTCTCTCGAATCAAACACCTAAAATAGTAGATAGGACCGGGGATTTTCCCCAGTTTCATGGAATTATACAGAACGGATCATCTGAAATATATACTGCTCATATGATGCCAGTTAGTGTATCGAGGTATAATTTAAACACAGAGGACATTTATGGATCATATCACTTAGCAGTCATACAACCGACTAGTATCTTATATCCCTACAAAGCCACTACCCGACCATGTATGGAGTATCGTTGTCACATTTGGGCTAGTAAACCATCAACTAGTCCTTCCCTCGTAGACAGGGTCCAAAAAGAAGCGCTACTCTAATAGGCCCCTGTAGGTCTCGAGATGTCAGAGTACTGATAGATGAATATCAAACCGGGGTGTATTGTTAGTTACACTGCATCATTGTCGAGAAACTCTATGTAAAACAGAAATACAACGATTATCATACAGTTATGACTGAACCTTACTGGACAAATCTGGCAATAATTAAAATGTATGAGCACAAAATATAGTTAGATTGTGAATTTCATCTAACTAAATATAGATTAATATCAGAACGATGTGTATCGTTAGTTGCACTGTATCATTGCAGAGAAACTCTATGTAAAAAAGCGAAACAACGACAATCGGACATTTATGACTGATACTTACTAGACAAATCTAGTAAATATTAAAATGTACGTGTACCAAATATAGTTTGATTGTGAATTTCATAGAATCAAATATAGTACTCGTTGAAAAGGCAAGAAAATCTAACAAACCAGACATATAACTTAAATACAGCAACTTGATCGAAACACTAAATGGACCATCCGGAAAATTTAAAAAATCAAAATCAATCTCATCCAGCAAAAACACTCCGTGTTTATTAATAATGTTTGCCTAATTTATATATATATATATATATATATATATATATATATATATATATATATATATATATATATATATATATATATATATATATATGTATATATACATATATACATATATATATATATATATATATATATATATATATATATATATATATATATAATAAGTGTGTGTTTGAGGTGTGTAGGTGTGTAGGGGGTGCACACGTGTGTGTGTCTGTTTTTAACTTAAGGTCTATCAATTTTTCTTTTTTTAACTCTAACATTGCCACATTCATATAATATATGTCGACGTATGTGGATTTAAATAATGTGGCCTGTTTTTATCCTTATATTATTTTTTGTGTTTGTACTTATTAGTGTGGTGTTGATCTACGTTACCGTTGTCTCCTCTCTTGCCAGAACAGCACGACGATAATAATGGAAATGGATCGAAGAGTAACGAGGACCGATGTTTCAAGGCAAGGCAGGTGCTTGCCTAATGGCACTGTTATTAAGATTTATCGCCCTTTGTAATTACTTCCATCAATCATTGGCAAGAGTCGTGGGCCAATGCCTGAAACCATTAGCTTTTAAGCTCTTCTCTCGTTCACATTTCACGCACAGTTTTCTGGATACAGAGATATTCATATTTAGCGAGGGAAAAATGGGTCTTAAATCTGTCCTCACATTAACTTACACTAGGCTATGAATTATTTTCGGGAATTATATGTTGCATATTTGCCAAGCCTTTATTTTTATTTGATTAAGTGTTACGCCTTTATTTTAAATAATATATATATATATATATATATATATATATATATATATATATATATATATATATATATATATATATATATATATATATATATTATTTATGGTATACGTACTAAAAGTAATCAATCGACACGTGTTTCTGGCTCAATGTCGTCATCAGCGTGGCTCACTTAGACAATGGTCGACCCTTCGATGTTTATGTCACTAGTCTGGCCTTATAACCCTCGACTATTACATTTTGCCAAAAAATGTGTACGCACTTTATCACGTAGATATTTCACGTATTTTTATGTAATTGTATTTCGTAGGTAATTGCAGCGTTTGTTTTTTTGCTTTGCATTATTCCTTAATTGTTGACTTCCTAAGTGATACAGATTAATGCAGATTTTTACCCCTTAACAGAACCCTTTAAGTTAATATGATTTATTTTCCGATTATATATATATATATATATATATATATATATATATATATATATAATGTTATATTTGTATATATATATGTATATATATGTAATTTTGTATATATATATATATATATATATAAATATATATATATATATATATATATATATATATATGTATGTGTGTGTGTGGGTGTACTCGAAATATATACAGAAAGTATACATCGACTTGTATAAGCAAAAAGAAACACAAAAAATAGCAACAATAAATATATGCATATTGACTATGTTTAACGAAGTACACGAGTGCTTTTACTTACCCTAATACCTATGAGTTTAGTTCAATACCGTCCAA
>OY744515.1:132323523-132326023 GCA_963556195.1 Sepiola atlantica
GGATGACTTATTTTGGTGGGTAAGAGGTGTATGTTAGATATGGTTCGTGGTTGAATGTGTGTTAGGATGAAAGTTCATATGGGGAGGGGCCTATTTGATTGTTTGGGTGTGTGATTATTTAATATAGGAGGTAAGTAATGAGTGGTGGAAACGGAGTATGATGAGTGTTAGATATGAGGGTTGGTCAGTGGATGAGAGGTAGATATTATAGAATAAACGGTGAGTGGAGCTGGTGACGCTGATTGAGTGAGGGGTTTAATCTGGAGATGACGATTGATTCTGTGAATCTTAGGTCACCAATGTTTCTTACAGACGCCAAGATCGAGACATGAATATCACGCTGAGTGTTTGAGCACATCTCTGTGTGTTTGTGGAAAGAGGATATACGGGTATTCAAGTGCTCCTTGATGCGTAAGTGTAGCGGTCTTGTAGTGTTACCGATGTAAAATGTGTTGCATTTATTGCACTGTAGTTTGTAAACACAGTAAGTGCGATGGCACATACCTGTGTTGGGGATAGGGGAATTGGCTAGGGAGCAGGAATCGGGTGGGGGGGGGGGTAGTACTTTTTTTTAGATAGATGTTCGCGTAAGGAGGGGCCAGTATGTGTTAGTTGTATGTCAAGGTTTTCCTTATGTATTGCCTTGCGGATAAAGATGGTGATCTTATTGCTGAAGAAAGGGAGTTTTAAGAAGCATGTGTTAGAGAGGGTACGGGGTCTACTTGTTTTGGGCTTATTCAGGTGGGCTATGGTGGGGGCGGGGTAGCCATACGTGTGGATGGTTTGGTGGAAGTTTTTAGTGTGTAATATTTTGTCAGCAGCAGAAGAGCATTTATTTTGTATTTTAGTGATTTTATTATGGGCATAACTTAATTCAGCTTTTGTGGGCAGGGCAGACTTAAAGTGTATGAAAAGGTTTTTGCAGGCAGGTTTCCTATAGAGGTTAGTATATATAGAGCCGTCTTCGGTGATATTAAGGTTTAAGTAAAGGAGAGAGAGTGAGCCGGACTCGTTGGTGTGTTCTATGGTGATTGGTATGTGGGGGTCGGTGTTGTTGAAGATGCTGAATATTTGTGTGGCTACTTCTTGAGAGGATGTAAGGATAAGAATGGCATCTATATATCTAGAGAAGAATATATAGGAGAGGCAGGAGTTAAGTGCTCGTTGCTCTTACCGGTTCATGTAGGTGATGGCTAAGAGACCGGAAAGGCTAGAACCCATGGGGAAACCGGTGATTTGTTTGAAAATGTGCTGCTGAAAGGTAAAGTATGTGTTGTCGATGATGATGCATAAGAGATTGTGGATGTCAGTAGGTGTCAGTCCGAAGAGCTCTAGGTTGTCAGAGGAAGATATGTGGTCGGTGATGAGGTCTATGGCTGGGTCTGCGGGTATTGAGGTGTAGAGGAGGATTACGTCTAGGCTAAATATATAGTTGTGTGTTTGTAGTTGTTGGCGTTGGAGTGAGTGTAGTCTGCTAATTTCTTGGTCGGAGTTGCTGACATGTGCGGGAAAGGTGGAGAGTAGTGGTTTGAGAAGTTGAGAGTGAAGCCAGGAGATTTTATAGAGTGATCCTCCAATACTAGAGACTATAGGTCTAATGTGTGTGTGTGTGTGTGTGTGTGTTCGTCTTGTGTGTTTTAATGAGGTGGTAGAAGGTGAAGAATCTGCTATTTTTTGTGGTGAAGTTGATTTTGTATTTTTTAGAGAGGTTACGCGTGAGACAGATTGGGACCAGGTGTTGTTAATGGAGTTTTGGACTAATGGGGCTGAAATGTTGGGGGCGGGGATGTATATGTTGTTGGTGTTAAGGTGTTCGAGAGCGAGTGTGTAGTACGAGTCTTGAGAGATGATACAGAATTCCTAGCCTTTATCAGAGGGTAAGTAAACTAGATCTTAATTTTTCAGGTTTTCTAGGAAAAGGCGTTCGAAATATGGTGATGTTAAGGGTGATGTGGGGTTGTTCTTGTTGGAGTATATAAAGGCTCCTCTGTTTTAATCTAGAGAGTTTTTCATCAAGTAGGTGGTAACTAGGTGGTGGGTGTAGTGTGTGGTCAAGCTGGTAGACAGGGAAGGACTTTGTAGCGTTGGTTGGATTATTAGGGATGTCTAGGGTAGGTTGATTAAATGCTGTGAGCTTTTTGAGGTGATAAGCTGTTCTACCGAATTGAGTCTCGATCTTAAGTTTTGTGTGGTCGTTTAGCTTTTGGGTGTTGATGAATTTGGGGCCAAGGCTGAGAAGTTCAGTCTCGGCAGTAGTAAGGGAGCCAGTGAGGTCAGTGACCATGGGGGGGGGGTGCTAGTTAGGTGGTTGTTTGAGTTGTAGGTTCTGGGTGTACTAGTGGTCTTGGTGATGTGAGGTTGGGAATATTTCTGGGAAAGCCAAGTGAATTTCCGTTTAAGTCTGTTTATCTCAAGGTTGAAACAATGGTGATAGGCATCATTGACAGCTGTAGATATATTGTGTGTCGATTGTTCTGCGGATGTAGATAGTGAGGAGTTG
>OY744515.1:132331023-132338523 GCA_963556195.1 Sepiola atlantica
AAAAAGCTCTTAAAAATATAATACATCGCTATATATCCCCCACCAATTCTGATGATAAAATACGATTTATCATTTATTATAAAATAATGAAAACATCAAACTATGTTGTTAAAAATAACACTTCTCAAACCCAAAATACATTAGGAAGAACCAATGTAATATATCAGTTCCAATGCCCTAGGGGAGAATGTATCTCCGACAACAATAAAACAAACTAATTCTTACATAGGTTTCACTTCCACAACACTATCGCGAAGAGTCACCCTACATCTCTCCGACACTAGCTCTATATGCCAACACCTAAAAAAACATAAGTGTACCCCCTCCCAATATAGAAACATCCTTGTTAACAATACCAAAACAATACACCATGATACCAATATCAAAAAACATCCCACAATTAATAATGTCTATTATGAAACAAGTTGCAATATTTTAAAGTGTCTAGCATAATAATCAACATTATCAAATTCTTAGCCATTAGGTAGCTATGCGTTTGAATTGTATGCACTTTCTTTAACGTCATCAATTTAATGTAGTCAATTTCATTACGGTTTAAACAGCCACACTTTTAAATCTATTATATGTGTAGAACGCTTCACGCTCTCATATACATTTCAACTTTACAGACGCTTTTTCAAGTTATAAACTACTTGCCGTTATAATTAAAAAATGAGCACAACAGTAAAGTCATAATTTGTAAAGACACTACAACTGATACTGCCTGAAGATGATTTGACGATTCAAATAAAAAGTACTTGTAAAAAAGAAAAAAAGAATGCAACAAGAAACCCATGATCCATATTTACATCAATTTGACCGGAACATTAGATGGACAATTCGGAAAATTTAAAAAATAAAAAAAGTCGCATCAAACAAAACCAGTCCGTGTTATTTAATAATGTTTGCCTTAATATATATATATATATATATATATATATATATATATATATATATATGTATGTATGTATATATATACATATATGTATATGTATATATGTATATGTGTGTTGATGCTGTATGTGTATTTGTTTATATATGTGACTATGATCAGGTGGTGCATGCATGTTCTTTATGTATAGTACATGCCCGATTGTAGGGGATGCATAATTATGTAAGGATTAGTGGGTCACTACCGCGGGTTAGTGGAGGCAGCAATGCAACTATATACCTATTTATTCTCATTTTTTTAAATTTGTATTTTTTCTTTATTTGCACTGTATTTGCTTAAACACTCCTCGTACTTTTTCATTTTGACTACTCACATTGTCGATGTATTCATAGACTTTAATTTAGTTGACAATAACTTTCCTGGCACCACTTTTTCCTGTGCAAAAAAATTATTGAGTTCTAAAATTGTAAAAGTCATCATGGTAGCACATACACACCCGCTTACTTGTTTGATTAATTTAACTTGCGACACCAGCTATTTTCCTTCATCTCTTACACCCCCATAACTCACCCATCTTCTTTTACCCACCCACATTAAGTCCCCAGTTTCTTCCCGGCGTATTATCTATCATACAATCTCCTTCTCCCTACCGCCATGTATGTCTGCTTTTCTACCAATAATCTAATTATATTAGCCAGATTTGCCCCGAGTACTAGCCCCAGCTCCTTATCTGTAATCAATCTAAATTTTAACACCTTACGGGAATAAACTAGAATATGACTTTTACCTTGCTGACCAAAAACTTTGACATTTAACTAAATATTTTATAATTCGGCCCTTTCTGATCTTCATTTCGTTTTCCCTTTTCTGCCTAAATATAATTTTGATCTGACCTCCATTAACCCCCACCCACTTGTCTGTTTCCCTTCCTTTTTCGCTCTCTCTTCTTTTCCTCTTTGGATCTTACCCCTACTTTCTGTCTTTCCATCCTCTTCCGTTATTTTTCTTTCTTCTTTGTTCTCTTATCCCACCATTTAAAATAATAATTATTAAAAACAACAGTCCTAGAGTTTATTGAAAACTTGTTGCTGCTTTTTCCTTTGAATCCGTTTCATAGAAAACGGGAAAAATTACGTTTTCTCAGCGTGGCGAATTTTATATAATCTTCCCTCCATAGACTACAGACTTGGGTGGAATCATCGTCGCTGGATCTGTACACGAATAATTTTGGATTTAGCAACACAGCTGAACCTCATACTACTTGGATTTTTGTTTTAGTGACACTCCTATACACTGGAAAATACCCGTTGTAACTTTTAAACTTTTTACATCTTCATCTGTCAACCTATCCATCATTAACTTCCTCTGGTGATAAGAGAAGAAAAATAAATATTTTTATTTACTAAACGTCCTTGTTTTGAACAACCGAAGATTATGATTTGCTTCCCATTGCAGGTCTAATTATTTTAATTGACTTATTATATATTTTGCCTTATCCAGTATATTAAGCTCTCCTTAGCTCACAATAGGTTCAACTCTCTAAAAGTTTACCTTTTAGTTATAGATTTTCATAATTACGCTCATCTTTAGTTGAGCGTTCATCCTACTTGTGATATGTTCAACAAGGAATGTATCCCTCTATCTTCAAGAAATATTCCAATCCCCTCAAACGAGGCATATATCTGTAAACTGATCCAAGCTACGAAGAAGTTCATCACTAATGTTCGGTGGAGGGCTTTCTACTACGACTTACGTAGTGGATCAAAGGACCAGAACCCCGATACTAACATCGCGACAACTCTTATGAATGGTGACTCGACACTTCCTATGAACTCCTCCAGGGTAATGAAGAAACTGGAAAAGCAAGCCGCGTCATGGTATTGCCTGAAACCGTCTCCATTTCCTGGGCAAAATCATAACCTCAATTTATTTGAAGATTATTAAAAATATTAAATTTAAAAGCACAATAAGCATTTTAACCCCATACTCAAAAAAATAATTGTTTTACTAATAAGATTAAGAAATACCCTGATATAGTAGTCCCTGCAGATAAGACTAAAAAATACTACACATTAACTCAAACATACTATAAAAACTTTACTTACAAATAACGTAATGCATCTTGTATAAAAGTACACTTATAAGCACTCTCAATACTATCAATTCGGAACCAAATCCCTACTCACCTCCTAAAATGTCTTGAACTACACAGAAATCCTGACCCCAGCAACACCTAGATGTACATTAAGGCACCATGAAATAGATTTTCTACGAATACCCTACCATTAGATTAATTTGCCTTTCAAAATCGGATTTAGGCATAATAAGCAAAAACATATCAGATAGAATAATCCCAAGCCTTGAATGTACAATTTCTCATACTCTTTGGCAATCCTCAGAGGAGGTCTCTAGCTGGTTCCTTAACCTTAAAAACAAGTCAACCCCTAATCTTAATTTCATTACGTTCGGCATCGATAATTATTACCAATCTATTTCCCCCATTCTACTTTATCAAGCCTTGATATTTGCTAAAATAACGCATATTTGACTAACTTAGAAATTAAGCTGATTACCCTAGCTAAAATCCCTTCTACAATGTGACAAACAAATTTGGACACGGAAGGAACACCTATAGCGGTCAGACATAAGATCTATTCTTTCTTGTCCCCTGTGAGCAAATTGGTCATACACTGACCAATCGGCTTGCAGTGCGTATGATTTTCTAGCTGTCCCCAAACAGAATATTTTGACAGTTTAGTCTAAGGACGACATCGGCAGAAAGAATCGAGACGCGATCAAGGAAACAACTCTCTCCTGCATGACCATCGTTACAGCTGCAGCCACAACGTTGACGCTTCTTTGATTTTCCTTTCTGGACACTGTCCAATAGTTTGTTACTTTACCAAATAGTAAAGTAACCCTTTTAAATAAATTATATTTCGTATGTTGTTATACAGTGTCTGTTTGCTTGATTCAATTTCGTGCATATAGATGTTAGAAGCATATCAACAATGTGACTCCCGACGTTTAAAATAATAAAATAAAAGTGCACGAATTTGAGTTAGGCAAATAAAAAAAATTCGAAGTATTTCAACAGCGAAACGATTAAAAAAAAACAAATCTTTTGAAAGAGTCAACAAACAACAACGAAAATTAACACAAACAACTAAAGAAAATCTTTCGCGACAAAGGAAAAACAATACTTTCTGATATATATATATATATATATATATATATATATATATATATATATATATATAGACAAATTTCAATGAAAATCAACAAAATACCTTCCAACAAAAACATCAAAAGAGAAAAACAGCGCTAAGAATTAAAGAAAAACTTTTCACAAAAACTAGAAAAAATATTTCATTAAAAATAGTAAAGAAAAGCCTTGTGAACATAAAAATATAATTTTCATAAAAATCTTTTTTTTCCAACCAAAAAATAAAAAGAAAGTCTGTCAAGAAGCGAACTGCATAAACGAAAACAAAAATAAACTCGCGCGTCCGTTGCGTCTACAACTTTTACTTCCTCAAAAGATTTCTGTCGTCTTCAACAAGTCAATTTAATTGACGAAACAAAAAAACATTTTTCCCCCTCTAAACAAAAATACGAATATTTTTGTTCCCTTCCTGAAAGGCTCCTCTAAAAACAAATTTAAGAAATATTCAATGGTGAACAACATATTTGATGAAAGCAGACAACTCTTTTAACCTAAGAACAAAAATTAAACGAACACTTTTTGTTTATAGGTTCTTCACATGACCTGAGTAGACACATTTTTACACAAATAAATGTTCACACCTTTTCTCTGTCTGCTCTGTATATTTATCTTTGGCTCTCAACATAAATATTTTCTAATTCATTCTGTTTTCACTCTACTGTTTCCCTAATGTTTTTCCCTCATTTTTCGAATTGATTTTTTGGTCCGTTGATTAGGAATACCCCCTCACCCCGAAAGATGGGAAGCACAGTACTTGCCTTTGCCGCGACGTTCGAGTTTTGTTCGCCCAACTAGAATCATATTTTGCGGCAAATACTATCGCGATGCCGCGGTGATTGCACATATTATTTAGTGCATTCCCAGCGTCATTGACGCCAGTTGTCAAAGATCTTATAACTGACACACCCTGCGGTTCCACCTACGACAGCATCAAACGGGAGGTCCTGTTCCGGACCTCACTCTCGGCAGAAACACGTTTCCAAACGTTAGTACATGACGAGCATTTGGGGGGCCCCACGCCAAGCGAAGTGTTCCCTAAGATGATAGTGCCCTCATTAAACAACCTTTTTTTCGAGGCTGCCGCTTAAGGTCAAAACTACCCTAGCACCCATGATGGAGACCAGCTCCGTGGACGTAATAGCTTCGTCGGCGGATAAAGTGATGGATTTCACTTATAGACCTACCACCGCGTCTGACCCTCGGCCGCAGGCTGAAGTCTCTTCGTTTTCTGCCACCGCTAGAGACCCGAGCCAATCAGCTACGTATGTTGCTGTACTTGCAGCTATAGAGCGGCTTACCAGAGAGGTTGATAAGTTATGTATGAGGTGGCAATCGCCCAGACGCCGGTATCAAAGCCGTTTACCATCTCCACGCCGCCGCCACTCTAACCAGCCAGGACTAATCTTTTATCATAGTCGCTTTGGCACTCAGGCACAGCAATGCAAGACCTCCTGTTCATTTACGAACCAGGGAAACTGATTACTGGAGACTTGAGCACGACACCGTCTTCACTGAAGCTACACAATGGTGCTCTTTTTCTTTATGACTCAATTTCCCAGGCACACTGCTTGGTTGACACGGGAGCCGCTTGCAGCATTTGGCCACTGAAACTTTTCAAAGTGAAACCACCAGTGTCGCCTATTACTCTGCAAGCGGTAAAGCATTCACCAATTCCTACGTATGGCCAACTTTCTCGTTCCTCGGACTTGGAATTACGCAGATACTTTATGTGGGTATTTACTGTGGCTGATTTACCTTACCCAATCCTGGACTCGGACTTTCTGCACCACTTTAATCTTTTAGTGGACATGCACAGAACTCGGTTGATAGATGCTCCTACGGAACTTTCCGTCTGTGGTTTGAAAACAAACACCCCATCTATCAGCTCGGTATTTTTCATTGCCGCTACCGACGACCAATACCAGACCTTACTACACTCCTATCCGGAGTTAACAAACCTAAACTTTGTTGTGAGCAAACCAACTCACTCAACAAAACACCCCATTGAGACCACAGGAGCTCCTGTGTTCTCACGCCTTCGTCGCTTTCCTGCAGAGAAACTAAAGGCAGCAAGGGCGGGATTTTACCATATACTGGACCTGGGACTTATACTCCCCTTTACCAGTCCATGGACTTCCCCTTTGCGTATGGTCCCGAAGCGTTCTGGAGAGTGGCGTCCGACTAGGGAATATCGACGACTCAATGCCATGACGGTACCTGATCGTTACCCAATCGGACACATTCAGGACTTTGCTTCATCTCTGCACGGTTGTAAGACCTTCTCCAAACTGGACTTAGTTAAGGCTTACCATCAGATTCCACTGAATCCGGCCGACATACCCAAAACAGCGGTATCAACTCCATTTGGAGCGTTCGAATTCTTAACTATGCCTTTCCGTTTACGAAATGCGGCTAGTACCTTCTAACGCTTCATGGACGAAATAGTGCGAGATCTCGACTTTGTCTATAATTACATAGACGACATTCTTGTGGCAAGTGCCTCACCTGAGGAACATGTCACTCATCTCCGCCTACTGTTCGAACGGTTTCAACAATACCAGGTGAGCATTAACCCGAGTAAATGTGTACTTGGGGCTTCGTCACTAGTTTTCTTGGGCCCCAATATCAGCCCGAGAGGTATATCTCCTTTGCCTGAAAAGGTTAAGGCACTACAAGACCTTCAACCACCCACTTCACTTCGCCAACTAAGGCACTTTCTGGGTCTGCTTAACTGAAACTAGCGACAACATCCTTGCTAGCACATCCTGTTTCCGATGCCCAGTTTTCATAGGTCGTTAATGCATCGGGCACAGCTGTAGGTGCAGTGTTGCAACATCGGCACCAAGGGCAATTACAACCTCTCGAATACTTTTCGAGGCAACTGAATCCGGCAGAACAACGTTACAGCACGTTTGGCCGATAACTCCTGGCTATGTACCTCGCAGTGAAACACTTTCAGCATTCACTCGAGGGCCGGCAATTCGTGATCTACACTGATTACCGTCTGCTTACATACGCATTGCGTGCTAAGCCGGACAAATATTCTCCTCGCGAAACTCGCTACTTGGATTTTGTTTCGCAATTTACTAACGATATCCGACATATCTCCGGTGAACAGAATACTGCGGCAAACGCCTTGTCCCGCCTTCCTATCTATTCTTTGTCCTCACCTTCGGATATTGATATCCAACAGATGGCCTTAGACCAGCCACGTCTCGACACTTTGGATCTGTCGTCACCTGAATTTGCAACTTGTAAATTCACATACCTGCCCGTGCCAACTTTGGACACGCAGATCATCTGTGACACTTCAACAGATTCCCCTCGCCCTTTTGTTCCATTAACTCATCGTAGGGTTGTCTTCGAGACACTCCACGACTTG
>OY744515.1:132348523-132368523 GCA_963556195.1 Sepiola atlantica
ATAAACAGTCTCCCTAATAACATTGCGTCTCAGATGGCTATATTTGCTGACGACCGTACGCTTTACTCTCGTCATGTGGGCAAAACAGACACGCACATATCCTAGACAATGGTTGACTCCTTAGAGTGTGCCCTCCAGTCTGAAGTGAAATACGGTCATAAATAGATGGTAACATTTAATGCGTCAAAGACGAAACTCGTTTCCTTTAACATGACAAAGGAACACCCATCTTGAGAGTCCAACGTTCAACCTCATCAGCTGAATATTCACAGGTAACATGAGTTGAAAGGAATACATAGAAGGCTGCTACGAAGAAAAGTGTCATCCCTCTTCCATACAAGAACACTTCTCACACATGTCAGTACTCTATATCTGTAACAAGCCAACATCCGCCCATGCATAGTTGTGTTGTCACATTTGGGCTGTTGCACATACCACTAGTCTCGCCCTCTTAGACAAGGTAAAAAAAGTATCTACTCTGATAGATTCATCACTCTCCACCAAGCTCCAGCCTCTGTCCAATCACCACAATGTTACACACTGGTACTTGCTTTAAAAGTACTCACATTCAATGTTTTCCGATGAACATGCTGCTCTGGTGTCCCTATGCGTAAATACACTAGACCAACCTGACCATCTGCTAAATACACTATAGTTACTGTGGAGTTCCCCAGATGCCAGAGAGACTTCTACTCCGATAGTTGCTTTACTCGAACTGCCAGCCGTTGATAATTTTTCCTTGCTCCCTGTATTATTGACTGTATCTACATGCATAAATGTAAAACTAATGTAAACAAGCATTTCGCATCACAGCTCACCAGTACATTGTACACCCACGAGTACCTCTATTCTTACGGGTGACCCACTAAACGCTCACCTCAATTCCCAGTAGCCCTTTACGTCTACAATGAGAATTTGGGTTGTCTGGGGTAAACTAAGTTAACAAATTAAAACTGACTCTTATGTTCTCCAGCTAAGGAGATTATGATTGTTTGCCTATACCTGACTCAATTACAGCTTTTGATAGGGTGATGCTTGTTTTACGGAAATCTTTGTGCAGGGTGTCTGCACAGCTTATCGTCGTATTTCGCTCGCTTCCTAGAAACATTAATGTAAAACAGTGTCGTCGTCGGCTCTTGCCACATGTCCTGACCATCTCAGATGTTATCCTCTCATTGATTGGCGCGATGCCATTCTGCGTTCATATGTTGTGGTAAAACAATTTTATTTCCGAGACGCAGCAGAGGATGTTATTTTTCATGACACAAAATATTCGCCCAACCTCCTTCGTTGATTGGCAGCACTCGAATAAGTACAAAAGGGTATATTTCATACTCTAGACGGTCGTTGATCATGTGGTCACAGGTGACACAGGTTGTGGTGCGTCATTTAAGCAACGTCGCATTGATGCGCGCAATGACTTTGTCGAGGATGTTGACAACACTTAATATAGCTACACGAAATCAACGATGGCCACGCATATAGGGTTCACAGGAAGAAGCCCATATTAAGTCTCTAAGACAAAAACGTTATATATGGAATATAATAAAAAAGCGGATTATAAAACAGCTATGAAAGTAGGTATGATTTAAACATAATTTTATCGTAAATTGTTTCGGATTGGAAGTCAGAAAGTTGACATGAAGAAAATATTAGTGTACCATATTCAGAATAGTTACGTATTCAATAAATTAAATGTATGCATAATGTAATACTATTTAAGCTGTCTGTATTAAAATAATATAAATTATCGAATGTTCTACATTGAAATAAAGATTAAGTAGAACATCAGAAATCAATTAGAAATGTAATAAAAGAAACAGAGTTACGTGTTCACGATGTTGCGTCGCCGGCGGAAAGTCTACAGTGACGCGCAGCGTATAAGATAATAAAATATTTCCATTGTTTCTGAACCTTGAAGTGAGGAGGTAATATTTGAAATAAGACTTTCGCCCCCCCCCCCCTATTACTGAGTTATTTAATGAATTTCTACAGTGTATTATGTATGTATATATCATACTAATAAAGCAAAGGAGATAATGTTAGTATTTTAACCCCAAATGACGACGTGTTATAATTGTACAGAAAAAAATATATATAAACATCGTTGCGACCTTTCTACTACTACCTAATATCTACACAACAGTAGTCTAGCCATAATCCGTAATTACTCACCATTTAGATAACATGGTGGATTCACTGTATTGCTATCAATATTTTTATTGCATATGTTTTAATGATGTAAACATTAAGGTTTTGAATAGCAATTGAATATCAAAATATTTCAAGAAGCAATTAAGTTTTAACAGACACAGGATTTGTAAAAATCTTAATTCAATCATAAAGAACCATTTGTGTGTATTTGTATATAAATAAATACAAATATTTTCCATCACACCAAAGTTAGCAAATAAAACATGTGTTATTTTCCGAATGCTTAGGAGATGCATGTAACAGAAGGTCATGCAAAACACGCGAAGTTTAAAATGTATTCTGAAACAAATGTTCTACTATAAATACAGTCAATGGTATTTTTTTTTAGTCATCAGTAATTATGATAAGAATTTATGTATTAAAATGTTAATTTACTTACGTAATTTTATGATGTTATATGATTAGTAGTGCAAACATTAGGGAAACATATGTTTTCCAATGTTTTTAAACGGAGAGTGTATATTCGAATAATATATCAGATATATAGAGGAATGATGTTTGTTACTGGCTTTCTGTTTTGTGTTGAAGGAAAAACAATGCACCCACGTTATTAATTGTTCAGCCTGAGGGTATCGGCTATTCTCATTTATGAATCTCTATATATGATTCTGTTATTAAGTAGGATTGTCGCATAATTCTTTATTATGGCTTCCCACGGGTTGCTCTTAAGAGGGAATTACGTCACGCAAATCGTAGGAGATGACAGGTCTCTGTTTTTCTTCAATTGTTTCGATCAACAAGACAAATTATTTGAAATAAATTTAAAGAAACATCGCCCACTCCTAGTCCGTGAATTGGAATATAATTAATAACACTAGCAACGGTTATTAAATGGTGTCTACTAATGGGATTTCTGAATTTGAAATTAATGATATGCACTTAATAACTATAATCAGATGCAATAACATGTATGTAACAAAAATGCATTTAAAAAATGAATATACTTCTCTTACGGGTTAATTCTGTAAGTATATATTTACTATATTTATGAGTGTATATTTTTTTTAATATACACTTGTACACATATTTATTACAGTTACATAACCCGTTATTAAGGTCATGTACAACTCGAAAATTAAGGCGTAATGATATAGGTTAGTTGTCAGCTGAAACTGATCAATGCGATCAAATAAGTTCAATAAAGTATGGTTTTAAACTATCGTGACTCGAGTGATTGCCCCTGTATGGAATGTTCGGTTGGCTAAAGAAGGAAAACAAAAAAAAACATAGGTTGTCAGTCAAAATGTCGCCATTCCTTTATCGCACGGCACCAGCCCAAGCCCCTGACAGCCAATGCCGTCGGGAAATCTTATAGGGGTGTTACCATTGACTCATTTTTACTCCGACTTCGATTCATCACTTCAGCATGCACATGGTAATAAGATTTACTGACAACCTTAATCTCCCATCTTTCCAGCCAGTTTGTTTCGGGGCCACGCGAATAGACAACCACGGCGCTGTTTGTTACACACATGAACGGTTTGCGAGGAGAAGTTTTTAACATTTAATTGTAATACAACTCTGTTGTAATATGGAGGGAATAAGTTGCACCGTAATATGTTCAGTAGACGAGAAGCTATTACAAATAAAATTGGGCATTGGCATTCAGCCTGGTTCTTCTGCACAATGCTTAAAATGGGAAATGATCTTATTTTAGCGAGGCGAATTGTTGCTGTGAATGTTTAGTTCAAAAAGAAAATACGCGACTATTTGAGTAATTCGTAATTTCTTGAAATCAACATTTAGTAACGAACGGAGGAATTTTAAAATAGTGTTTCCATCAGTAACTGTATTTCTAATTAAAACTGTGCTAGAAAATGGTTAAATGCATTCTACAGGAATTTCAAGAAGGGTAGTTGAATTAACCTTTTAATACAAACACCCTGAAACGTATACTAGTAAGTATACATTCATTAAAAATGAACAAAATATTTTAACTTTTGTATATATTATATTCCCAAGTTACCGTAACCAAATCCATATATGATATGTTCAAATGTATTCATCGCCATCGTCATAGTCGCCAGCATCTTGGTCGTCTAGTCTGTTGTAGAGTTTAGCTCTTGAAGCGGGATTTTGCTTTATAAGAGTTTTCATATGCATCAGCAATTGTTTCACTGAAATATTAAAACATGTGAAGACTTCATTTCTTAATTCGAATCAATTAAAATAACTCTGGGATTATTTTTAACGTGAAAGCCCATCTCTATTATTTATCTTACAATTATTTAAATAATATACGTTAAGATGGTTATGAAGACAAAGCGACACGGATGTAGATTGATTTAACTATTCATATTCAAGAGTTTCACGCCCCCGTCGTACAGCTAATGTAACAGTTTTCCCAATCTATAGAAACATATTCAAAAACGTTGTTCATAGTACGGGCGACTAGACCTCTAAGCGTTTGTTGTGCGACTAGTTCAATCCAAGAGAAACTTCGTAATAATAAGATTCTTTATATGCTTATATGGTATTGTCTCCAGCTGTCCTTATCGGCGGACTTAATAAATAACAGTCCAGTCAGCTTACTCTGTATTTGACTGTCAGTTTAATTGTTTGATTTTGTTTAAGTTTCCAATTCAATTGCATACATCGTTGTGATTCATACATTTAATCTGTATATACTTGTGTAGGTGTATGCACATTTCCTAACAGTATCAATAAGGAATACTGTCAGTGATTATATTGGCGCAATTTTAGTAAAGCCGAGGTATATTCATAAACTCTATTATTTTTTTAAGTTCCAGCGATTTCATTCTCTAGGCATTGTTTATGTTGCTATTTCAAAATCTGTTATTCCTTGTGTTTTTACGTTAAGTTTTTTGGATGATATCGATATGAAATGGCTGTAAAAATGACGGCCTTATTATCAAAGAAAAAATTGATCGCATAAGCACGTGTGTTGAAATGGAGGCAGACACAAAAGAGCAACCAGCCAACACAAGTAATAAAAACACAAATGGCGGATGATGACGCCGTAACAACAGTCATAAGCACGTAATATTGTTTTATTAGTTTGTGAGTGACAGATGTTCACTTCATCAATTTCATGATTTAGTTAAATGTTCGTTCGCTAATTGTTTACCAATCATACCAACCGTTTCGTTGTATAATGTGTTGGTTAGTGTAAGCATCGCGTTTGTTTTCGTCGTATATTCCTATGGGTATGTGATTTGTCTGAATACATTTAAACTGTCTTTATCCAGTTTCTTCCCAAGGAGCGCAGAGAACGGGATATAAGTTGGTGAAGATCCAGCTCTCTAAAAGGCCACTCTTGAATGGGCCAAAAATTACAATCGAGTCCTTGGTCATTGATCAACCACAGAAAACATATATTGTAGCATCAGAACAAATACTACATCTTTCTGTCTTCAGAAAAGCAAACTCTCGAAGAGTAAGATGTTAATCCTATTAATTTTTTAGCAAATCTTCATGCATTAAAATACATTTTTAGAATTTATTTACATCTACTACATTTATAAATATATATTTATTCAACTTACATTTGTACAAAAAAAAAGCAAGGCATATTGCCAATGAGACGTAGAAGCTTACTATAATTGGAGTGAATCCTTATAGATGGAATTATTTGCTCAGTTATGTAGCTAGATGTATATCTACACTTAGACTTCTGTAGGTTGGTACAGTCAGTAAAACAGGTAGCATGAATGGAACTCTAAAGACAAGTGGACAAAGGAAATAAACTATTAGCGTATTTTTCCGGAACACGGGGAACCTGATTAGCAGCAAAAGCTGTCTAAGTTTGTCTGCAGCATTAAGTGAAGTAAAGTCTTCGGAGCACATTACGTGAAATTACTTGTAAAACAAGGCCAGTGATGTCAATATTGTGACAATAGACATTGTAGATCATTGGGGAACGTCATAATTGAGTGGCTAAATCAGCTGCAGTTATTAAAATGTATTTAAAAATAATATAGCCTAAAAAAGAAAGACCCATATTGTAGAAAAAAGTAAAGTACTCTCGTGCAACAGAGGGGGGGCACATCTATAATACAATATTATCATCACCGACGGGTTGTTTTGTAGCATCACGACTCTTCTATGTAACTATTTGCAGAAAGGATATCCAATAATTGTAAGATGCTAACACCTTACTAAAGTCACCTTTCGCTTATATCCCGCCTATTTGCCTCTGCAGTCACTCAGACAACGATACTACAAAGAAAAGATGAAATACATGTAATAAAATAAGCGAATATATTTCGCCTCCGTAGAGTGTTCAACACACAAAAGTGATGTAAATTTGTAATATGGATGTGAATCCAACGTATGTAAGGAAATGATTTAATATTTACTAAACATTAATAGTGTTGTTAGCCCCTTTAACTAAGTAAAGTTGAACCATGTTCGGGTAAGTAAAAGTACACTGTCACGTAGTTTTATGGCATGTTACGACACCGTTTGTCGAACACTCTAGAGAGAATGTATATATATATATAACTCTTTGGCGTAAATCAAACTTAAATTCCTTTTCTCGGTGTGGTGATTTCTCGTGACCGTTTGCGTATAACGCTGGTTTGCGGAGCCTACAATATTTCTGCAACCGGGATGCAATCTTCCGACTGTCTGAGAGCCCGCCAAATCAACTCAACTCAAACCGGATGTTATCTGTCTGGGTCAAAGTAATACATCTAGGTCAAAGGAAAAGGGCAGGCATATTTAGGTCAGAGCGTCCAATCAAATATACTTGCTCAAATAGCTACTTAAATGTCTAACTTACAATAAAACCAGATCTCACAAATCTCGCCCTTTCAAATAATATGGAAAATTAAAAATTACGAAGTTATCAAAATAATTAGAATGTTATACTTTTATCGAATTAGAAACTATGAAGTTATAAAGTAATTAGAATTCAATAATTTAATAATTTAATGGTCAAATTCAAAATTTAATTTTATCAGATTAAGAAATTAATTTTAATTTAATTTTTCCTAATAAAGTTTAATTTTTCCTAATTAAGAGGTTGTAAATATATTTAGAGTTTTAAATTTTAGATAGTTAAACTTTTACAACTTCAGATTCTAAATCTTTTAGGCAAAGTAGATTTATCGAACACATCTTCAAAACTAGACACCCCCGGTTTCTGTACTCACTCAATCAGCTACGGTGGGATTGGCGGTAGTTTCCATAGTGCATACTTGAATTTCCTTCCATGTCGACATTTTGGAACTAATTCATTTCTAGAATTGATCAGATTTAAATGTTTAGGTGCAGTAACTATCATTACTGCTTCTGAGTTGCATAGACCACAATATCTGGATCCTGGGCTATAATAGTTTGATTTTTGGGGGATGGACCATTTTATATTGTGTGGAATATTATTGGATCTTAAGTTTTTAACTAAAGTTGTCAGTCATGTTTTGTTGTTACCTACATCGTTATTGAAGGAGTAATTATGCATAGAAATGCGGGATTTTATTAAGTTTGAGTTTAAGTTTAATTAAGTTTAATTAAGTTTGAGTGAGTTTACTGAACTTTTTATTTGATTTGATTTATTAAACATTGGATACTGTTAACTTCATCGATTGCTGACGCACCCCACGACTTGACTACTTTTTCAATTCTTTCAATTTCTAGTTTTTAGACTTTCACTCACCACCTGGATAAGGTTTCAGTCAGCCTTTTGAACTTCTGGATATATTTCCTGATTATGTCTTTCAAAATCTATGATTTGGATGGATTGTATAGATTCAACAAAAAAGTATGTTTTTGCGTTGATATATTTTATGTTATATATTTTTTATATATTTTGGTATATATTTTATATATTTTCAAAGTGAAACTTCATTACCTGTAGTGATGTCACTATGGTAACAGTCCTCTGAGGAGAAGATTGATGTCTGAAAACTCATGAGCTAAGGACGTTATGATACTTTGCTTGAACTTTGAATTTTAATAACATTTTATAGACACCTTATTTTATTATTTTATTTCATATCATAATATATATGTTCTATCCAGTATATTGATCTTCAGTTGTTTTCCGGATGTTTTCACTAATTATAAGATATTAGTTGACACTTATATATTTTGTTGGATTACTTTATATATATATATATATATATATATATATATATATATATATATATATATATATATATATATACATACACATATATCTATACATATATATATATATACATATATACATGTATATAACACATATAATAACATATACAAATATATATATATATATATATATAAATACATATGTATATATATACATATATATAAATACATATGTATATATACATATATATATACATATATATAAGCGTGCATATATATATAAATATATATATATATATATACAAAAATATGTATATACAAATATATATATATATATACAACTATATATATATATATATACATACATACACAGACATATATATATATATATAAGTATACATATACATGTATATGTATATACTATATAAGAATATATATTGGTATATATACATATATTTATATGTATATACTACAAATATATATATATATATATAAATATATATGTATATACATACATGCATATGTATATACTATCTATCTATTTATATATATATATATATATATATATATATTGTGAATTTTGCTTCCTAATAATTCATATATATATCGCATTTATAATGAAAACACACCTTCTTTTACCTTTTTATATACACCGACATATTTAGATTTAAACGTAAGTGAAAGCGTATGAAAAAGGGAACCACTCATGTCAAAGTCAATTTTGCGTATACTAAGTCGCATGCTTTTATTATTCAAAATTAAGGTTTTTTCTTATACGTTATTTTCCTATAAAGCACATGGCAAAAGCACATATCCTATCTTTCTATTACTACTGAATTGTTTATTCAAAAGGCGCTAATTTACTCAGATTAAATAGGCAAAAACCAAATGATCGATAAGGCGATCAAAATGCAGAGAAATTCGTGAAACACTCATAGTTACTCTAAAACTGAGTGGAATTAGCACGAGACAAGCGTAATAAGACAACTGTGGTATTAATGTTTAGTTGGGCGTTTTCATTAATCCCCAATGAACTTGAATCTTTATTTAAACAACTAATATTATACAAATATTGTTCTCTGGTCGCGTTTAGAAAGACTTGATGGATGGTGCAAACAAATTACACATATAGGTCCGTGAGAAAACGTAACTTCAGATAACACATCCACTACTACTACTTACTGACTTCTTGCTAGAGACAATGAATATTCTTTGCAAATTCGCATGTATTATGCAACCTTTATAATGAATCAAGACAGAGGTGACGGGAATAAAGTTGATAACGACACAGACTGACGAACTGAATGTATCAAGTTTTAATCAAATCGGTTCTATAATATAACTTGACATTAGGGATGTTGACAACCATTACGTGGCCCCTTCTGTAAGAACGCCAACACCAGAATCAAGCCTGTCGCTTTGATTTTGTCCAGCTAAACGGACCCATCCGAAAACAGACAACAGTTTCGATATGCGGAGTATCAGTTTTATTTCGGAATTATTCTTCGCGTAAACATGGTTTCTAGCAAGGATTTAGAGGTGTCTTTCCTATTATTTCATCTGGAAAATTACTTAATATAATTTCTACAGCTCTTGCAAAATGTTCCCGTTTACGTACAATTTGTCTTACAGGTGTATGGTCAATTGCATTTCTAAACGTAATGACACGCAAGTGCAACAGTTTCTTACCTTAGGTGAGCATATGTAAAAACATGTTTTCATGTTATGCAGCACATATTAATGTTACTACAACTACTTCTACTAATACCTCTAGGATATATACTAGTAGTTATTACTGAGTGTAAAACTACTACTAGTATTATTACTTCTACTACTACTAATAATAAATATTGTAGAAATTGGAACCATAATTGATGAAGTGTAATAGAGAAATTGGAATCAAAGAGGGAATTTAATCCATACAAAACACGACACTGATCAACACGTTTTATTTAAATCATTCGGACTACTTTTGTCATCATTTTATGTTGGTCTCAAACAGTTTTAGCCAATGTAACCCCTGACCTTCTTCAAGTGCGTCTTGCCGGATTTGGGAATCTTTATATCAAATTCAGGAAGCTGTTCGGGATTTTCAACGTACACCCTTGATTCAATCTCAAGGATCAGTGTGTACTCTTTCTGTCACAGTGATTCCGTAGTTCGACAGCATGCTTCCGAATTATCGTCGGAGGTAACATGATCCGAAATGTTGTGAGTATAACATTATCGGTGTGTACAATAGTCTGAATAATCTAAATAATATAAATTATCAATTATCTTTCAACAAATTCTGAAACTTTTGTCAAAATAGCTGAAATATTAAGAATGTCCAGTGAGTACATAGGCCAATCCACATTAAGAAATGATATGCTAACCACAGGTTAGTTAAAAGAGAAAAACAACTATCCATAATCCCACACATTAATTGCGGACAGAATGGTGTTGATATAATATTACTTTAATTATAAGAAAAACATAGTAAACTAACTGAATGTAGAGATTAGGGATACTTAATGGTAACAAAAACACAGTATGTTAAGTGGCAAGGAGAGATCAAATATAACATTCAAATACACGGATTATTTCAGATAAATCCTCACTTCTAACTGGTAGTACCTTGAAGTTTGAAGGTTCAACTCTCGGTGTGGAAGATTTGGCAGATTTATAGCATTCTACCCTCGTGGATCAAATAAAGGGTTACGTTCGAAACTACGTCCAGATTCCCGAGTTGATCATAATTATCCCCGAGTTCGAAAGGATACACCTGAAGAAGGCCGGAGATTACAGCAGACAAAACAATGTGATAATAACACTCAATATATAAACAGTAGTCCGAATTACTCTATGTATACAAATACAGGAGAGAGCGTCAATCTTAATAACTGATAGCATTAAATAAAGGATCTATTTAACTTTTAATAGACCAAACAAATGGTCCCTTTTTCTTAGTGTTTTTATTACGAAAATACAAATAACTCTATTGACCCACATATCCTTCATTTCAAGATTCAGGAGAAATGGCGTGATAGGACGGATTATTTATCTTCTCTGTTTTAGTTTTGTAAGATAATCATTTGAGTAAGATTCAACTCGTGTATTTGTATTTTGAGCAAGATTCAACTCGTGTATTTGTATTTTGAGTAAGATGTAACTCGCGTACCTGTTTTTGAGTAAGATTTAACCCCCCTATTTATTCTTTTGATTAAGCTTTAACTCGCGTATTTGTTCTTTGTGTAAGATTTAACTCGCGTGTTTGTTTCTTTGATTAAGATTCAACTCGGTAATTGTTTATTTGATTATGATTTACATCGCGTATTTATTATTTGATTAAGATTAAACTCGCGTATTTGTTCTTTAAGTAAGATTTAACTCGCCTATTTTTCTTTGAGTAAGATTCAACCCACGTATGTGTATCCTTGAGTAAGATTCAACTCGCGTGTTTGTTATTTTATTTAGATTCAATTCGCGTATTTGTCATTTGATTAAGATTTAACTCGCGTATTTATACTGTGATTAAGATTAAACTCGCGTATGTGTTCTTTGATTGAAGATTCAACTCGCGTATGTATTATTTGATTAAGATGTAACTTGTGTATTTATTCTTCGATTAAGATTAAACTCGCCTATTTTTTTTTTAGTAAGATTTCACTTCGGCATTTTTCTTTGAGTAAGCTATACTTCGCGTATTATTTTGCGGTGTAAGATTAGTATTGATTAGTTGTATATGTTTCTAAGTTAAAGATAAAAGTAAGTAATTAATTGATAGTGATAACAAATAAATATATATTACTTCCCAATGCAAAGCTGAGTTGCGCTACTATCTTAAATTTAAAGCGTGACATACATACAAATCATGTGAGTGAATTTAAAAATGCTAATTTAACCTCAGCAATGAAAAAGTAAAGCAAATGTGTGTTTTTAAACTTGAGCCTGGTAGACCAAACTGGAAGTGAATTCATACTATTTCAACCTGAAGCGTGACAAACCGACCGTGCGAGTGACAACACAATTCCTAAGTATGTGAGGACGCGTTTGTGAAGGGTAGCGTAGCTGGACACATCTCAAATATTGTGTAATGGTCTATGCTATAAAGAGCAAAAAAGGATGATGCATGTAACCTTTGGTGGCTTTTCTAGCATCCGTTATCATAGAACGCATACCGGAAGGACGACATCAATTGCCAAGTGGGTAGATGCAATGACACATATACGTAGAAATAAAGAAAGAGCGAAGAGAAAATGAACAAAGAAAAAAAGGAAAAATGAAGATAATGATGAAGCAGGAAGAATGACGTAGCACACATGTGATGTAGATTTTCGATAATAAAATAAATAATAAAAATAACGACAAATAATAAAAAAAATACAATACAATAGAACACATGCATAAACACCAACGTACAAACATACATGTAAGCACGTGCCAACATACAGACACATCTGCAATCGTATGTGGTAGAGTGTTGTGAAGACTTATTTCTTGTAAATCTTATTCGTCTGTATGTTCATGTCAAAGCAATATGTCATAAACCATACACAACATCTATGTTATATATAAAACTAGCAGTCCCCGTCGCCCGGCGCATTCCAGAAAAATATACAGGAATTCACGAAAATGTGTAAACATTCAACAAAACGCAAATAGGTCACCACGAATAGTTTTAATGTGAAAAAAGGGGTCGCTTTTGAATTGTGGAGAATCTATATAGCCAAGAAAATGATTAACTTGGAGTCGAACAATCATTGAAATTGCCACTGTCTAGAAAAATGTCTCCTTCAATTACCGATTATGGAAAAGTGTACTTCTGTCGGGCCGGGATATTTGCCCGATCTGTTATATTTCCTCTTTGGTTATTGAAAGTAATTCCCTCTAGATTGCGGCAATTTTTGTTAATGGGGTTACTTTAGAAAATATGATGAACGTTGGTGGTTTTTCACCACATTAAAATCTTACGTAGTGTCTTACTTATCCCTCGTGGGGAGTATTGTATAATAGATGGTTCTAATTTGAGAAATAGTATGAAGTAAAATTAAAGAGGCCGTATAAACAATAATAAATATAACTACGTGTTGAAGGATTTCTCATTAATTGCCCGTAATGTTATGTTTGTTTCGCAGGGAGGCAAGTAAATGTGATAGTTAAAATGTTAGAGATCCTTGAAGTGAAATACAATTGTACCTAAAATATGTAAATATATACACCTATCTCATCACAAAATATTATTTTGTTCTGTATTACTTACCTTGTAATCATTAAAGCGTAGAGGGGACCAGGAAGATGGCTGGTGCTGTTTTCTGCTAAGTAGAATTGTCAACGTTCTCCCTTTCTTTTAAATTAAAACAGTTGCTAGAGTGAGGGTGCTGTTGGCTGGCAGCAGCCAACATCCGATAAGTTGTTATTTTTAATTCGAGTAAGAAAAGGTATTTAGAAATGGTTTTAAAAATATGTATAAACACCCTTTCTTATTGAAACCGGCGTCACATCGCCTGAAGACATAACGTGATTTTCGGACCAAAAAGTCCATTTCCATCGGACGATGAAAAAAAGAACAAAAGAAAAACACTCTTTGAAAATGAGAAGTATATTCTCGAAAGCAAAGATTAAAATCAATTTTATTTATTTTACACCACCATTGTTATGGTTTTTCCAAAAAAAAATACTATTACGAAACAATGGTTTAAAAAATATGTCTAAATACGCTTTCTTATTCAAATCGGCGTCACCTCGCCTGAAGACATAACGTGATTTTCTGACCAAAAAGTCAATTTCCATCGAACGATGAAAAAAAGAAGAAAAGAAAGACACTCTTTTGAAATGAGAATTATATTCTCGAAAGCTAAGATGAAAATAAATTTAATTTATTTTACACCAAAATTGTTATAGTTTTTTCCAAAAAAAAAATAATACTATGACGAAACAATGGTTTAAAAAATATGTCTAAATACCCTTTTATATTTATATATATATATATATATATATATATATATATATATATATATATATATATATATATATATATATATATAATCTAGGGGGAATAGATAGGAGAGCGGCACATATTCGAGAGAACAGCGAAGATATGTTTTCGATATTAAAGTATGTTATTACTTTTTTTCTTTTTTGATGATTTGGACAAAAAAAAATACATCTTTCTTAACCTAATTAAAATGCAAAATCCAGTTATAATACATTTTTATTTGATGACAAACATATGTTTCATTAACATGGTTTTAAATTATACGTGTTAAAACGGCGTCATTCAATATGGTGTATATAATTTCTGATAACTCTTAGCTTTGAATTAAGGTATCTTACATTAGGAGGCCTAAGTGAAACGTTGACAAATCCCGTGCTCCAAAAGTAGAACTGATACTTTGTCATGTTTTTTCATAAATGTTTGATATGTATACGAATCGCTACCTTTATATATTTATATAGAGATTGGTATGCAGACATGATACACGATATTGTACTGACAAGGCTCAACATCGCTTGACTTCTCTAAGCAAACGAGTTCATTGCTAAAACGTTAAAATTACATATTGTATGTTGATTAAATACATACGCATGTTCACATTTGTTTCTCTTGTTGGGTTATATAATGAATACTACAATATTTTTTTAAATATCACTTCTAAAATAATATTATCTTCAACTATTTATGAACATATCTGTTTTGTATAAATACATATTGTAAATACATTCTCTGAAAATGATATATTTAATTTAATCTATAGAAAGTACTACCGTTTTAAATTCGAGTGCACCCGTAATTTATTGAAACACATCGATAACGTTACACTTTCCAAAGTTCTTAAATTCGAGAATGACCACTGTAAGTATAACTTTTATCAGGTCAGAATCAGATCAAGCTTGGCGTGTGAATAGTGTTAAAGTAATTAATAAAGCAATAGTATGTAAGATTATAAGTACTAAATAAATACATGATACAGTGATGGTATTTCTTGTATTACACTTTCCCCAGACAAAGCATGAAGCCACTGGATGTAAGAAGCTTAAACGAAAAACGGATGCGTGACACAAAGATAGGCGATGTGTATTGATCTTATAGTTACTGTGAGTCGTAGGAAAAATGTCGGCGGACAGAGAAGGGCACTATACTTAATTTATTGACTAAACTTACTACAATCAGAAAAAGTATTACAACCCCACATATAAATATATATTTACAGGTACATACACACACACATATATATATATATATATACTTATATCTATAGACATATATGTATAATTATGTACTTATAAGTATGTATATATGTGTATGCATACTATATGTATATATATATATATAAATATATATATACATATATATGCTAACACCTATATACGTGTGTACGTATATATATATATATAAATATGTGTATATATATGTATATATATATGTATATATGTGCATACGTATATATATATATATATATATCTGTGTGTATATATATATGTATATATGTAAATATATGTATGTATATATATATGTAGATACATGTATATGTATATATGCATATATATGTATATATAAATATATATATATATATATATATATGTGGGTATATGTATATATGTGTGTATATATATATACATATATGGTTATATATATGTATATATGTTTATATGAACATATATATATATATATATATATATATATGTGTGTATACGCCTATATGTGCATATACGTGTGTGTATATGTATACATATGTATGTATATGTATACATATATACATATATATACATATATATATATGTTGATATATGTTTACGTATATGTATTTATATACATATATATATACATGTTTATGTATATATATGTGTATGTTTATATATATATATACATATTAATGTATATGTGTATAAATATATATAGCCATGTGTATGAACATAAATATATATATTTGTGTATATGTATATATATATATACACATTAATATATATAAATATATATATATTTATGTATATAAATATATATATATATGTATATATATACACATATATATGTATATATATAATTATGTATATGTAAATATATATCAATTTATCTATATGTGTATATACATAGTTATTAATATGTATATATATATATTTATTGATGTATATGTATATATATACATATATATTTATCTATATGTACATCGTAATATTTACATGTATGTATATATGTGTATCTGTATGTATATGTCAATAAATGTATATGTATATGTATATATATAACGTATGCATACTTGTATATTTATGTGATTATATATTGTGTATTTATATATATATATATATATAAATATATATATATACATGCATATGTATATATATGTATATATAAATATGTATATATGCGTGTGTATATATATGTATATATATGTGTATATATGTATAAATATATATTCGTGTATGTATATATGTATATGTATATGCATATATAAACGTGTGCGTATATATATATATATATATATATTTATTTATATAAATCCATATACATGCATATATATATATATATATATATATATATATATATATATATATATATATATATATATGTATATATATATACGTATATATATGTATATATATGTGTATGTATGTATACGCATGTTAATATATATGTATATCTATATATATACAAATGTATATGTATATTTATATATATATATATATATATATATATATATATGTGGTTGTATATAAATATTTCGGTGTATATATATGTATGCATACATACAATTTTTTTTTTCTTTTTCTTCTCCTACTTTTTTGTACTATTATGTTTCTCTTTTGTAACATTTCTTTCTTCCTTTCCATATTTCTACTGTTTATTTCACGTGACTATTTTTTTTCAAATTGCGTCTTTTGTATGAATTTTAAAACCTTTCTGTTTTTACTAAAAATACTGCATCCGATTGATAATGATTGTATTTAACGATCGAAATATTTCGGTAAAACTTTTCAATAAGTGTTTTTAAGTTTATGTTTACTAGTTGTTGATTTGCTTATCTTTTATTCTATTTTTAATTTTTACATTTTGTCGAGAACATTGTTTTGTTTATTCCTCATATAAATGTATGCATATATATATATATATATATATATATATATATATATATATATATATATATATATATATATGTACATGCATGTGTATATATATACATGTATGTATATATATATATATATATATATATATATATATATGTATAGGTATAGATATATATATGTGTGTGTATAGGTGTATATATGTATATGTATGTGTATAAATATATGTATGTGCATATGCATGTATATATATATGTATATAAATGCATATATGTATATATATATATATTAATATGTGTAGATGTAAATATATTTATATATATATATATATATATATGTATAGATGCATGTTCATATATGCGTTAATGTGTATATATGTGTATATATTTATATATATATATATATGTGTATATATTTATATATATATATATATATATATTTACTTATTTATATATATATATGTATATATACATGTATATAAATATGTATATATGTGCATATATATGTATTTATACATATCTATATATATAATCATATATGTATATATATATACATATAGATACATATATGTATATGTATGTTTATATATATGTATATGTATGTATATATGCATACATATGTATATATATTTACATATATATATACATGTATATATACACATACATGTACACATATATATATATATGTGTATATGCATATGTATATATGTATATATGTACATATATATGGGTATATATGTGCATATGTATATATATATACATTCATGAATATTTACATGTATATATTCATATGGTATACATATGTGTATATATATATTTTATATATATATATGTTTTGACGTATATATATGTATACTTAGGTGTATATATATATATATATATGTATGTATACATATATGTGCGTACATGTGTTAATATGTATATATGTGTATATATGTATATATAAGTGTATATATTTATATGTATATATATATATATATATTGTTATATATACATATGGATATATATGTATATATATGTGTATATTCATATATTTATATGTGTGTATACATATGTATATATTTATATGTATATGGGTATATATGTATATATATGTACATATATGTATATATATACATATATATGTATATCTAGGGGTATAGATATATGGGTGTATATATATGTATATATATATATATATGTATGTATATATTTACATATATATATGTATATATATATTCGTATATACATGTGCATATATATATATATATATATATATATATATATATATATATATATATATATATATATATATATATATATATATTAGAAACGAATCTGCCCCAAGTGGGGGAGCAAAAGCTTGTTGTTAAAGTAAAGAGGAAGATGACGATAAGAAGTTCTCCAAATAATCCGGAAGGATGTGGTCTCGTAACAAACATATCTTTTCTAATCTTACCTAACATAGTTTCAGAAGTATCCTAGCTACCTCACTCACTGTAAAAACATTTTACAAAAACATAAAAACAAAAATATAGTTCTTATATCCTCTACTCCAGCCTAAATTTACACTATACCATGGTCCGATTATAGAAAAATATATTTTGGCGAAAGACAACGTATTTTAAAGAAACGAATCGATGAACACAATCGTGCTATAAAATAATGTTTCCTCAAATGCGTTATTCACCCACATGACCCTACACAGAAGGCATTTTCAATATAATATATACATGACTCTAAACGTCGGCGTCTCATAGAATCATGTTTAATTCTACGTCATAATAACACAATTATTCGAAGACAAGGTTTCTATAATATTGCCACCTCTTCGGCTAGATCGATTCTTACTGAAATGAAATTAAATCAATATGACAACGGATAGCTTATACTCTTTTCTCCTCCTCCTCCTCCTCTGCCTCTTCTTCCTCTGTTTTAATTACTCCGTCATTAATTCAAAAATTACTACTAATTGCTTCCACTCAGTATTTTCAATCGGCGTTCGACAGTCAACTGCTGATAGTTCTCTCTTTGTTGTTGTTGTTCTTCTTCTTCTACTTCGTCTTCTTCTTTTTCTTCTTCTTCTTCCCGTTTTTTAATATTTCTTTCTTTATTTATTTCTTTTTCCCTGTCTGTTGTTTATTTTTTCCAGTTCCGTTCTCTGTATAAATCGGCGTTCAGAAGTCAACTGTTGATACTTTATTCTTCTCCTTCTGCTTCTTCTTCTGTTTCTTCTTCGAATGCGTCTTCTTCCCCTTCTTTAACATGTGGTTCCTTCTCTCCCCCGCTCTACTGTTTTTTACACGTGACTATTTTTTGCTAATTGCATTCTTTGTATACATTTAAAAACTTTTTCCGTTTTTAATTAAGGTTTGCCACTGATCGAAGATGGTCGTATTTTAAACGACTGAAATATTCTGGTATAACTATACACATGAGTTTTTGAGTTTATTTTTACGAGTTGTTGATTTGCTTATCCTTAATTCCATTTTTGTTTTTACAAATCGTCTGAAACATTGTTTCTATTTTTCCTCATATATATATATATATATAAATATATATATATATACATATACAATATATGCATGCGCATATATATGTATATACATATACATATATTATATATATACATATACATATAAATATATATATAACTATATGTATATATATACATATATATATGCATGTGTGTGTATGTATATTTATAAACTTAGATACATTTATCAACGCTAGATA
>OY744515.1:132373523-132478523 GCA_963556195.1 Sepiola atlantica
TATTAATAAAAATTATTCATACAATTAATTAAAGCCCTTTTCTTCATGGCCGGCGTGTTTTCTAAACCATATTTTTAATGGCGAGTACTGTTAAAATTGCAAAGTCATTATTTCGAAAGTGACGTCATTTTAAGAATATTTCTTTTCACATTATGATTCTCTATTTACATTACATTGTCAAGATGAGGTATTTTGCTGTAAATTAAAATTAAACAAGGCATGACCATTTTGGAAAACTAAATTGCTGACTCATCCTTCCGGTTCATTCCAGAAGTGACGTCATCGTGAGATAATTTTTTCACAGTTTTCATTCTTCATATTTATTACGTTGATAAGACTAGGTATTTTATTGTAAATTTAAGTTAAGCAACAACTATCTCGGTCATTACTATATGGGTAACCATTTTGAAAGAATAACAAAACTGTTTCTTGTATATTACGTAGGTGCCTTTCATAGCATATTTAAACATGAGTTGTTTGATAGTACTGAGGCGCATCCTAATTAAAAAAAATGTTTAACTATGAATGAGGGAGGGTAAAAAAAAATCATGCAACAAGATAATTTTGTTTGTTTTTATTTTACTTTTTCTAACTGAAAATATAACTATTCATGGGGAAGGGTAAACAATAATTATTGGGGAAGCGGCAACTTTTTTTTTAACTGAAAATATTACTATCTATGGGGAAGGGTAAACAAAATGTTTTCTTTGGTTAAGGGGGGACAATTTTTTTATATTGAAACTAGTAGTATTCATACGGTAAAAAAAATTGGGGTGGGAAATAGATTTTTTTAATTTTTTTTAAATGAAAATATTAGTATTCATGGCGGAGGGTAAAAAAATAGGGGTGGGGGATAATTTTTTATGGATGGGGGTACATTTTTTATCTTTTCTAACTGAAAATATTATCATTCGTGGGTAAGGGTAAAACAAATTTGGGGGGAGGGGTTCAACATTTAAAAAAAAACAATTTTTAACTGAAAATATTAGTATTCATAAGAAGAGGGTAAAAAAAAATTGGGGGGTAATAAATGTTTTTGTTTATTTTTCTAATTTTAACTAAAAATATTATTGGTTAGAAACAAAAAAAATCAATGTCTACCCATCCAAGAAATATGACTGGGACTCCATCGGTTTTTGGGTGAGCGTTCATTTCTGACGCGCAGCCTAGCAAAAATATGCGACCGATGGGAGCATATATTTGCTAGTCTATTAATAATGAAGTGTATGTATCTATTGTTATTTGATATAACGTAGGCGCCTTCAATAGCAAATTTACACATGAGAATTTGATATGGCCGAGGCGCCTCCTCAGTTTTTTTTTCTTAACTACGTATGGGGAAGGGTAAACAATGTTTTTGTTGGGGGGGGGTAATTATTTTGTTTGATTTTTTAACTGAAAATATTAATATGTATGGGGGTTGGTAATACATTTTTTTAATGGGGGAGGGTAAAATTTAACAAAAAAATGTTTTCCTTTTAATTAAAATTATTTCTATGTATGGGGGAGGGTAAAAACATTTTTGGGGAGTGCAACCATTTTTTTTTCAACTAAAAATATTTCTATTTATGAGGGAGGGTAAAGAAAAATTAGAGTTCGGTCGAACTTTTTAAAATTCATCTTTAACTAAAAATATCCTTGGACGGTAACAAAGAAAAGCAATGTCTAACGACCCAAGAAATATTACTAGGGCTCCATCGGTTAACAGATGAGCGTTCATTTCTGAGCATATATTATCTAATAATAATAATAATAATAATAATAATAATAATAATAATAATAATAATAAATACTACTACTACGAATAATAATAATAGTAATGTTCACAATTGAGGACCCGGGCCCATGTTGGCTTCTTTATTTTAAGGAAAAGGATGACGGATACGAACACCGGTAATTCACCTCTTTAATTTCAAGTATTACAAAGCCACAGAAAAAAAACAACAGAAAACGGGAATTAAAATAATAAACCCAAATGCAATATAAACAAATAGACTAGATAAGGAAGTATACAGAGAATAGAATGCTACTAAAGAAACCGCCACAGAAACGACTACCACTAATGAATGAAACATTTAACGGAAAGAGACATTAATGTAGACACGATTAAGACAGCTCTAAAGAAAATAGCAAACTGAGAGCAGCATGCCTTGATTGAATACATGGATACTGGTTTTAAAAATTACGACCCTACATGAAATGCTAGCGAAGAAACTTAGAAGATGTATCTACAAAACAGACGTATCAAGGTGGATGCTAAAATGAAGGAAAACACTACTACAAACGATGGCAAACATGTGTACGATCTCAAGAAACTAGAGACCAATAACCTGTTTACCAAGAATGGGTAAAATGCTAACAGCACAACTGAAAAAACAAAACTAACACTTCCTGAACAATCGTGGACATCCTTCTCGAGGAACAAAAAGGATGTTGGAAAGGAAAAACAGGGGCATAGATCATAATATACTGAAGGAAGTACAAAACATAAAAATATTACATATCTGTGGCATGGATTGAGGATAAGAAAGCCTACGAAAAATAACTCAATCATGGAAAATAAAATGGTTAAAACTTTACGAAATACCTGGCATGGTTTATCAATCTTTTTACAGAAGCGATGGTAACATAGAGACTAGACCTTTCGGCTGGACGGAAACACCTGACGAATGAAAATACAGATGCATCTTCCAGAGAGAGTCACTATTTCCACTACTGTTTATCATAGCCATGCTGACACTCAACTACCTACTCAGGTGATGCCGAGTACCAGTTTACAGACAAAGAACACATAATAACCCACTTTCTGTAAATTAAATAGATGATTGGAAAAGAACATTTTCGAAAAACAAGAGAACTCTTAGAAACAGAATTATATAGCAGTCATTTTGTAAAAAGAATATACACTTAGGCAGTGTCACTAATACGATACTCGAAGCATTTCATAAGCTGGAGAAAAATAGCAATCAGCCACCTTTACCAGAGACATTAGAACTCTGACCATGCACAACGCACTTCTTCAAAATGACGATACGGGCATACTCTACGTGAAAAGAAGCGAAAGGAGAAGATGACCGCTAAGTATAGAATACGGTGTGGAAGATGCGAACACCCTTGATACATACATCACACAGAAATGTGTATCACCGCAGAAAGATATTCCATCGCAATGAACAACCTATGAAGCACCGAAACCAGAAACATAAAGACAGGAAACAAAAGTGGGGATAAACAACACTACATGGACGTTTCATAAGACTTACTAGAGAAGTCACCAATGAAAACAGCTGGGCGTGCTAACAAAAGGACCCTAGAACAGAAAAAAACGTAATCATTACGTACGACTCAATAAAACAATGTTATAAGGATAAACTGCATTAAAGCTGAAATAGATATAACACAGATAAATAGTAAATGCAGACGGTGTGGACAAAGAGACAAACCATTTAATAACATTAGTGAATGCAGTAAACTACCCTCCCAAAAATACAAGAACATACACGAATATGGGGGAAAATGATACACTGTGTTCTATGCAAACGACTGCATTTCGAAAATGCGTACAAATGGTACAAACAAACACAAGACAGCGCTGGAAAACTGAAATCACAAATGGGATATAGAAATTGCAAACAGATAAATTCATTCAATCAAGGTAACCAGATGTAATAATAATCGACAAGAAGAGAACCTCCTGCTAAATTGTAAATTTTACTCTATCAGCAAATCACATGGTGAACATCAAGGAGACATAAAAACGAAGCAAATAGACGGAACTCGCCAAAGATTAAAATAGATAAGGTGTATTAAAATGTCAAGATGGTACCATTAATCGTAGGAGCACTAGGAACAATCCCGAAAAAGCTGAAAAAAATCGAATCAAATAGAAGACTAAGACCAAACCATTTACGGCAATGAGGTAAACAGCTGAACTCTTTAGGAACACTTTTTAAATCGGAAACGAATTCACATATTTTACGACTGCTAACCCGTCACCTGGAATCTGCAATAGAAAGAAAAGAACACATAAATACAGAAAGAACACCACAGCATATAACCAAGGAACATGAAATGCAAATAATTTCATAAACTACTCTCACTTAAAAGTGATGGAAACATCCTCGGCTGATGCCACACAAAATAGTCGTGAATGGCTGAATAAAGAATGTAAGATCGTAGAGGGAGCGCACTAACAACACGTCACTTGGATACGTTCTGAGAGGACTGAGACCTTTAGGAGTCTTTTTGTAATCTAAATCTAAGAGATGACCAAAGGTCCTAGTTTGTGAAAAATCAATGCTAGTGTATGTTGTGATGAGGCAAGGTGATTTTCAATAGGTATCAAAATATGGGGAGTGTACTAGAAATCTGGAGTAACAACTGGTGCTTATTAGTGAGCAATCACTGATGATCAGCTCTGTGAAACTCAATATGACTAAATAATTATAATCAAAATAATAATCAAATAATAATAATCATAATAATAATAATAATAATAAGTATATTACTACTACTACTACTACTACTACTACTACTACTAATAATAATAATAATAATAATAATAATAATAATAATAGAAATTAAACAGAGAAAGCACCATAAATAAGTTTACTAAGAAAGCACGAAGTGTACAGCCATCTGATAAAGGTTTATGTACACTCATTTACATAAGAATGTATCTGTATTTTTGAAAAGGTGTGAGTAAGCTAGTATGAATTGTGTCTGGTGTCAGTTTTTGAACATAAGTGCATGTTATTATGATCCGGTATTTTTTGAATGATTCATGCTAAACACCATAATAAATTGACAAGATTTGTCGGACATCGAAGATTTGTGGTCAAGGGGGATCAGACACAAAGCGAGAGGGGATGCGGCGGTCTGATTGGATTACAGAACCAAGGGATGTGACGTCACGTGTTGTCGAAACGAGAGTCGAGATCAGTCCGCTATTTACAGGCGGTCAGTTCACTGTTGAAAATCGAAGCGGGTGGACATCCAGACATAATGGTCTGAAACGTAAACTTTGCGTCTTAAAATAAGACGCGAATGAGCGGTTAAGTCTAAAAAATAGTTAAATACACAGAAAAAAAAAGAAAAAAATCCTACCGGAGTATGGCAACTTCCTCCGAGGCGTTATCCGGAAAGATACATAAACTACTTTGCATAACCCTCTCAACATGTCTTCTGAATTCTTTCTCTGTCGTATGAAATAGTTATTTTTTTTTTCAAATGAAAAATGAACCACCCCAGACGATCAGGAAGATTACCAGATTTAGAAGTAAGTAAGACAATCTAAGGAACTCTAAGAAATCCTGACGACTACGAGGCAGATTACAACCGGATGAAGATTGGAGAATGATGAAGATAAGAAAAAGTAATCAGGTAAATTATGAACTATTGTGTTAAGAGAGTTTTGAGAACTAAAAGTACGCACACGGTTTAAAACGTATAAAGTAAAGATGAATGAAGTTTAGATCATCGTATGATCGATGGGCTGCATTTTACGAGACACACACGCACGCATAGATGTACACCCATACATGTATACCCCGTTAAAACAGACTTCACAAACACATCGACCCACGCGGTAACAACAAGCGAGTAAACATCTATGAAAAAAACGGACAGTTTAAAGACTTTTAATTATTGCATGCTTAGTAGAATACTATTGAAAACGCTTGTAAAGTTTCGGTTTAGAGAAGCGTTGACTTAAAGACATTTCGTAACGATCATTTTGAGTGATCACGTTACAAATGCGTATTTTATTTTCATCACCTGCTATTTCCACCGAAAATAGGACGAGATCAAGCCGAGGTGCCACGGAATAACGCATAGGGTCCCGAAAATAAGACGAGAAGGCGTGGGGAAGTCGACGAAGAAGACAAAGAAAGAAAGAGATGGAAAGAGAGACACAACTTCAAAGTGTGAGTAAAAACTTCGTTTTGTGTATTGTTACAGTGACCTTTGAGGTCGAAAGGATAAGGGTAGACTATTTAATTAATGAGAGGAATTAAAATAAAATAGAAAGTTGAAAATCGAACAATGAACAGTGTGTGACTTTTGAGAAACTTTTATTTTTAAATTCAAAACAATATGACATCATGCTTAATGACTGTAAAGTTTGAAGTAATGTTGAAAAAAATAAAGCCCTATTTTGAGAAGGATGATGTGTCGTTACAGTACGATCAGTTACAGTAAAATGAAAGAAGAAAAAAAAACAATTGTTCACACACGCATGCACACATACTAATGGCTTGAACATTAACGGGAAAGTTACAGGAAGGAAGAAGAGAATAACATGTTCAATGGTTGCATTGAGCAGGTTTTTTTATTTAGAAGAGAAAGTTCATTGAGTTATTTTTGCTGTTTTACGGAATATATTTTTGGCTGTCGGAGAGGGGGAGATGGAGAGAAGATAGAAGAGGAGCACACGAGAGGGGTTGATAAAGTTATGTGTTGATTTTCAATCGTCCCTTGTGGCCATGTAAGAGAGATAGATGGAGGGGAGATAAATAAATGAAAAGGATAGAGGAGAAATGTTTTTTGTTTTTTTTTACTTTTTTCAATTGTTCTTGTGTTCTGTTTATGTGCGTAAGAAAAACAGAAAAAGGTTAAATAGAGTGGCTATCCTGTGCTGTCTGTTGCCACATTCTTTTTTATGGTTTGCCTATAGATAGTTTGCGTAGTGTTTTGCGACTAACATCGACCCTTTTGAAGTGTGAAAGACATAATTGAATCAGTCATCTTTATATTTTGAATCAACAAATAAATGAATTGTCGAATGATATCTCAACCCAATACCGAAGTGGAAAATATGTATAGTGCTGATTTTCTTTGATATTTTTTCATGGTGTATCATTGATTTTTTTAGTTTGTTAAAACGATGGGGATGTATTAGTGATGGTTTATTTCTTTGTTCTTGCATTAACATTATTTTCTTCTGTGTTTACTTTTGATCCAAAATTGTTTCATAATGTGTATTGTTGAGTAGAGGGTCTACTTTCCATTCGATTTGTTTTCCGAGATTAACCAAGATAGAATATGTTTACTTGCAGCCTAGAAGGTGATTTAAATAAAACAGTGGATTTCTAGTTGTGGTCAACGACGCAGTAGGTATAGGTGAGTAGGTTGGATCATAGATTCTTGGAGTGGCGGCATGAGAGTTGATTTTGGTCAGGTTATGGAAACCTTGTGACAGGGTTCATTTTCTCGGGAGCATTCTAGTATAAATCATATGTGCATATCTATGAACTAGAAAAAGATAGCCGAGGTTCGCCACATGGTCCCTTGAAAAAGCAGCCACACTAAACGAAAGTTCGAGCCACATACGTTAAACTGCGAACAGGGATGGATGCCAGCCGTATAGTCATTCTGAGGTGATCAGGAAAGGAGTTAGTCAGTGATTAAATGTTGTAATCCATGTAAGTCCGCGATTACAGATGGTGCAATTGAGATGGAGACAGACTCTTTTATAATTGTCGTTGGATGACCAGATAATATAACATCTTTAAAAGAGGGGGTTATGTTTTTGTTCCCATATTCCGTGAGCAAGATTAAATGGAAATCGATCGTATACCGATGATTTAGAAGAAATAGTATGAGTGTGAGAAAAGTGCCCGATTAGCAAGTGTGACAGGTAGATGACATGGAGCTGATTTTGATCGTACAGTGACTTGTCTTATATCTTATGATTAAAGTAGTCTGAAGTCGATTGACTTCCGGCTGGATTATTGAGATTAAGAATCGGTTGTGTTTGGTTAACCAATTTTGACCAGCTGCATAGATAGGTCTTTGGAAAAAACACTTAGACTAGTTTTTAATTTTGATAAAGTATGTGAGATTATGAGGGCCCCTGCATTTCTTAAAAGGTGTGAGCTAGTATGAAATGTGCCCGGGGTCAGTTTAAACACGTAAGTGAAGGTTCGCATCACTCAGTATTTTGTTGAATGATTCATTCTTAAAGTCATAATAAATTGACAAGATTCGGCCGACACCAAAGATATGGGTCAGGGCGATGTCAGACTAAGAGCGAAAGTGAAAGCGCCTGTGTAACTTGATGACAGAAAAAGGGGGCTGTAACGTAACTTTTTTTGGTCGATACGAGAGTTGAGATCAGTCTGCCATGGAAGTTTTAAGCGAGAATAAGTACAGCCGATCAGTTCACTGAGAAATCAAAGCGGGTATACGGCCAAATATTATGGTCTGAAACTTTAATTTTAGGTCTAAAAACAAAACGAGAATAAGCGACTTCGTTTATATAGTATGATTGAGTGACTGCATTCTGGGAGGCACGCACGCATGCATATATGCCCACCCTACACATTCAGTCCCTGTTAAAAGAGACTCCACAAATGCATCGGCCCATGGGGTAATAACTAGTCGAGAAAACTTTCATGAAAAAAGAATGGACAGTGTTATTGTTTAATTGTTGACAGTTTAAAAGCTTAAAAATGTGTTTAAATGAAACAACGTTTCGAACCAGCTTTTCGATTTCGAGGAATGTTTAAAAAAATATACGTAACAATAATTTTGCCTAACAACGTAACATTATCATTGGAAAAGCAATGGTAAATCGTTGTTGCAATAACGTAAAATAAGTTTAACTCGTTTTCGGAAGAAACGCGACTTGTTAATACCAGTGAGCGATCAATAATTTGTATTTAGTAAGTCATAATAATAATAATAATAATAATAATAATAATAATAATAATAATAATAATAATAATAATATTAATAATATTTATAATAATAATAATAATAATAATAATAATAATAATAATAATAATACTAATAATAATAGTCATTATAATATACATGCTAGTAATAATAATTAGCCTGTAGAAATAACACTAAAAAAGAGAAAGTGTTGCGTTACTTAACATCTGTAATTAGAACAAATAAGTTACCGAGATAAGTGTAGAATAACCCAGGACCCTCGAGAGTATCTGCTCCTACGTTTGTGAAATTGGTTTCTTTCTTTCTTAAACTTATTTTCTTGTTAAGGTCGTGTTGCCACTTGTATTGGTTATCGCTGAGGGTGCGATCTATATTGTCTCCTCGAACACCTCTTACTGACCCTAGTCTGCTCGGTATCCTTAACGTATCCACATTCAACCGAAAATGTTAGATGTCCGGTCTCTTTCTTAGTAAACATCCAATTGTCACAGAAAACAACTACACCCGTCTCTTCTCAATCCCTCTGAGCTGACATCCAAGAAAACTGACCATTAACTGCTCACATGTTTGCCTACTTATCTTACTTCCTGAACACTCACTTTTTACTTTGTGAATCATTTCTCAACTAAGCATTCGTGGCTATGATATTAAACTTCGATTAGACCAAACTTCCAAAAAATTAAGACTAAATATGGAGATATTTATGAAACAATTCTTAGACTTAAATCTGTAATCTAAATAGAACCGAAACGACCAAACATCGTTGTGTACCACGGGAAATAAACGCAGCAGTTTTGTAATATTGAGAACATATCCATGATAGATAACAAAGATAGATAGGTCGAATTTGAAAAGAAGGAAACATCCTCCAATATTAAGGCGAATTATTGTCGAAATACCACTATCATCAACGCGAGATATGGTGTAACGTTAAGCGCGACTACCTTAACGAAGTGTAAATCATATTGGAAGTGTACAGGATGTACTAGAACATGAGGGGACTTGCTGTTGCTCTAATTCCCCGTAAAGTAATCAGATTTTCTTAACGAGAAACCCCTTGAAATAATGGGTGAGCGAACCTCATGAATGAACATTTTTCGGTTATTCATATGATGATGATGATATTAATAATAATGATAATAATAATAACAACAATAATAATATAACTAACATCCACAATAAATTGCTTAAACAGATTGACAAGAGATTTACTTGTATAACATGGACAAGACGTCCTGTGTCAAGGCAAATTACTTGATGTTTAAATATAAAAATAACTAACCCATCCGAAAGTTAATACTAGTATGAGATGTTCTTTAGAAAACAATCCAACTGAAACCATTAGATATTTGAGAACTATCAGATAATAATGATAAGAATAAAAAGAAGTAAGAAGTAAAAAGTAGGGAAATTCCATAAAGATGACTGTGGTTGGCTGCAAGGAAGCTTACGACATAACCTCTCAACCATGAATAATTTAATGTGTAAGAATCTACAAGGTATCGGGCACGATTATATATATCATTAGGAGAACGATATGGAAATACAGACTGGAACTGACAGCTGGTGGCAATAGCTGACTAGCATACAGAGAGACATCTTCCAAGGTGACTTTCAATCACTAATACTGTTTATCATAGCCATGATGCCACTGAACTATATACTTAGGAAATGTGATGCCGAATACAAATCTACAAACACAGAACATACAATAAGTCACCTCATGTATATGGGCGACCTGAAGCGATTTGCAAAAAGCAAAAAGGAACTGGAAACACTGATAAAAACAATCAGAAAATTAAGTCAGAACATTCAAATAGGATTGGGAATAGAAGAATTATACTACTATAGATGCAAATGGAAAAACTGGGGGTACCGGGAGAATGAAACTGTTCCCGCAATAATATATTGGAGCGCTTAATGAACAGTATACCTACAACTATTATGAAGTTCTTAGAACAGACAACCCCAAATCTACAGAAATTAGAAAAGAACACCTGAGAAAACAAGGATCTTTTTATAAAATATATAGTAGAAATCTGGCTGAAGGAATAAGCAGCTGGAGGGTATAACTAATCAGATACTCTGGAGCATTCAAAGGCTAGACCAAATATAACTAAGGCATATTTAACAGTAGACGACACCTTAAATATAATGCTGCTTTACACTACGTGAAAAGATATGAAAAGAGAAAAGAAACGGTAAGTATTGAAGACTGTGTAGAAGAGACACAACAAACTTTAAAAAATACAGAACTCAGAACAAAAAAAACTGCAGTAAGAGACATCGCAAAAATTAGCAACACAGCACACAGCAACATAACTAACAAGAACAAATAAAATCAAAGTCGGAAGATCAACAGCTATACAGACATTTCATAATATTTAAAGAAGAAAAACGAAAACACATTTCATAAGTTTTAAAGAAGAAAAACGAATACTTTCCATAACGGGCTACGTAATTCCACGCACGTGACAATTTAAACCTGCTAGGTTCCCATCTGTCCAACTGTTAACGTTATTCCTATTTAATTTCTTGTTTTTTTGATATACAGCGTCGCTGTTGTTTTTATCTGAACACTTTCCATAACTGACTACGTATATTCCACGCACGTGACAATTTTAAATCTGAAAGTGTTCCATCTTTCCAACGGACAATATTTTGAAATTACTGGCGGTTGTTCTCACTCATTAAGCTATACGACTCCGCTGATGAAGGTCCGATTTTCTCGGATGTGAAACCTTGGTCCGGTTATTTAATATTAATAAATATCATACTCTTATTAATTATCTAGTTAATTTTACTTTTGCATTCATAATTAAGCACTCTGCTGGGAAACTCTCCCAATTAAGAAATACGGTATATATATATATATATATAGATAAATATATAGATAGATAGATAGATAAAGAGAGAGAGAGAGAGAGAGAGAGAGAGAAAGATAATGGGAGCATATTATTTCACATAATCTAGTCAACGGCGATTAAACTCATCCCCATACCGGGATTTATTTATGATTATCTTGAATGTGACTGGTAGTGAGAGTGTTTTTACTCATAAACATCATGTAAAATAAGACATTAAAAACTCTTATATATATATATATATATATATATTAGTGAATTTCTGTAAATCCACAGTGTGAGAGATCTTATTTATCCAGGCGTTCAGAAGAACCACAAAACTGATATAACACATTCTGTGACGGTTTCTTTAGAGCCAAAGTGACGGCCGCTAAGAGAATGGCATTGATTTTTTTTACTATTTGAAATGTACTTCACACACATACATTGCTGTAACAGATTTATGAGTGAAGTAATAGTAATTTTTAAACTTAAAGTTGTAGTCAAGTTATATATCTATCTATCTACCTATATATTAATATACATATATATATATATATATATATATATATATATATATATATATATATACATATATATATATATGTCTCTCTCTATATATACACTTAAATAAGTTCGAATATATTGATAACATGAACTTAAAAAAACAATATGTTTTAGAGTGCTCAATACAAAAAATAGCATACATATATAATCCTGAACAAGACTTGTAAAAGCAACCACACATTTTCGTTACATTTTGATCGCAAAAAACTACATGCCTCTTATAATTGTTTTATTTGAATTGTTTTTCTTCGTCTTCGTTCAGCATTTGAAACAGTATTTGTAGACTGATGATTGGTAACTGGTGTAGCATCACCCATGTCTAGTTTCTAAACATGATCTGCAAATAATCATTTAAATAGAAATCGTTATCAAATCAAAGAGAGTAGAAAGTTCACCTTAAGTTTACGTTTGTCAGCTTCGTAACTCTCGTTTCCTTTATAAGGTTCTTTAGGCCTGACATCCAATGAGCTATGTTTCTGACAAAACGGGAAGAATACCTGTTTTCTGGGTTGGCATCTATCCATCTAACACTTATTGTTTGCTACATTTTAACCTCAAAGTAGTATTTCCTTTAGCCCCTTACATCAAGGGGGTCATAACGTGTCATCAAACACTTCCATGAAAAAAAAAAACATTGAGCTAACCTACATATGAGCAAATAGTTCGCTGCTCTTAAGAGTCACGTTTAGAAAAGAAAAAAAAACAACACTTAACGACAGTAGAAAATTATTACACAAACAATGATTGTTGGCGAAACTGAGTGTTTAATGTCCTGCAAACTATAAATGCACTTTTCAGAATAAGGTTCCGCGCTCGTCGCGTGCACCTGTTCTGTCTATTTTGAAAGTATTGCTTAATTTCATTTTTGTATTGCTACCCAGATGTAAGGTTAGTAATAGGCTTACGAAAGGTATTAGTTTGTTAAAACTTTAAAGTTCAATTTAATATTAAATAGTATTTTATTTTTATGAAATTTAGTTAGTTACGTTCTTATTTAATTGCCCCGCCCCCACAGGAAGAGTTCGACAAAAAGTCGGTTTGAATTTAGGTAAACTTAAGCTCCCCAGAAAGGGGAACTCTAAATTGTGGCTACATATATATAGATTGTGGCAAAAATTATTGCGTTGGTCTAGAAAGAGTTGTCCTTCAGTGAACGGTCTTGATGAAGATTTAGTATAAAATATTAGTGTTTAATTATAAACACACATTCTATTTTTAAAAATACATCTAACTCTAAGTTTGTCAGCAATACGACACCGTGAAAGGGGACACCGTGAAAAGAGAATGAGAGCCAACACAAAAGTCGAAAGTAACGTAACGACGGCGGAAGGCGATGTCGATCACATTTTACTGACTCATTGACCGATGCGGTCGGTAAAATAGAGTCGCCATGCCCACCGAACGGGGGGGGGGGTGCAATGAACAGAACTGCCGCAAATAGCTCAGTAATTATTTAGTTACTCTCTTTATCTCTAACTCTCACTTTCTATCTCTATCGCGGCTGTAAACAACCACGCACTCTGTTCGTCTGTTACGTTAAATATAATGCCCTAGAACTGAACCTTAGACTCCCTGTGCTATCAATCACGGCCGAAAGATAAGATAAACCAGCCGACAGTAGATGTTAAGCGAGTATCCAACATTTCTGATTTGAATATACAACTACTATTGAAAACTATGTAGTTTCTGATTTGAATATACAGCTACTATTGAAAACTATGTAGAATCCTCTAATAATTTAGATATATCACTAGTGTTTATGCATCACGAAGAAGTGCCATTACTATGCAGTTTAAAATAAAAGTAGTTAACATTTGCCGAGAAAATTTCAGAAAAATATATAATCAATCGTGACAGTAAACTGCGGGTGAAGAGAAATATTTGATGAAAATATTTCGACAAAACACTCATTCATAACTGACTTCATACATTCAAAGTTCATATAATAATCTTACTTCAAAACTACGACCAACAGAGAGAGGCTTTCACTGATCAGAGAATACTTTGTCACAGGTATTGACAATGTTGCATGTCTAAGCAACGCGGGGATGCACATTTAGGCCATATGATTGCATAGCAATAACACAAGGTTGTTGGTCATTCAGGACTGAAGACATATCCTACGTAACAAAGATGTTTGCAAGCCAGACATAAAGGAAAGTGACATATAAGCAGCAAGTGCGATGCCCGTGGCTTAAGAACTAAACTGTTGTAGAAGTGCTCTGAAGACATGCCCCAAAGGAGTACGGAACTGAAAGTTAAATAGTGGAGTTAGAAGAGAGAACACAGCCAGCCGAGGGCTTCAACATAGTTATCAAAAGGAGCCACAATCTACATCTATGATAACTGGATCAGAACCTGTCGATTCAGCATAGGCAAACGCTGCAATTCAGTAACATACTAATTTAAGGCGCACAATTCCATTGTATCTTGAGACAAATGCATGACAACCACACTATTAATTAGTGGCTCTCTTATAGGGTTACCCAGTATGTTGAGTTATTATTTAAAACGTAATGTGTATGTAAGTGACTAATAAAGTGCAGGGGTATGTTTTCAAATCTGTTGAACTACTAGGATTATTATTCCAAACTGTATAAAGAAAAAAACTATCACATTAGATTCAATTGGATTTGAACGTAGAATATTCGATTTCTTAGTCATAAAGGCACTCGCAAACCGTTTGATATAATTAGCTTTATTCTTACATGAAAGCAAATATGTATATGAAATAAATTCAGCTTTACGGGTTGTCTGCTACTAACCGAAAATAAAATATATGATAATAATCTAATTGTTCGAAGACGTATCAATGCTGGTTTAATGTTCTCAAAATCCTGCCGAACCCCACCCGTTCATACCCTATAATCAAATAATTCAATTATTTTTTCAGAGCATCTAGTACATTATTGATAGTCGATGCCGTCATTTTTTAGCTCATATTATTAACAACAAATTGACGATGGGTGATATGGGTGATAAAATAAAAAATCTGATGAGCATAAAACGACCGAGTAGTAGTATGAGAAATAGTAGAAATAAATAATCATAATAATTTAAAATGAATACATTTTGAACTCAGCGCTCGAATAATGAGTGTGATGAACTCATTAACCCCAAACGTGTACTATAGTACCAGACAAATCAGATGAGCTTAATTTGATTTATATCATACGAGTGAATATAAATCGCATGAACGTTGTCGATAGTGGTATTCTTAACACTTTTCCTCGTTACTTTAATTGTTTTTTATTTTGTTTTCGGACATTTTTCTGTATAGTATGCCACTAGTTTTCACATCGTTTATAAATAAAACTATTATATATATTTTATATATATATATATATATATATATATATATACATATATATATATGTATATATATATATAAAAGGAGATGGTAGTTTGCTTGAAGCATTGCTGGTAAATATAAGGGTAGGTGTGTAATCCGAAGCTGTAGCAATACGATTTAGTTGCCGGAAGGTGGAGAGGGTGAACAGAAACAAAGAAGAGAAAACGAATCTACAAAACGATTCATTAATATTTCACGTAATACTTGGTACTTAATACAGGTGGTACTTAATCAGTTTTTACGTGAAATATTAATAAATCGTTTTGAGATTCATTTTCCTTTCTCGTTTGTTTCTGTTCACTCTCTCCACGTTCCGGCAACTACATCGCATTGCTACAGCCTCGGATTACAAACCTACACTTATATATATATATATATATATATATATATATATATATATATATATATATATATATATATATATATATATGATAGGTATTTGATACACTGCCTCAACACAAATCGCGCATTTTCAAAGAAAATCCCTATAATATACATATTCACTTTTTACTTTAAATATTGTCACAAATAATATCTGATTAAAGTCGCCATGAAATTTACCTTACCGCTTCTCAGCTTCTCAGTTAGAAAGAATCAATGCATGTAGCGTGTGTAACAGATAAGCGGTATTCATGGAGTTGTGTGTGTGTGTGCTTGTATTTATGTAGACATATCGAGCGCTGAATTAGACACGTTCGGATAGCGCATGAGCACGACAGTAAGTCGCCGTATGTATGCGTTCGTTCGTGAGTCGTTTCAAACGTATACTCGGGCAAACATTTTGTACTTTAGTGGTTGTTGTTGTACGACCCCATCAAACTACTTGCCAGTAGGCTTACACATACGCATTAGTTAGTTCTCAAAATAGTTAATTGCGTAATCGGTGCGTCATGTGTATATGTGCATGACTATTTTTTGCATGATACTTTGTTTTTATTTCGGCGATACACATTCGACATCTGTGTTCATACATCTACAACAAAATGTACGTCTTCGCACTTGGAATCAACGGTAATGAAACGAGTGTACCCCATATTTTATCAAATCATTAATATGTATAAATATGTGAATATATGTAAATAGCAATGCATATTGAGTTCACTTGACCGCTTGCTGATACGGCCGCTGGATTTTCCATTTAGATGTTTATTTACTGTACCCATTCCACGGCAATACGTAGTGGACACATTGGTGTGCGCACCGACTTCTAGGACGGGCATGACATTCATGTTTAGGTTCGAGCCGTATGTCTGGCCGTGTGTGCCTCTTCTCGTTCTCGTGATTGCAGGGTTTGCATGAAACACATATGTTTATGAGTTAATTTTAAGACAGTATTTATAAATAGTTGTATATATGTAAATATATATATACATATATATATATATATATATATATATATATATATATATATATATATATATATATACAGGGCTTATACAAAATAATGGAAACATCTTGTGAGTAAATTAATAAAATTGACAAAAATTACCAACATATTTTATTCATGATTATTTTTTCTCTGAATGAATTGATTACATTTATTTATTATTTCAGATTGTACATATTAGTAAGAAACAATTGCATGATAGATCAATCAGATCAAGAGAACATATTGTTTCTCGCTGTATAGCAGGTGCTACTGTAAAGTGGGTGAGATGGTGACCGTACGAGAGGAATTGTTTCGTAGGTGATGACAGGCTATTAAAAAAAGAGAAAACATTATTTTCGAAAAAAAAATCTGGAGAAAAGACGAAGTTGTCTGAAAGAGGTTGTAAGGCCTTTGTAAGGATTATGAATAAAGAGTATAAAAACGTCACCCAAACTTACAGCAGAACTTAGCAATCATCTGAATGATAACGTTAGACCAAAATACGTTAATTTAGAGCCCCTCAGTTTTTCACGTTTGATTAGTGTTATTTTTGACTGAATATACATCGTTAATATATTATGAAATAGGTTGTGTTCCGAATAGTATAACGGTACCAAATAACAATTACATCAAATAAATGACGAACATACACACTTTAATGAAGTTTAATCTGATTGTTCTAAAGGAAACAAATAAGAAGGGCAGATCATTTGAAAAAGATGTTACGTACATTGATATTTACTGAGTCAGCACTGACATGAACAAATTACACGCGAAAAGGTTATAGCGTTACCAGGAAACACATTTTATCGGAGTATGTATTTTATTTAATACGACCATATATATATATATATATATATATATATATATATATATATATATATATATATATATATATATAAAGTGGTGTACTAAAAGCGAATATTTAGGAAAGAAAAAATCTATTGTGAATAGTATACAGCTCAATCCCCAGGATAGAGCAGATAGATAGTTAGGAGTAAAACGAGTTAGAATAGCAAAAGGCAGATCTTTTTTCAATTAAGTTACTCAGAGCAAGGCATATTCCGCAAAAATACAATTTATTCAAATTATTTTTTTCCTTTAGCCAGACTTTTCAAAGATCTAAATCTTATCATCATAAGAAAATCGCTGGGATAGATAAGTTGGCAAAGGGCAATATTTAAACTTGGAAAAAGTAAAATAAAAATTGTGGGGAAAATAACACAAGGCAAAATCTGCCCAAATGCAAGCAAATGTCATGCTGCAAAAAGGCTTAAGGAAAAAATAATTTGAATCGAAAAAAGATTTGTCTTTTGCTTTTCTAATTCCTTTTCATCTTTCACCCTATATATATATATATATATATATATATATATATATATATATATATATATATATATATATATATATATATATATATTAAAAATAACCGACAATTTTTGTCTGGTTATCTTAGTATTGATGCCTTCAATTTTCCGGATTAAAATCTAAATCTCGGAAGAAAATTGGCGGATGAAAAAGATGAACAGGTTTTAAAAGATATTATTAATAAAAACGTACTTCCCACCGACCCAAATTAAAAAGTTAAACTAATTGTTTAGTACAATAAAACTAAAACCACTAATCTTATTATTACAAATAATTCCTCACCCTCGATTAGAAACTTGGATAGGACGGGCCTAGTATACGAGTTTAAATGTCCATTGGGAGACAGTGTCTCCGACAACCAAGGAAAACACGTATATATTGGCTCGACCACCACGACTCTGTCCAGGAGGTTAACCATGAATCAATCCGATAATAGTGCTATAGCTAGACACCTTACTAATAACCATTTCTGTCCCCGCTCGCAAATCCGAAAACTTCTCGTAGACAATACTATAATCTTAGAACATAATACTAATACACAAAAACTCCACATACTAGAAGCTTTACTCATTAAAACAAAAAACCTGCTATTAACAAGATTGATTTCAACAGTAGTACTAATATACTTAAATGCTTATAATACCTAATAAATATAGTTTCATATTTAAATTTTCCCGCCATAATTAATTGTAAATCTCACTCCAGGTATTTACCTGTTTGTCATTATCCGACTGACGATGGACCCAGACAGGTAAGAAAGTACTCTGGACAAACATGTACATTACGGCAGTTTCATCAGCCAATTTTCCTCTAAGATTAAGATTTTAATCCGGAAAATTGAAGTGATCAATACTAAGATTACCAGACAAAAATTGTCGGTTATTTTTAATAATATGTGTCTTAAGGAAAAAATGCTGCCTCTCTCTCTCTCTCTCTCTCTCTCTCTCTATATATATATATATATATATATATATATATATATATATATATATATATATATATAGAATACAATATAAAGTCAAAAGTATACTTTTAGTAGATAGAACCTATAGTGAAATTGTTTAAGCTCAACAATATACGAGATAGAACAATTATCAAGATTTATGAAAGAAGAGGGATAAACATGTATGAATTACAAATTTATTTCAACTTTGATGTTTCAATGCTAGGTATACTCGGTAATACGTACACCCATCGATTAGACTAATTTTCCCATCACAATCTTACCTAGGCATTATAAGCAAACATTTTTTAGACAGAATCATCCCTCATCTAACAGAAAAAAACATACTCCCTAGTATAGCCCATTTCTCCTATCCTACTAGACAAAGCTGTAATATTCGCTATAAATAACTATGATATTACAGACGTAGAGATCAAACACATAATGTGTGCCATGAGATCCCTATTAGAATTTGACAACAAATTTTGGATCAATAACTTTGATATCACTATGGGACTTCGGACTTTGCCCAGGTTACTGACCTTGTAGGATTGTACTTATTGAGAGAATTGAAATTTGACTCCGAACATTTACACGGTGGGCTATACAGGGACGATACACTTTTTGTTTCTAGGGAGAGATCGAGCCAATACAACAACACAATTAAACACCTGCACATTTTCTTAAAACTTTGGTTAAACCATAACTACAGCACCTGAGAAAAGAATATCTAACTTCCTTGACCTTACATTAGACCTCAACTGAATCATTTAGGTCCTACCACAAGCTAAATCTTACCCTCTTCTACGTACATAAGCTATCTAACTACCCACAATCGATCATTAATTCAATAGTCCTTTCAGTGTCCAATATAATCTGAAAGTTATCTGCTAATAGATCCATCTTCGAACAAAATTCCAGCTTCTACAATAACTCACTTCTTAATTCGCGATACGCTGATGAAATTACATATGCAAATAATCCCTTGTTCCAGAAGAACAAACCTTTAAATATAATTACACACAAAATGGCAATGCAGCGAACTAATACTACACTACCCAAGAAATCAAAAACATATATAAATATACCCACTATAACTATCAATATTGACAAACACGCATAAGTACATCACTATTTTAAACACACATTCTATTAAAATGTTCTACTCGACAATGCCTAATATAGCACAAACCATCATCACATCTAACAACAAAAAAATAAATCTGCCCAACAACCAGCACCTACTATACACCCCACTAATAACTGCAACTGCTAGAAATCTAGAAAATACCAATTAAAATGCAATTGCGTACAAAGTAACGTATTCTATGCTAGCACTGTTAAACAATTCCCTGAAACCACAATTATGCAAACTAATACCAACATAAAAATTCCTCAATCCCCCTCTAACTTTCCCATCTACAACACCCTGTGTCAAACGACACCGTAAATAACACCACTCACACTAACCAACTATCCCCACGAACTAATAATAATTTTGATCTCACCCCTCAAATTATCTTATCTTCTCCACCTAACAATCCCAACTAAAGTTTGAACATACACAGCCAATACATTTCCGATACTAGAAATAACAAAAATACTATAACAACAACCCAATACAAAATACACACTTATATTGGGGAAGGATGCCTTCCCCTATCAGACCCGAATCTCAAACCACATGTATTCTTTCAATCACAATAACTACAATGTTACTAGCACCTCTCTATCCAATCTAATTTTACAGTAAAAAGACTCCCTACTCCCTACATTGGACTATATTAAATAGGTCTAGATTCTACACTCCATGATCCGCTTCCTGCCAACTATGTACACTAGAAAATTCATAGCATCTAAGGGCTAAAATATCATTAAATCAAAAATCAGCTCATTTAAAATTTCAGGCACAAACGAAAATTTAAATGCATCAATTTCATTACCCTCTCTGACACCATCCCTCTCAACCAACAACTGCCTTTCTAACATCAGACAAATGCTTACATTTGATAATTTGTTAATTTGTTAAGTTGTAATTCTTAACTCCTCTAACCTTACAAATAACCATCCCAATAACATAACGTATCCTCCGCAGTACACCTAATAACTATATTGACCCATAGCACTTACTATGAATTGTGTACTAATATTATTTTCCTCCACACCAACGATCCTTAACAGCTTTAACTTCAACATCACAACACCTACTCAACATTATAATACCTATTTCTTTTTTTCAGTTTTTTTTCTTTTCTTTTTCCAACCTACGCACACACTTGTCTATTGCGTTATATCCATTCCATCGACTCTGTATAGGCTTCACTCTATTAACAATATCTTTCTCATAGATTCCATTTCGTTCACCTTTTAACTACACTCCGTTGTTACTCCTTCAATGGTCGATCTACGTACCCTTAAAATCTATTCATAATTTCAACGCTCTAGCAATACATTTAAATTTACACAATTCAACCTAACCCTACCCCATAGTACTTGTAATAGTAATCAATTATTGCAAGTAGTCTAATATTGTTCCCAATCCTAAGTTCAGTTATACATTAAGCTTTTCTTATTTAAGCATACACTTACATTGAACAAACTGGGCATTTTGTAAAACTATTTAAAATATTTATACATTTAACTCCGAAAAAAAAGTTTTTGCCGGATTTATCACATATTCAACATTTAATTTACAGATTCGCATTCACTTGAAGCATAATCTTCCCAATTGAAACCCTTTTAATCTTTCGAAATTATTTTTGTTTTTCGTTCAAAATTCTTTTTAATTACGAGCTCTCCCCTTTCTTTCAAATGATATATGAATTCAATGACCTACATTCCACCTCTGGGAAATCTCTATTCGTATCGGCTTTAGTGACTACCAGTAATAAACTTTATCGTAAGAAACCCCTTCCCACTACTTTTCCTTTCCAGCATCATCCATAGCTCATTCAACTAACTCTCCTACCTTCTTCTCTTTTATTTGATCTCTTTCAACCCGCTTTCTCTTGTGGCCTCGTTTTCAACTAAAATATTTCGTATTTCTTGGAATTGCTTAAATATTTCACTGCCAACGTCAACTGTACACGGTTCAACTTCAATTCCTACTTCGGCCCATGAAGGTAATGTTTAAAATGGCCCGATATTTCAGATATAATTCGATTAAGTGCGCTCCACCTACGATTCGAACTCAACACCTCACTACTTGAGTTACTTCATTTTTGAACGTCTTTCCATGCTGCCTTAACGAAAACAAAATCCATATCCTTTTTACTCGAACTTTTTTCACTCTCCATTATGTAATATTTTTTCAAATTTTAAATTTTGGCTTTTCCACTGCCAACTTATCTATCTATGTAATTCCTCTGATGATAAAATTTGAAGCTTTGTGTGTGTATGTGTGTATAGTATATATGTGAATTCCCGGGCAAGAGTAATACCATGTTAAGAACTGGAAGTTAGAACACACATTTTTAAAAATACAAGAGACACTAACATATCCGAACGCATAAAGTTGAGTTGTCTTAAGGAGTCTGCCATCATCTCCCAAAAATCATACAACTCTCTCGCCCTTAAATACCTCGGCAATGTTACCCTATACACACCCGCCAAAAACCTACTTAGCCCCCCAAATGCAGACTCCTATCAATAACGCTTGGCCCCAAATTTGTATTATACGAAATCTGCCTTAAAAATACAAGCTCAACTTCACCACTAAGAACAGCATTCACCGAAATGGTATCACCTCATCGAAACACACAAACCTAGCCACCACACAGAGATCAAACTCATAGTCTCAAGTACTGAGATACCCTTTTGTAAGATCTCTTGGCCCCTCTCACAGTTACTCAAACACCTGCTCCTTATCTTTCCGCACATGTCAGCTGCTCTGACGAAGTATTAAATAGATTGAACTTACTTCAACCCCAACAGCTACGCTTCAACAATTGACGTTGACTCCTTTTCACTTCCATACCTGCTTAACTTACTATCAACCTCATAACCGATCACATCTTCTATAATACCCTCGACTATTTCGGGTTACTCCGACAGATATACACATAATCCTTGATAACATTGTCAACACAAGCCAGTTCACATTTTAACAAAACACATACGCAAAAGTGTCTGGCTTACCACTGGGCTCTAATCTTTCTAGTCTCCTAGCCATTTCTTACATAGACCGACTTGAGTCACAAGCTGTAAGCACCTGTCACTCCTACATATTCTTAACTAGATACATTGACGGTATTATTATCAACACATAATCTAGTGATTAAGCCACCACTATTTTCAACACATTCAATAATACTGACCCCAACCTAAAGTTCACTATCGAACACCCCGACACGTCAGGCTCACTCGCAAACCGTTACTCCAATCTTACTATATTTAATGGTGGAGCAATACACACTACCTTTTAGAGAACACCCGCTTGCAGAACACTCTTCATCCATTTAAAATCCGCGTTACCACTTAAAGCAAATTTAAGTTATGCACACCCATAAATCACCCGTACAGGGTGAATGGTCCTCTACTACGTATAAAACTGCACACACAAAAGCCTTCCACCAGACACTCTTCACCAACGGCTTCCCATTATACCATAGTCAGCCTCAGTATTTTTTTATGAAGGGGTTAATTAACGCATCTATGAAAAATTCAGCTAGGTGCACTTGTACAGCAGAACTTTCCTTCATATATGCGCCCCTGTATGCTAGCTTAGCTAGTCAGGTTCATGCGGTTAGCTAATTTTGCGAGACCTCCACCTCGATTTTGCCTTATTTTTATTAGGGCCCTAGCAGCATCGTTGGTATTTATAACCTCACCATACTGTGCCGCTAACTCATCGAGCAGGTCATTACTGGTTGTATTCGAATGGTCGTCGAAATATTCTCAGATCCATTTCGAAGGTAGTCCGTCTGAGAAGGAATACGCCAGGTTTACTAGCCCATGGTCTGTTAGATTGTAGACCAGCTCTTTCTTTTTCAGAGCAGCTAGCCATGGCATGAGGTCATACGATTTTCAAGTCAATATTGGGATCTTCGATCCAATTGTGACCACTCTATTTAGGGGGGGGGGTAGTGTTGGCCATTTTGTCTATTTATTATTCTTTGGTTTAAAGTAGCAGACGTTAAATAAAAAAAACATTTACACGAATAATTTTTATAAATTATTTACCAACAAATTCACAGAATGAATGAGAGCAGAAGAAAATGGTCAGCTACCTTAGCTTGTGTTGTTTTACAGTGTGCTGTTGTTTTTTTCTCTTCTTTTGATACTGTGATGATCGTTCCGGTTAGAAGTGGGTGTATTTTGGATTGTGTCCGTGGCTTTTTCTTTGGATTGTTGTTTTTAAATGTTGTGATCCTCGATTTGTTTGTTGTGCCGTGGTATGTTTGGTTGTGTCCATGGTAACCCTAGGTCGTTATCATAGATCACGCTGCATCAATATGACAATATTAATTTGGACGTGGTGTTAATCTTGGTCGCAAAACCAATGTGGCAATAGTGTTTGTTTTAGACTGATGACCGACCTTTGTCGGACTTTTGTCGACAACGAGACGATGTGTGACAACATGTGCACGTGTGTGCAATGTCTTGTCTTGTTATAGCCAGTGAACAATCATCGCCTGGCGATAGTCACTGGTGTCTGCTTCTTGGACTTGCTGGCTTGCTGGATGGCTGGTTGGTTGGCTGGCTGGCTGGCTAGGGACCATCGTGCTGCAAAACAACCTTATGCAAAATAATGGAATGAACCATTTTACGTTTTATATAAAATTATATATTTATGTTCTTCCGAAGCACATTTGTATAACTCTGCAGAGAACGCGACAAGACGCGTGCGTCTCTTTCAAAATTCGAAACCAGTTTCTCATTTGCAATCTCTTTTCTAGAGAGAGAGCGAGAGGGTAGATAGTTAGAGAGAAAAAAGATAGACAGAGGGGAAGAGTAAGAGAGAAACAGGGAATACTGGTGTCATTATAGTACACCTCGTCAAATGCTTTGTGTTGAGTATCATAACAGATTTTCTCGAACGACGATAGTCTGATCTCTGAACCCATCACATGCATCTGTCATTGAATTAGTTTGAAACCGACCTTCAGTCCTCCAAAAGACGACTGAGGCACAGGTGAACTCAGTGATCTTAAAAAGCAGAGAATTATTGTTTGTCTGACATACGGATTACGAATATAACGGGGACCATTCACCTCCCCAACAGATTACGCATTGTTGCATATATATATATATATATATATATATATATATATATATATGTATATATATATATATGTATATATGTGTGTATATATATATATATATATATATATATATATATATATATATATATATGTATATATATTCCAAATAAATAAGATTAAAGTAAAAAAAAATAAAATAATGAATTAATATTGCACTGATAATGGCTTATATTTTCAATTTAGAATAGTGACGCATCGGTGCTTTAAAACTGAACGACCCATTTTATTTCATCAACTACAAACACGCTAATGCATTCTTCGTTCGACAACCAGAATTTGAATTCATAACCGCCAACAACATCGGCGTGGATGCATCACACCAAGGACATTTATCAAGGAAACATAAGAAAAAGTATTTTTATTTTTGTTTTTGTGTGTTTTGATGAAAAAAAATGACACAATACTGGTCAACTCTGATGATGAAATTTTATTCCGAAATTAATAAGATTAAAGTAAAAAAATAATCTTGCATTGATAATGGCTTATATTTTAAATCTATAATACTGACTCAGCAATGCTTTACAACTAAAGGACCCCTTTATATATATATCATTACACAAATATCATCAAATACAATATAATGCCTACGCTTGATTATACATCGCTTATTCTGTCGATGCACTTAATAACTATTTTACTTTGAGAACTAAAATGAGTAATATATGATCCATGTGTTTTATGAGTTTTTCCGGGTTTGTGTTAGTGGCATGTATCATGATTATTTTGGGGTTAAGGTCAGGACAAGTATAATGAGTATTTTAGGGTTAGCGTTGTGTATCATTACTATTTCCGCATATGTTTTAGGGTTAGGGTTATATCATAAGTATTGTCAGGTTTGGTTCGTTTATCTTGAGAATTTTCGATTAAGGTTTAGGTTATTTAACATGAGAATATTTAGGGTTAAGTTTATCTATCATGATATTTTCGGGTTAAGATTGTATCATGATATTTTCGGGTTTGAGGTATGTATCATGAGTAGTTTGTATTATTCGTCTACTAATTTGCATGTAAAGTCATTAAACATGAACACACAAACTGACGTTATTTTCAGAATATAGTTCTATAACTAATGCTGTTTTAGCAACGATATATATATATATATATATATATATATATATATATATATATATATATATATATAGTCTAAAGTACCTTTGAGTCATTAAAAACAAAAAATGTAAAATGCAGTTTAAATTCCAAGACAAACTAACTAACTCCAAGATATTGCTGACTTAACATTCGTTGGGAAATTAATAAATGAAAAAATATAAGTAAAAAAAACAGAAAAGGAAAAAAAGGGCGGTTAATTATCTAAGAGTGAAACAAAAACAGGAGACCTTAAGCGTCTAATATGAACACGGGGATCATCAGCTGTTTACCATGTAACTGTTTCAGAGATTTAAAAACAGGACAGTTATAATATTCATGGCCCTCCAATGGTACTGATTATACGACCATTTCCCCAATAATCAAGTGTCGAAATAATTCAGCTTAAAATATCACTAATATATACATAAATAAATAATAATAAGGATATAATAATAATAATAATAATAATAATAATAACAATAATAATAATAATCATATATTACCCTTAAGACTACCGTATGATATAGTAATTTGCATATCAAATAACATTAATTATAACAACAATAAACATTTTTTAAAAAATATATATATATAATTATACTATCTAAACATTGCATCCAAGAACCATTCTGCAATATGGTAGCTAGCAATAAAATGATATAGGAATGAAAGTTAGATTTTTTACATCGGTGGGGGAGGTAGGTAGGTGGGAAAGAAGCGACCAGGAGGACACATATTTGTACGATAGCGTGTGTGTTATTTTGTGTGTCACGCTTACATCAATACCTTCGACCTTTCGAATCGGTGTATGCTACGCAGGAATGACCATTAATAAAGCTCAAGGGCAGACTTTCGATGAAGTTGGGATCTACCTACCACAACTTTGCTTTACTCATGGACACATTTATGTAGTCTTCTCAAGACACAGGTCTATTAACAGCCTAAGAGGCAGCATTTGTCTTCATAATAATTATATTCATGACTTTAGAAGAGGAGCTATCTTCACTCGAAATATTGTATTAAAAGAGGGTTTGTAAATTGTTCCATGTATTGCTTATTTTTTGAAATACAAATACAAGTCAAATCTTATCATATTTTTGTCAAACATGTATAGGTTAGGAATAAGATAATTGATATTGAAATCATCATTTCGTGTAATTCACACGGTTGCCGCTAGTTATAAGTATTGTTTTTCGGCATTAACTATTATAAGCAGGTTAATAATATGGAACGTCTCTCTCTCTCTATCTATCTCTCTCTCCCTCTCTGTAGATTATTTTTCTAGTATATTCTTACAATGGTGTTGCTCCAATTTCTCTATATAATCAAATGCAGTGGAGTCTAAGACCATGTGTGCCGGATTAAGAACCAATTCCTCTGTCCAAGAAACTATTACAACATGTAGCATCAATTTCTTTATCGCGAATAAACATGTTCTGTTTAATGCAACTTTCAACAGACGTCTGTTATAATTAAATAAGAACATTGGAAATCGGTTTTTCTCAACACTGCTGGAATTTATTGCAATAATCGCATTAGAGTCAACGTCAAAAAGCAGTCAAATAATACGAGAAAAAGAGAAGACGAAGTATAATTAAGAATTAGTTTAAAACTAGTTGATACAAAGAAGAAACCGAAAAAGCAAGATAAAAACGAAAAACGATTAAAGCAGTGAATTGAATTAAAAATAGATTCCGTGAAAAGATTAAAAGAAGAAATAGGTAAACATTTCAAAGTTCAATCAGGTGAAAAACATTATAGAGATTAGATAATAGTTATGTCTCTTCCGGGTGCAGACATACCATTGTTGAGTATGATGTTTTATTTTTCACGTAATATCTATTCTAAGGATTAACAAGTAATCGAACACCGTATTTTAGAAAAGTACGCCTTAACCGGCTTTACCTTTTTCCAGTTTGTTTCTGAATCATGACTAATTCATTTTATTGCATATTACATTGGCTTGACGTCGTGTCTGATTCATCAGTTGTCTAGTGGTTGTGCGATTAAATCTTTCTGGAAGCTTGCCTCTAGGGAATCATGAGGCTGAAAAAAAAACTACAAATGGATTTCTCTATTGTGGGATGAAAACACTCAACCCATGGGTATGCAAATCAATAGAACTATCTTTGTGATAATTCTTAACAGTGCACCCATATTATTATGAAAGACTGAAAGGAAAACAAATTAAACACAAGAAGAAATACAAATAACAAAACTGCAGAAAAAACAGATTCAATTCTAATCCCCGATCATTTTCTGAACAGCTGAAAATTGCAAAATGTATTTTGAAAAAAAACTAAAACCTAGGAAGGATAATGTGAATGGGAATGCTTTCGGCAAGAGTAACTAATAACATAAGCAGGGTATGCGAAAAATATGTGTAGACTTTAAAAAGAAAAGAGAAACACAAAGAAAAAGAAAAAAGTGAAAACATGGATGAATAGCAAAATCCTGTGGTGCATAGTCAGAGTCGATGTTGAAAATCAAGTTGTAAGGTATAATACATAGTTTGTTTGCGTTTTTGGTCAGAGGTTTCGGTAATCAAAGTTAGGTTTGATAGTGATCAGAAAAGGACTACGGCCTTGCCAGGTAAGGGGATATCATTTGGTTTTAAGAAGGTGTCTTCTGTAAAGTCGAAATTGTTAATAAATATATTCCGGCGTATGAGTTTGTTTTGATCCGAACTATCGATCAATTCTTCAGTTTGTTTTGGGTTCCTTAATATATCTAATTGTGTTGCCTTCTGTCTTTCAAAGATTTTATCTGTCCGAATTTTAATTTCATGATATATCGTGTATTGTATACTCATATATATTTATATATATATATATATATTCACAAAATATTATTAATAGTATTATGTATAGCCCCGTTTCAGCTGGTCAACTAATGGGGGAAAAGAAAAGTCTACAGATCTAACCTATAATACAAGTCTTCTTGCTGTTGAACACTGTTATGATTGCCCACTATTGATGCCCGCATCTTTGACGCATAAATAGAGTGCATGTATCATAGCTTCCGTAGCATTTCATGGATCATTGTTTAGCGCTGTTAGAATTAGAGTGAAATGCGGCTCTTGTTTCGAGGTTCGAATTCTTCGACAAGTTTTAATGATTATTTATACACTGCTAATTCTGCTAAGTCGACATTGTACGCAGATAATATTAAGAATATTTATAATTGAAATATTCATATATATATACATATATATATATATATATTATATATATTTATAACTTTTGTTCACCCGAAACAAGAAACAATGTCACTGAAACGTGCTGTGTTACTGTGAATTAGGGATATCCTAATTAGACAGCTATGCAGCGAGATACACGTTCATATATTAACAGAGTCAGTGAAAAATAACAAAGAAAATAATTCTAAAATAATACCATTTCTGGGAAAGAAGCTATTGAGGGAAAGTGTAAGACCTATTAGATGTGATCCTCTTTTTTGTACCTTGGCTTGGGGTTGGTTTTCTAATCTATACGTGACAACGATTCTCTAAGGATGGGCAAATGGTGACTTTGTAGATGTCTAGGATACTGGCAAGTGAGTAGTGTTCTAGCCTGGTAGAGGGAGCCCAAAAACCTTGAAGTACAATTGCCAGTAGATTCTATGTTATCTGTGAATTTAAGGCCGAGTAAGATTGATGATTAACTCTCAAGTAGTGTGCTATACCTCATAAGAATCAGTGATTGATACGTTTCTTATCATTATTAATGGAGAAAGAGCGTTGTCTAAGTATCATTATTTGTAACTATCCATGTTTGTCCTCCTTATACTACAAAATAGAGCTATTGCTTTTGATATGCATGTGTTCGTTTTTCCCTCATGTCTGGAATAGAGCGTGGTGTTGTCAGCAAATGTACCCCTCTCGGAACAAAATCTATTTGGATAATCGTTTCCAAAACAAACTTCAAGAATTATAGCGGTCCAATAATCTATATTTTGGTGCACACCACATTAGTGTCAGGTTGTTTGGGTGTACGGTCATCAATGTCAACATTGATCTTCCTTTTGACTAAAAAGCATCTGATTCTATTAAAAGTCCAGTAATACCGTACGATTTAGTCTGCATGAGAATACTTTACATATATATATATATATATATATATATATATATATATATATATATATATATATATATGGATGTGGGTGTGCCTGTGTGTGTCTGGGATGAGTATATAATTCTTAAACTGTCAGATAGTGTACGTGCGTTGCCTTTGGTATATAGATAATTTTACTAGTTTAAGACGTTTCTAAGGGAATTATTATATATGTACCAATCTCGTGTCCATATGCAAATAATCGGCAATTTGTTGCGACTTTGAACATTGTATAAGCCGTGTTATACTTTATTTTATTAATTTGGGGCATTTGGTTTACGTTTTAGTAAATTCAGCTAAAACAAATAACAACAGTCGCTTACTACGTTTAACAGGTACTCCATTACATACACATATATTAACATATACAACTACTTAACTTTGTCATAATACAAGTAGAATGACCGCCCGATGACAGCTATACGGAATAAATATTAACTTAGTCTTAAATTTTATAGTGTTTTTCTTTCTATGGTTACGGTTATGGTGGCACATCCTAAAATGTATAGCTTAGAATGTAATTTGCCACGTTAGGTATTGTGTCGCCGAAAGTGCATGTTCCATGATATATTTATATAAAATGAAGACGGATGTTCCATGTTTCGGAGAGACTATACAAAATAAACACATTCATCAGAGGCTACTATACCCACCACTCTATTCACCTTATTTACTGAAGGGTGTTTTAAAAAAATTATGATAATTTTTAACATCTAACATAAAAGTTAGCTTCCGCCCGCCATCGGAGACGCTAACAAAAACATACTCAATACAGATGTTAGAAAATCTCTTATCTTTATCTACTCCTCCTCTCCCACTTAACAAGTGGAAATAAATTACACTGACTATTTTTTAGCATCAGCACCATACATAGTTCACTTTATTATTTCTATTTGTTTCGTACATAACATGCATGATGTTTACATCGATTAATAATTGCTATCTCATATTCTTTCAAAACTACCGAATATTGGATTACATAACTAGTAAACATACCCTGCTACTTATTCCTGAATGGGACACATTCTTACACACATTGAGTCAAAGTGGAATCACTTACTTATTAATTACATATGGAAAACTCATTTTAATCGCGAGTCGTCGATTTTACACGTATACTTGCTTCTTCATCACCTATATGGTGATGCCATACATACGTAGGCACTTTCATCACTAACATGTTAAAAGTTCACTTAAAAACAACCCACAACGTAAAACGACAAAGGTCTACGTTTGAAAACATCAACTTAATTATAGTAATCTCATGTAGGCACATAATAGCTGTTTACACGGCACTGACCACTAATAAAAGAAAACACATAAAACAGTAACATTGTTCCATTTTGGGCCATCTCTACTTATCGAGTATTATTCAATCAATGTAAAAACCTCAGTATATATATCATTATTTATTTTCATATCAATTCTTTCTTTTTCATTCTGGCATAAATCAAAACTTCGCGTGATTTTATTTTACGAAATTTCTTATTTATTCTTCTCTTTCTTTACATTCTAATTTTACCTATTATAACCATACACTCTCAATATCTCAGTCTCCCTTTCTTCTTTCTTTATTTACTTATTACAATAAACAAAACATATATCTGAGTAGAGACGATGCCATTCTCGACTGCGGCAATTTTTACTTTTATCCCCATTAGATGTAGTTTCTACCCTCACAATAACACTCTTATCACTTTTGATTTACTTACTGCACTAAACAGAAAGAGTAATTCAATTCGGTTTATTTTTCAGTTTGAAAATATACTTACGTTTACGATGCAGTATCTGTTAATTAATTAACACAAATTATCTTAGTAAAGAAGACATCCTTATAAACTGCACTCCTGATGTGGATAACATTGGAATTTGGGAAATATTCACGCATAGTTTTGGATCACAATTACATGTTTTTATAAATAACCTTCTACTTACAATCGTATGCTGTGTGGATAGTCACACAAACAATAGACAATTCTATTTTGTTTCATTAATTAATCGTCGGTACAAACAGTCAAACATCAGATATTCCAGAATACATAGTATATACACTCATAACAATGTACATAACTAAACTAGGATTTACTAGAAAAGTTACTAAACATGGAGATGCTAGAAATATGCTGATTTTTTCTGTTTCTTTATTTGATGATGCTTTTACACTCTATGTATGTGCCGTGGCTCATCCAACACGACTTTAGAATAGCAATTGCCTGAGCTACCATCAACTGTTCGAGAGGGTATTGCACAAAAAAAACAGACTTCTGGCAACCACTTCCCGCAGAATTCTGACAAACACTTCCCACTGTTCGACATAGAAGTACGCTGATTAGCTCAATGTTTGCCTTAAATTGCTATATTTGTGAAAGTACATCACGACCGTAACATTATCTACAAACATGCGTGTGCCTATCGGTGACAAAGTTGCAAAACTTAACCATGGCAATAGAATTATTATAACACGTATTTCATAATTTGTTTAAGCTCTTGTTTTACATAAACATTTTGGGGTTTTTGATCGCGCTTGTTAAATTAAATAGTTCCTTATTTTGCAACGCATTTCCTTGGTTATTAGACTTTCCCAGGCATCGCCTGGGTACGTGTAAGCTTTTTCATGATAATATGTTGCATAGTTGTGCATTTAACCAAGCACACACATATTATTGACGCTCACAGCGGGGTTCGATCTTCTTAAAAAATATGTTACTTTAGAGAACTCAAAATTCTTCATAGACCAATTATACTCTACTATTAAACTTTTTCAATCTATGTATATACTATATCTTTCGAAAATAAATTGTATTTTTGTGTAACCAACATATACACATTGTTTAAGGGTATTTCAAATATAATAAAATATTATCATACGAAAACAATGTTTTAAAAATATGTTTACATCTATCCTGATTACAAACAGCCGTTTCATTTCTCAAAATGCATAACTGTCTTTTCACACAATTATATGACTAACACTCTGGCAATATGATGGCAAATAAGAAAATATATCATACTTTTGGAATGGATTTATATATTTTAAGGATTAATTGAATATCAATGTTATTTTAACAATAAAATACACATTTTCCAATTTAAATGAGATATGATACTTCGAAATCAATGTTTAAAATATGTTTCTACACTTCTGATATATATATATATATATATATATATATATATATATATATATATATATATATATATATGTATGCACGTGTGTGTGTACATAAGTTTATAAATAAATATATATATATATGTATATATATATATATATATATATATATATATATATATATAGAGAGAGAGAGAGAGAGAGAGAGAGAGAGAGAGAGAGAGAGAAAGAAAGAGAATAATAGATTAATAGAGTTGATATATATTTAGAGGGAATTTTAAATATATTTAAATAAAGATCCAGAAAAATACGATCTGCTTTAGTAAACTCATTTTTCAAGTATCTAATTTTAACAGACAACAAAAAGTACGTGTCTTATGTAGTCAGTATTTGGAATGGTGTTCGGCAAATACAGAGACACGATGAAGAAATACACAATATAATGCTTTATTATATAAATACATTTTGTTCATTTCGTTTTTATTATGTTAATTGATAAGGCTTAATAATAATGACACAGTAATCGTTGAAATATGTCATGATTCTATTTTATTATATTCATTTTATTTTTCAAGAGGTCCACATATTCAACGAGCACATTATCTTTTTGGCATTGCTGAGTCAATTTTAAGATGTCTACATTATTACAAAGCGCATTTGCTAGAAAAAATTGAAGAGCATCACTTATGAAAATGACGCTAAACAGCAAACCCGGGGGCAATTAGATTCTAAATTCAGCATACCTGCAGTAACATCCGGAAACCAATTATTTTGAACACAATGGCATAAGTAGGGCATTATCTCCGTCAGAATTATCTAAACAACAATATCATTTGAAAAATATGCCTTCCATTCTATGATATTATATCCGAGAAGTATTCACTGTTCTTGAACAAAGAATTATTATTGACCGATAATCTTTATAGACGGTATATAACAGAAACAGATTGTTCTGATCTTTTATATAATTTATATGTCATATCTATATAGATAACTACTGATACGCATCCTTCTGGATACAATACGTTGCCCTTCTTTTGTCAATACATGTATTGCATTTTACACAAAATGTAAAATTGCATCTCTTCTATAACAAAATATAATAAAAAAATTAATAATCATCTAAAAATTGTTAATAATTATCGTCGTTTCTGGCGAGATTATGTGGTCTACTCGGTAAGATACTGACTAATAGTAAGAGTAGACTCGGTATCGAATCTTGAAAAAATTAGTGCCACGCTTCAGATAGGTAGGGGGGCAATAGACACACACTTTCGTGGATAATTATTCGTATATATACATACATACATATATATATATATATATATATATATATATATATATATATATATATATATATATATATATAGGATCAAATATAAACCAAAAGTAAACTTTTAGTAGATGGGACCTGTAAGCTCAATATACGAGACAGAGCAAGTATAAAGATAGAACAAATAAGAGTGATAAACATGTACGAATGTCCAAATTTATTTCAAATTTCGATTGTTCAATGCAATGTATATTCTGTAATAAACTAGTGTTTATTATTCTTTATTTAAGCCAAGGCTTTTCAAAGATCGTGATCTGATCATTAGAGGAGAAATACAGATAGATAAGTTGGCTGTAGAAAAAGCCAAAGTTCAAATATTTGAAAAAAATATCATTAAAAATGAAGTGAAAGAAAAGTTCAGTAAAAAAGATATGTGGTTTGTCCAGGTGGTAATTGTCCGTTGAAAAGGTGTCCAATGAAGAGGAGATTTTGGAGAAGACGAACATTTTTTTCGTAGGGGCAGTATGGAGCAAGTGTTCAAAATGAACTAAATCCAAGCGCACTTAAATGGAATTGATGTGAGAAAAGCTTCCCATTATTGATAACTTCCTGGACCATAGAAAAAGCGAATGGTATTATTGGTGAGATATTCGAGCAAGCGAATCCAAGGAAAACACTTAAGTGAAACAATAATGCTAAATTAGGGGTTGGGATTGGGGGAAGGAAGTTTAATATGAGGGAATACAGTGGTCGGATTGGTTGAGAGAGCCGCTTTTGCAGTTGGGAGAAGAAAAGGGGTAGATGGGGGAAGAGGGTTTCAAGTTATAGGGGATTGGTAGGTATGAAGTGGTCGATGGTTAGTGAAAGGTTAAGAAGTATGTCATTGAGTGTAAACATTATTTGAAGAGAAAAGGAGAAGGAATAAAAAGGATCGATGATAAAAAAATGAATTTAGGGTGGAGACAGAATAATTTAGAGAGTTTAAGGTGGTTGCCAGTGCTAAAAATAGAATTCCAATGAGTGGAATTCTACAGTTAAAATGTAATAAGCAAGAATTGGGCGAAGACTAGCGTTACTAGCTAAAGTTTCTAGGGATTTAAAAGCGCTACCTGATTGGTGCAAAGCATGGTAAAATAAGTAAAAGTATATGAATAAATAAATTATTAATTTAAACAATTAAACATGTATTAAATAAGGACCAGATGAATGATCAGATGAATAATATAATGATTAACAAATAGAAGAATTAAAGAATAAATAAGTAAGATGAACTCGATGTATAGTTATACATCTAGCCTGTCCCACTCAGGTATATTAACATTTAGGGTAGGGGAACAGTTCAAGGGATAAGGTTAGACTGTTTGTAACAATGTGTTTCCCTTATAGGTAATATAAGGTGGGATTGTGTAGGTTCAATTGAAACTTAAGTGAAGTGTCAGTGTTTTAAGGTAATGAAAAGCTTCATAAGGGGAAGAAAAAGAACCGAATTAAGAAGTAACCAATGAGCGTAGTAAAATGCGAGATGAGTAGAATCTATGAATGTGATAATTTCGGTAGAAAGAGACATTTACAGGGTCGGTTAAGAGGTTGAAAAATATGGAGACTTGGAGTAAGTGAAATTAGAGAGCATAAGAAGCAGAGGAAGGAAAAAGAAATATGTGGGTAAGGTTTAGCTATAAGTGAAGTTTTTGTAACCCTTCCTTAACCCCCTACACCTTGACTGCACCCATTAACCCTCCCCAACCATCATTAACAGCTAATATTCCCACCCAGCCCGACAGAAGAGGCACTTTCTTTCTTTATCCAAACCCTCAATCTATAACAACACTAAACGTGGCTCTGACCTAAAATATCGGTTCTCTATGTATGGAGTATATATATAACCTACCGATATTCATTTCAACCAGGAAACGATGGTTGTTCGAAATCCTCAATTTGTTATATACACCGAATCATAACAAAAGAAAACAGTCCAGCAACAAACGGATACTGATACAAATACTACACAGGATAAATTGGAATTTACCAATTACCAAAGACCACCAACATCTTGCAAAAACTTTTGGACTCCCGGACAATTTAAGTATTATTTTCTATTTTAAGCATTCATCTCTAAATAACGGATGCTTTTATTTTTATTTTGATTTTTGATTTCATTTTGTCTTGACGTGTTATTAGATAACACCTACTTTGACTTTACGCTCACACCTCAAAATAAGACTTTTTCACCTCTGGCCCTAATTTTTGTTCTTTACTTCTACTTTGTTTTTACTTTATATAAAATTTTCAAAGTTAATTGTTGCCGACAATATTTATAATCGCATTGTCGGCTTCCCCATCCTCTGATGAGAAGAAATGGTTTCTTTGAAAATCCATGGGTTAAGGATATGAGGCTCCTTGTTCTGAACTTTTGATGTATTTAATAAATATTTTACAAAATATCTTCACAATGTTTTATTCTCATATTTTACCTCTAAAATAAATTGCTCTATTTAATATATTGAGTGTTACACTATCACAATAGAGTATGATTGTTATTATTTTACGATAATTTAATTATCGTTATAATTCTACACTCAAATATTATATATATATATATATATATATATATATATATATATATATATATATATATATATATATATATATATATATATATATATATGTATACTAGCGGGACTCTGTGGAACTTCCACAGTGTTTTCTACATTAATCTGTATAATTTACTGATAGTAATGTTATCCGGTGGCTAGAAATATGACCATATTTTACTCACCAAAATGTTGCGTGACGGGATGGAAGTATATATATATATATATATATATATATATATATATATATATATATATATATATATATATATATTTATTTATTTATATTACTTCGTTGCCGGTGCAAAAACTGTCTCTTCAGCAGTAACCATCGCTCGCGACTTCCCTTTACCTCGCCCCTCCCTCCCCTCTCCTTACCCCCACTCATTGTCAGGGGAAAAAGTAAATACTAAATCTTCTTAACTAGGAGTGCCAGATCGTGACACACAAAATAATTAACACTCACTCTATCGTATTATTAATAATAATAATAATAATAATAATAATAATAATAATAATAATAATAATAATAATGATAATAATTATAATAATAATAATAATAATAATAATAATAATAATAATAATAATAATAATAATAATAATAATAATAATAATAATAATAATAAGAAGAAGAAGAAGAAGAAGAAGAAGAAAACATTTTAAATATTAAAAAAATAACGACGGGGTCAAAGTTAACGCGGGTCCCAATGTAACAAAGCACCCTTTATTTGTTAGTAAGTTACGCTTGCTTTATTATGAGCAACCCCCCCCCCGGATAAGAGTGAAATAATGTTTTTAAATAATAATGTGCATTCAAATAACGCGTGTACGATGGACACTCTACTAAAAAGGGTTGATATACCGTAAAAACTGGCAGGCTTACCGAAAGAAAACGAAAATGTACTTGTTACTTTCGTCTCTTTCGTTTTTATTACATTTTTTTTTACTTTTTGCGATTTATATATTAGTTTTTTTTGCGTTGTCACTTTTCAATTACGTTTAGTGTCTCTCTCTATTTTCTCTCTCTATCACTATCTTACGAACACTCTCTCTCTCTTTCTTTCGTACGCGCTCTCTGTGTTTCACTAAAAAAAACAACTTTGCTTTATGTGATTAAAAAAAATAATACTGGCTTTCTCTCGAACCAAAGAAAGAAAATAAATTGTTTTAACGTTTGAAGTTATCGTCTGCCTCTGTTCACGTTGGCACATCTCGTAAGGAGTTTTATTCGTAAATATTCTTAATACATTTCAAGAACAGATATTGGATTTTTGTATTTGAAGCACATAAATTCATAGCAGATGCTTTTATTTTTGATAATGTTGCATTGAAAAAGTATTTCCCAGTTCTCTCTCTCTCTCCCTCTCTCTCGTCGTTCAAATGTTTAACTGAAGAAAAAGTGTACAAACGTCGTCTCCTTCGCCTTCCAAGCTAGAGCGACAGTAGCGAGCGGGTCAGTTAATGGTTACATTAAGTTAATTTTGATTGCGGGGTCATAAAAACATATAATTGAAGAAAAATCGCGTTTGTAACATATTTATAGTCAACCTTCTAATTCTCTACCTCTCTCTATAGCCGTCTCTTTATCTTTCTACGTTTCTCTTCCCTGGTCGCCCAATTTCAACGGTACTTACTCGTTTTGTCTTTTGCAAAAGCTGTTATTTACCCACCATTCCTCTTATGCTGCCCAAGACACAAATATGACATATTACTATAAAAGTACAACCTTTATCTGCGCCTTCTATATAGGTAGATATCTCCACCCTGGTGTACATACTATATAGGTACTTATCTCCACCCCGATGTTCATATTATATATGTTCCTATCGCCGCCCCGGTGCGCATACTATATATGTACCTATCGCCGCCGCAGTACACATACTATATATGTATGTATCGCCGCCCCGGTGAAGATACTAGATATGTACCTATCGCCGTCCCGTTCGAATGCTAAATATGTACCTATCGCTGCCCCGGTGCGAATGCTAAATACGTACCTATCGCCGCCCCGGTACGAATGCGGAATACGTACCTATTGCTGCCCTGCTGTTCATACTACATAAGTACCTATCGCTGCCCTAGTGCGAACACTAAATATCTACAATTCGCCGCCCTGGTGCGAATGCAAAATACGTACCTATCGCTGCCCTGCTGCGCGTGCTATATACATACGATCGCCGCCCCGGAACGCATGATATACACCCACCTATCGACGCACCAGTGCAAATGCTACATACGTACCTATCACCTCCCTATGCCCGTGCTAAATACGTACCTATTTCCACCCCGGTGTGCATGCTATATACGTACCTATTCCCACCCCGGTGCGCGTTCTATATAGTACCAATCGCCACCCTGGTGCACATACTATATACTTACCTATCTCTGCAATGGTGCACATACTATATATGTACCTATCTACAGCCCAGTTCGCATACCTAAGAACTCATATTAATGCGCCCCTGTCGTGTCAGAAACACAAAATAGTATTCATTCATATATTGTCACTATCATAAATAGAAATATTTGAAGTAAAAAAACGAAAAAAAAAATTGCCCCATAGAAGCACCACCTTATACCGCAGAAGTCTCAGGTTACTATAACGCAGAAGCACAACCCGGTTGCTATACCGCAGAAGCAGCCCTGGTTGCTATACCGCAGAATCCCCCCGGTGGCTATAGTGTAGAAGCACACCCGGTTGCTATACTGCAGAAAGCTCGTGATCCTATAATGCAGAAGTACCGCCCAGTGGTTGCTATGCCGCAGAAGCTTCATGGCCCTATACCACAGAAGCACCCCCCTGGTTCATATACTGCAGCAGCACCCACCCTCGGGTGGCAAACCATAGAAGCACCCCCTATATCGCAGAAGAACTCCCTGGGTGTCATACCGCAGAAGCTTCAGGTACTTATACCGCAGAAGCACCCCCCGGTGGCAATACCACAGAAGCCATCCCGGTTGATATCTCGCAGAAGCATCCCCCGGTTGCTATACTGAAGTAGCCTCATAGTCCTGTCCCACAGTAGCACCTCCCACTGGTTGCTATACCACAGAAGCACCCCTGGTTGTTATACCGCAGAAGCCTCGTGGTCATATACCGCATAAGCGCCCCTCCCCGGTTGCTATACCGCAGATGCCTCGTGGTTCTTTACCCCCACCAATTTTTTTCACTCTTCCACAACCCTGAGTAATATTTAAAGTTGAAAAAATAAAAATAAAAATTTGGCCCAACCCTTAAAATTTTCCCCGACCCCCCCAATCACTCCAACCCTATCCCCCGACCTTTTTTTCACTCTCCGACAACCCTGAGAAATATTTTAAGTTAAACAAAAAAAAAATTGGGCCCGACCACTAACAAGTTTGGCCTGACCCCTAAAACTTTCGCCGACCCCTTAATTTCTCCAGCACCCTCCCTAACTTTTTTTCACTCTCCCACACCCTGAGAAATATTTTAAGTTAAAAAAAACGCAGAAGCACCCCAACCTTCATTGCAGAAACCTCAGGGTCCTGTACCACAGAAGCACCCCCCTGGCTTTCATACCACATAAGAAGCCCTGGGTGCCATATCGCAGAAGACTCAGGTTCCTATACTGCAGAAGCACCCCCCTAGTGCGGTACAATAGAAGCATCCCCCTATACCGCAGAAGCACCCCATGGGTGCCATACCGCAGAAGCCTCATGTTCCTATACCGCAGAAGCCCCCCCGGTAGCTATACTGCAGAATTCCTCCCCCATCCGGTTATTATAGCCAGAAGCAGTCCTAGGTTTCTATACCACAGAAGCAACCCGGTTGCTATAATGCAGAAGCCTTGTGGTCTTATACTGCAGAAGCACCCCCCACCAGTTGCTATATCGCAAAAGCCTTGCGGTCCTATACCGAAGAAGCACCCCTCCCATGGTGCTATACCACAGAAGCCTTGTTGTACTATACAGAAGAAGCATACCCCCTGAGGACCATACTGCAGTAGCATCCCCTATACCGCATTAGCAACCCCTGGGTGTCATACCGCAGAAACAATCCTGGTAGCTATACCGCAGAAGCATCCCTGGTTGCTATAGTGCAGAAGCACCCCCGGTTGCTATACTGCAGAAGCCTCGTGGTTCTATACCGCAGAAACCTCATGGTCTTATACCACAGAAGCCCCCCTCCCCGGTTCCTATACCGCAGAAGCATTGTGGTCCTATACTGCAGAAGCACCGCGCCCAAAGTTGGCATACCACAGACGCCTTGTGGTACTATACTGCAGAAGCACACCCCTCTGAGGGCCATTCTGCAGAAATCCCCCCCCAGGTGCCATTCCGCAGAAGCACCGCCGCGTGCTATACTGCAGAAGCCTCAGGTTCCGATACTGCAGAAGCCTTCCCCGGGTGCCATACCGCAGAAGCAACCCCTTATACTGCAGAGGAAGCCTCCTATACGGCAGAAGTACCGCCTGGGGGCACTACCACAGAAGCCTTAGGTTCCTATAGCGCAGAAGCATCCCCCGGGACCATACCGCAGAAGCCTCAGCTTCCTATACTGCAGAAGCACCCCTACCTGGTTGCTATACCACAGAAGCCGTGTGGTCCTATACCACAGAAGCACCCCATCCGTGGTTGCTATACCACAGAAGCCTTGTGGTCCTATACCACAGAAGCACCCCATACGTGGTTGCTATACCGCAGAACTCCTGGTGTCCTACACTGCAGAAGAACCCTCCTCCTCTGGGGGCAATACTGCAGAAGCACCACCCAGGGTGCTATACCGCAGAAGCACCAGGTCAGATGCTATACCACAGAAGCCTTAGGTTCCTGTACCGCAGAAGCACCCCCTCTATGTGCAATTCTGTAGAAGCACACACTATATGCTGTAGCACCCCCCCCCCCAGGGGCCATACCGAAAGCGCACGCTCTGGGTGCCATACCACAGAAGCTTCACATTCCTATACTGCAAATACACACCCCAGGTGCACTACTATGGAAGCACCCCCTATATTTCGCAGAGGTAACCCCCGGTTGCTATACCGCAGAGCCCCCACCTATCCAGTTGTTATACCGCAGGAGCGCCCTCGCCCCTATAGTGCAGAAGCACACATGATTGCTATACTGCAGAAGCCACACGGTACTAAACCGCAGAAGCATCCCCCACTGGTTGCTATACAACTGAAGCCTCGTGGTCCTATATCGCAGAAGCACCCCTCCCAAGTTGCTATGCCGCAGAAGCCTTGTGGTCCTATAACGCAGAAGTACCCCACGCCTGTTTGCTATACCAAATAAGCCTCATGGTCCTATACCACAGAATAACCCCTCCCTCCAGCCATACCGCAGAAGCACCCCACTATACCGCAGAAGCACCCCCTGGGTGCAATACCAATGAAGCCTCATGTCCCTATACCGCAGAAGAACCCCCTTGGTTGCTATACCGCAAAAGCACCCCCCAGTAGCTATACTGTAGAAGCAGCGCCGCTTGCTATTCTGCAGAAGCCCTGTAGTCCTATACCACAGAAGCACCACTCCCCAGTTGCTATACCGCAGAATCCTTGTGGTCCTATTCTACAGAACCGCCCCACCCTTTGTTGCTATACTGCAAAAGCATTGTGGTCCTATACCGCAGTAGCCACCCTCCACAGGGCCATACTGCAGAAGCACCCCCATCCCCCCAGGTGCCACACCGCAGAAGCACCCCCCTAGTGCCATACCGCAGAAACCTCAGGTTCCTATACTGCAGAAGCCCTCCCCTCAGGGGCCATACCATAGAGGCACCCCTATACCGCAGAACCCTCCCTGTGTTTCATACCGCAGAACCCCCCCCCCTGTATGTAATACCGCAGAAGCACCCCCCGGGTACCATACAACAGAAGCCGCAGCTTCCTACACTGCAAAAACACCCCCCGGGTGCAAAACTATCTAGGATAAAGAGCACTTTTCTCCCGGACAACGCCGAGTACTATGAAAATCAAGCAGGCCTCCTGAGCACTACTGAAATCATCTTATCGATTCCCCCATGCTTTTCAGCGTAGATGCTGTTAAAATAGTATCCAAACCTATCACTACAGTGACTCTATCTAGGTAATTGAGCACTTTTCTCCCTGACAACGCCGAGTACTTTGAAAATCAGGGAGGCTTCCTGAGCACTACTGAAATCACTCTTAGGTATCCTCCCTCCTTTTCATCTGCAAAATAGTCCGAAGGTGAACGAAGATGGCATTAAAATATTTTCCAAATTTATCACTACATTAGCTCTATCTAGGATATTGGGCACTTTTCTCCCGGACAACGCCGAGTACTATGAAAATCAAGCAGGCCTCCTGAGCACTACTGAAATCATCTTATCGATTCCTCCATGCTTTTCAGCGTAGATGCTGTTAAAATAGTATCCAAACCTATCACTACAGTGACTCTATCTAGGTAATTGAGCACTTTTCTCCCTGACAACGCCGAGTACTTTGAAAATCAGGGAGGCTTCCTAAGCACTACTGAAATCACTCTTAGGTATCCTCCCTCCTTTTCATCTGCAAAATAGTCCGAAGGTGAACGAAGATGGCGTTAAAATATTTTCCAAACCTATCACTACATTAGCTCTATCTAGGATACTGAGCCCTTTTCTCCCGGACAACCTCGAGAAATTGTAAAATCAAGGAAATCTCCTGAGCACTACTGAACACTCTTTCCGATTGCCAGGTGCGGATGTAATTGAGCAACCCTTGTTTCACTGTTATTGATACATCCGGACATAAGTTATGGTATGTCCTGATGATCCTGGACTGAATTTCGGGTAAACCGGGTACATCCGGCAAGGGATTATGGGAAGTGTTAAGTGACTTAGCATTTTGATTGGATTAGTAGATAAATACATTGTGTAATTGCCAAATTACTACTATTTAACGTTGAATAAAGTCTGAAAAGTACGATAAAACTGCTATCCTCTGTCGGAAACTGGTCCGGTTGACCCTCAGCAAGTGACTCGTTCTCCGCGATGTTTAGATATTATGATCTCGGGATATGTGCGGTCCTAAAGCTGTCAACTATTTGACATGTCGCCGCAAAGTTTTTTAGGTGATGCTGGACATCAAAACACACACACATACACACATACACACAAACAGACAACTCTCCTTTATATAAGAGATTAAAACGAAAAAAAAAGTTGTTGACCCCCCGCCATCCCTCCCCAAATTTGTTTTTACCATGCCCACCTACATAGAAATATTTTAAGTTTTAAAAAGAAAAAGAAAATTATCCCCCACATTTTTTTTCATACATATAAATATTTTTAATTAAAAAGTAAATAAAATAAAAAAAAGGATTTCGCCCCCCCCCCACCTATTTTGTTTTTACCTTCCCCCATACATAGAAATATTTTAGTTACAGAAAGAAAAAAAAAATTACGAGACGCCTTGGTCATATCAAAGAACCATGCTGCAGAAGCCTCCGGGTCCTATATTGTAGAAACACTCACGATGCCTGTACTGTACAATCACCCTTCGTCCGTATACTGCAGAAGCACCCTCGGCTCATATACTGCAGAAGCACCCCCGGTCCCTATACTGTAGAAGCGCCCCTTGTGCCTTTACTGCAGAAGCACACCCGTTGTCTATACTGCAGAAGCCTCCCTGTCCTATATTGTAGGAGCACACCCGGTTCTGGTCCTATACTGTAGAAGCACCCCCAGTCCAAATAGTGCAGAAGCAACCATTGTCCCTATTCTGCTGAAGCCTCTGGGTCCTATATTGTAGAAGTACCCCCGGTGCCGATACTGCAGAAGCACCCCGGTCCTTGTACTGTAGCTGCCTCCGGGTCCTATATTGTAGAAGCACCCCTGGTGATGGGTCATATACTGTAGAAGCACAAGAAGCACCCCCGGCCCATATACTGCAGAAGCACCGATTGCCCCTATACTGCAGAAGCCTCTGGGTTCTATATTGTAGAAGCCAACCAGTGCTTGGTCCTATACTGTAGAACCACCCCTAGTCTGTATACTGCAGAAGCACCCATTACCCCTATTCTGCAGAAGCCTCCGGGTCCTATATTGTGGAAGCACCCCCGCTGCTGGGTCCTATACTGTAGAAGCACCTCTGGTTTCTATACTGCAGAAGCACCCATGGTTCCAAAGCCACCATCCGCCCAGTCATGAAGTATTGTTGTCACATCTGGGTCGGTGCATCATCTACTAGTCTCTCCCTCCTTGACAAGGTCCAAAAAAGAGTCGCGAACCTAATAGGTCCCTCACTGTCAGCCAATCTCACGTCTCTGTCCCATCGCCGCAATGTAGCATCCTTATGTTTGTTTTACAAATACTTCAATGGATTATGCTCCGATGAATTGACTACTCTGGTGCCCCATCGACGTAAACTCACTAGACTAACTCGACAATCATCTAAATCTCATTAATTCACTGTGGAGGTCCCCAAATGCCGGAGAGCTTTCTACTTAAATAGCTTATTTCCTCGTACTGCTGGCATCTGGAACTCCCTTCCTGCCCCCTGTTTCCCCGACAGAACAGACATGTAGAAATTTAAAACTAATGTAAACAAACATCTCGCTGCGCAGATCCCAAGTTAGGGTGACCCCCCCCAACCTTCACCCCTTTTCTTTTTCTCAGTAGCCCCTTACGACTACAGTGGCGGCCTGCCTTGTTTGGGGTAAACGATGTTTAAAAAATATACAGAAAAAATCGTTATGATAATTAAACTAAAAATACGGTACCCATTAGAAAACGTGTACATAGGATCGCATTAAAAACAAGTTCATTTTAGTAAACCAATGTATAATTGTTTATGCTTTCTCGGACGTTCTTATTTTTCAATTTATATTCATATATATATATATATATATATATATACGTATATACATTAATTTTTATTGGTACCAACTTTTTTTAAAGCAAAGAACACAGACGGCTGTTACATTTTGTGGGGGTGGAATGAAATTGAAAAAGTGTGAAAACGAGAGGAAATAATTTTTTTAAAAACCATGATTATACTAAGCCGGCTTTCGTACACACTCATTAGAATATCTACGTCGAAATAATTTAAGCAATTACGACTCAAAACTTTTTAAAAAGTAGAATGAAGACAGGTGACACGTTCAGGAGAAAAATGGGGGGGGTCACAAGTTGATAACATTGAGTCCTAGAAACCACTCATTTTTGTTTACAAAGGAAGGGTTTGCCTGACTTAATATATATATATATATATATATATATATATATATATATATATAGCTTCCAGGACTTTGAGGGGGTATAACATGTCACTAGTGTAAGTCGACGCACATTCGGCGCTATTTAAAAGATAGTCAGCAATAGCTGAAACGGATGGGTTAACTAAATTTTTCAAATTATTTAGTCGGCCCCGTCATGTTGGCAGGCATCTACTCCTAGAATTGTTTTTTTCTGCTCAACTTTTGCTCAAATCCGTTTACAAGGATGTTCTCCCACCCCAACATATCAGTAATATTAATGAATGTAAATGTCGGTGCGATGTCATATACATGGGCAGACAAGTGCAAAGGTTTGACACCAGAAGAAAACAACACATTCTCCCTGCAATACACCGGGCCAGACTAAATAATTCAAATAATTATGTATGTATGTATGTATATATATATATATATATATATATATATATATATATATATATATATATATATATATATATATATATATATCGATATTAACTTGTGATCTGTTGTTTTTCACATATTCTTATATTATCTATCGATATATATATATATATATATATATATATATATATATATATATATATATATATATATATATATATATATATATGCCATGATAGATGATATACAACGATGGGAAAAATAAGAGATCCCGAGTAACATAACTTGTCTAGAATATTGCAGACCTTTGATATGGTTAAGGGAACACTTCCTTGTGGATGATTAAATGTAGTAAATCATGATGAGATACTTATGAAAGCTTCCATTTTTCGCTGAACAGAAAGACAACAGGTGGAAAAATGTAACTACTGTCAGGCGAAAGTCTATAGTCCTTTTTTACTGAAGCCGAGAAATATGTACGTTCTTTTGCTACCATATTGTCGCGCGACTTCTATTAGATGGATATTTCCGAAAAGGAAAGTATGGTCTCAGCTTGCACAAACACCCTACATGCTACTAAACTAGCGAGTATTTGTTGCGTTTTCTCCGTACTTTTATCTTAAATATTTATAATGGGATTAAAGTATTCTCTATAAGTGTTCAGCTATCGCAGTTGATATTCCTATATATAAATAAAAAGCAAGAGACAACGAATTATTTTTAAACTCTACTTAATTAAAAAGGTTCTTAGAAAGTTATGTATATAGTTGGGTAAACCATATATATAGCAGCATGGATTGTAGTGTCTTTAAAATTCTCAAGTATTCATGTTTACTATTTTAACGTTGTCATACTGAACGAAAATGAGTAAAAATAGATCAAAAACATGAACCTACAATAAAATAGATATCGCATATTAAACGACCACAATACACTTATGCATGTACAAATACACAATTTATTGAAGATATTTTGTGTTAGTAGATTGTTGATTTAAAATGTTAAGTTCTTATAGTGTAAAATGTTCGAAGAAGAAGGTAGCGTGTATATATTTGTTTCGTGTCAGTGCGTATTTGCGAGACGATTAATCATGTTCTCTGTGTCGTCTTTTGTCAGGTGTGTATGCGCATAACAGTGTATAAGTGACTGAGTTTTCTTTCCCCAGGCCTCGAAAGACCAGAGGAAGCTTAACTGAAAGAAATATCGTGTGTTGGCAGACTATCCTCTTTTTGGCTTACCTTGGTGAATGGTGAAAATTGAGTGTGCGGACGTAAGTGAAAGCTAAGTCGAATGGCCGCTGTTTCAGTGTTTTGATAATATTGCGTTGAGGCCGGTTTGCACCAAAAATTGAATTTATTTGTTTTATCAGATATATGTTAGGGTCGTACTTGTGCGTGTTTGGCATACGCAGTTTGTCAAATCATCTGATTGCGATAAATGTCAATCCTATATATTAAATCGTATATTTGCAGACACATGTGTTTAGACAACAACATCGCGAATAGTCTACACATTCAATTCATTCTGTGTGTAATTCGTAGAATATATGTTATTAAAACACACGATATTAAATACTTTATCCAGAATTAAGCAAGCATTTAGATTGTATTCATTTTTCTCTAAATAATTAAACTGCCATTTAAAATGTTTATAGTTCCTAGTAGTGTCGTCCTTCTGAACAAAAGGTTGTTGATCGTATGTGAAATACAATCACTCGTACGCCGGTGTTTTAATTACAATAGTCACACAAAAACATGACACAACTTGTTTACGAGTGATATATATATATAATTGTGTGTGTGTCTATATGCATGTTTATATACATATATATATATATATACATATATATATATATATATATATATATATATATATATAAAGAGAGAGATAGAGAGATATATACATACATATATACATTAATAGATAGATAGATAGTTCGTCTCACTAAACCCGATCACACTGATCGCGCTGTTTTCAATTAGGGCAACAATAAGACGAGTTATCCCCCTTTCGAAACAGCGCCAAGTAATAATGAAAACCTTTCGTCACGTCTGTCTGGTGTCACCTCTCACCTTAAAACATGTCTACTCAAATACAGCCCTCATTATATAAGAATAGTTGTTCGTGCGACTTGTTTAGATGTAGAGCGTAAATAGACTGGATTAAAAAGCTACGGAGTTAATCCTGTATATCTGGCTTAAAAGATGAACTTCATACTCACACACTTTAGCTGCCCTTATGGTGAAGATAACCGGTCTCGATGTCTAAAACTCATATATGACAGCTTTGACTAAGAAAAGTACCATAGAGAACAGTCGTATAAGTTTTATAAGTAAAAATTGAGCTTGTCTCACTCTTACCGATAATTTATACAGACAATCATATGTGTTTACCTGTCGACTACTAAAATACTGTTTTCAGAAAGTATAGTTTAGTTGTTGTTTTTAGAATAAAATTTAATTGGAGGAACCTTTACAAATTACTCTACACAAGTCGATTCATTAGATGTTTGCACCCGGGTTTTATTCGAAAACAGATGTTTTGATTATACCTTCCAATCAGCGTTATAAAAATTATGAAAAAAACATGTTCACTAAAACTATTATATAGGATTATTTCGGTTCTATAGATTCATTTACTTAGAATAAAACTCTTTAGTTGTTTTTGTCGAGCCAACTTTATACTTTTATGTGTCGATGCACAAAATCTTTATCATTGGAAAGTACTAAAGGTTTACATAAAAACTCATAAATACAAAGGTTTTTCCACAGTCCTCGAACTAACAATAAGGGCAACACGCTGTATTAAAGAACATGCATCTTTACCCAGTCAAAGCGCCATATATCATCTTTAGGGAATTGTACAGCTTTCAGACCAGACAAATCTAACTTTAGTCGATGCATAATTACGTAAACATCCGAAAAAAACTCCGAATGAAAAGGAACTTACGTCAAACTACAAATGAGGTGGCGTTCACACAGAAATAAATAATGAAATAACATTTTAAGCAAGAAAATATCGATTTAGACGAAGAAAATCAATGAAAAAACTTTTATAATTTGTTTAACTTTTATTTATTTCATTTGGTAACAGTTATCTGTTGACTATTTGTTCTATCTTTCTTCTTTGTTTGTTTCAAATTCATAGACAATCGCTAATTTACGATTTAAGCATTTACAATATAAAATACCCTCTGCTTTTATAGAATTCTCATTAGATAAGCACATTCATTTTCCGAATATTTACGTGAACATTTAAAATAAAGACGAACAAAAAGTTAGTTTATCTGAGTTAAAAGCTGTACCAGTACGTCTTCCATATATATAAAACACTCAATGTATCTCTGTATGTGTGTGATGTTTGTGTGTTCTCTAGAAAAAAGGTAAGATGATCTACATTAAAACTAAAAGCGTGTTCTTCTGTAACATTTACTGAGAAAAACAGTAGAAGTGTTACCGACTATCGAAGGGAGTGTTTACAACTTAAAATGTATATAACGTGTATGAAATGTAAATCCTATGTCTACAATCTCTTGGAGAAGACAATGGAACTAGTGTCGAATCTAAAACCGTTTAAAACTTTAAATATATACTATTTTGATAAAATGTATTTCATATATATAAACTTATTCGGGTAAAACAATTTTAGTGGTCCAGTATCTTTACTTTACCGTGTAATATCAAACTTTCGCCACCTTTTAGTGACCAATGGGGACAGCAGTCCCTTGAAACATAACATACATATACCCAATTTAATGAAATTCAAACCATATCAATCAGAATGTTTTCTAATGTGTCAGATTATTCCGAAACGGATGGAGGGGAGTCTATGAACAAATAAAGTAACATGGTTTCATGAGCATAGTAGAAAAGTGCATAGTAATAATCCTCATAAAATCCCGAGAAACGCCTGCTTTCCCTGCTAGTTTATTATAGATGTATCATTTATGTACCAGCTATGTTTTATTTTTAAAATTTTTCTGAATGTATTAAAGCAAAAATGTATTTATTAATCAAAATAAAATCATATAGTGTGTGCTTTCTGTAAATCAGTACTCGACAAGTGCATATTTCCTATTGATTTAGATTGATTTGCCTTTTATATTAATTAATATCCACACCTTCTCTTTTCTTCCCCTTCTTGTAAAACTATTATCTTCATATTCGTTCGACCTTTTGATATCTAAGATTACATTATTTCGCACATTTTGCTGATTATTAACTGATTGTTTTCATGTACAGAGAGACGGCCTTTCATAGAAACCATATGAATTCACAAGTCCCGTATGTTTAATGCTTCCTCCGTTGGTCAGCTGAAGAGAGACAGCGTTGATGAGTCTCCTGTCATCCGTTACGTTTAAGTTATTGGCTTCTTTTGTGATTGGCTTGTTTTGATCGTAATGAGGCGTCCGTTTTTCTACTGTTCGGCCAAGGTCAACCCAACCCTACCCCGTTACAGTCTGGTCTTCAGTTGTTCAGTCTGCGGCCATCTACACAATTTATCCTCAGGCTACGCACTCTGTTGCGACTACACGGGTCAATTCTCACAGACCGGAGTCTAAAATGTCGAAGTAAATGAGAAGGAAAGCATCCATCAGCTCGAAGGCAATCTGACGTTTCTAATAGAGATTTCGTCCAGGAAAGAAACACCATTCTTCCCTTTTTTCTTTACTTAAAACTTAAGATCTTATCGAGGACTTCTATTGGAAGAAATCTTGCCAAAATAGTTCCGAAGAAAATAACGATCTTTAAACATTCCCGGTGAATTCATTTTCTATACACGTATAGGCAACTCTCTAATGATATGAGAGTAATGCAAATATATTATTAAATACTTATCTTAAATACGATGAAAAGGTCTGATTAAAATAATATACATTGATTAAGTTTGTATTGACAAACAGTAACTTAGCATAAAATAAGACGTACAGGATATAGTGTAGATTTGATTCAGATTAACAGAATTGACTGAACATAGTAGTAACGATAAGGTAAGGTATTTGTGCGTACCACATAATAAATCACTTACACTAACTCCATGAGGAGTTCGTATGTAAACGCCCGACCCCCCCCCCCAAAAAAAAATAATCGGTTTTGTTTAGGGCGACGAGCTAGTATATAGAAGATACTGAAACTCTCAAATCTAGTAATCCCAGGAGAGTTGCGAGGAGGTATTGTACTCTCACAACCTTTTGGTTTATCATTGATCCCTTACTCCCAGGAGTACAACTTTGGTCCCAGAACTACATTTAGTCAAATAGAGTAAAAATTAAAGGGATGTATCTTTGCCGTCCATATAGCATCAAACAAGCTTATTCATTGAGATTTACAAAATTATATATCTTATGTATAAGGCTGTATTATTATATTAATGGCAATGTTCATGTGGGTAATGGCATTAAACTAATGATGATATTACCCTACGTGACTTGCTATAACCTATGAAGACCACAAAGTAAAATATGGAACGCGTACAGTTTATAGTATTATTTATGTATTTCCAGCCACGCGGTCTAAATTAATCGAGTGATCAATGATAGTGTTCGTGCAAACTATCACATGAAAAAGCAGCATTATATGTGATATAATGTTGGAAATGAATTACAATTTTGAAATATATAATAAAATAAACTATGCACTAACATGGCTGAATAGCTGTATTTGTTGGGCTTTATACGGGAATCAATTCATTCTGTGTTCTGTGTTTTAGCACTAAATTTTGCTTACCAAATTAGTATGACTTTTAAATAAGATTCTGAAACTTAAATTCTAGTATTATATAATCATTACGTTTAAAATTAATAATATAAACACTATGCTATATAGATAATTTTGTTAAAGTAATATCATTTACAACCGTATTTTTAAGATATCGGGTGTAACAGCTTCCATAAATGACATTTTTTAAAATTTAAATGAAGATGTGGTGAGAATTTTGAAGGTCAAACATGGTTGATATTAAAGAGTTTAAATGTGTATGAATCTTTTTTTCAAATTTCGATAGGTGACGTAGTAATTTATTATTTTTAAACTATTAATGAAATATTAAAATTGCTGACTAGAAAGACAAAAATATAAATTGCATTTGGTAATTAAATTACTTTTTTGAATATAATTTTTAAATTTCATCTGAATAAATAATCGAATAATCTTACATAAGAATTAAAAATATGTAAGTCAGGTAGAGGTGAGACAGAACCGTATAGACACACAATGAGCGGTGTAAATCTTATAAATATAATGAATACAACATATATGTTTTTTATGGCGAGATACGTGATTGGTTTAACTGATACTCTTTATGTTTATAATATACGTTATTGCACGCTAAAATCTAATCGAATCTCCTCATTTGATGTGCGCACTAATACTATTGAAGGCATATTTTATCCGACGCATGATTTCCATGAAATAGCAATATGACAGTGTTTGCTTAATTTATCAGTTGATTGTTTATACTAATATTTTCGGTATAAAATAACCCGAAATATTAAAGTCAGTGTGGAAAGAACAAAAACAGATGTTGATTATACAGATTACAAACGTTTAATAGTACAGAGTTCATGAATGCTATATAAATATGAGATGCATACAATGAGGTAGTTATTTGTATTTTAATAGTACGCACCCTCGATTATATTTACGCTATCACCTTCAACAACCATTTTAACAAATTAGATCTTCTGATAACCAAATATAAATTGCAACAAAGTGGATATTGATTGTGTGATGTCCCTGTGTAAAAAAGTTCAGAGTCTGTCTATTGTCAACTTACTTTTTCCATAACTGAATGTCGACATATATAAAAGTATGTTGCGTCCTCGAATTGAGTAGTTTTATGAACCGACTTATTGCATCTGTTTTGTATGTAGTTATATTGATGATTAAATTGCTTCAATTTGAAATGAATATATTTCATAAAATGTATGTATATATACATATATATATATATACACATATATATATATATATATATATATATATATATATATATATTATGAATTTACAAAATATTACCATATCAGTGTGGAATACTTATTTATTTAGTGTTTTAAAACATTTTACATTGTTAAATTTTGTAAAAAGTGATTAAAGAGATATATATATTTGTTTTATTTATTACAACATCCTCCAGTCACACTCCGTGTCAATGAACATAATTATGACGTGCTTTTCGAAACTAAGAGCCATTTTATTCACATGCCATTCTTTTTTTATTCAGATAATTCCAAGTGTTAAAAAAAACAAAAAGCGTCGTATTTAATTTGGTTTTGTTTATTACTTATATCCACAACACGCCTGTTTCGACTTTTCCAGGCTAATAACTGCGAATCTGCATCTGCTCTCGACCTCCCAATTCGGAGACATCGAGGCATTAACCCGGCATCTGTTACCTTGCTCAAAGCAGATACATTGTTCTAATGAGATGTGTAAACACTGAGTTTTAATAAGTGTAGTATATATATACATGTATATACACACCCACATATGTACATATATATATATATATATATATATATATATATATATATATATATATATATATATATATATATATATATATAGTGTTTCAGGCTGTATATGAAAATACATCAAATAAAGTGCTCGATCATACCAGAGAGCTAATATAATTCATTTAGAGACTGTATATTGCTGAAATATGTAATATACAGTATCTAAATATATATATATATATATATATATATATACAATAAAATCATCCCAAGCAGAAAGTCCATTCTTTCAGAGCGGCTGTGGCGGATGTGATGATCCTATCACGGATCGACCGGTGGAAGTGGCCTAATCCCAGTCATATAAAAACCGGACTTTGCCTTACGTGCTATTACAAAATTAAACATAGGTTGTGAATGAGGATTCGAATACTGTTACAATGATGGAAAATACCGGCTTCAGCAAAGGCGGCTTGTGGTGTCTACATTTTTTAATCACGGAAAGCGAGCCCAAAGATGTAATTATGCAAACCAAGTTGGTTTCCATATGGGGGACTTAAGTCAATAAAAATAGGGGCGTAATTCGCATTTTGCGTCGGGAATTTAGTTTATGAAATTGAGTTTGTGAAGAGAAAAACGAAGAGAAGAAGAAAGAAAAGAAGAGAGAGATGACGTCTATTGAGCTGGGAGTCACATTCGTCTGAATGAGACAACACGCCGGTTTTTCTTAAGTCTCTGATTTTTTTTTCAACGGTCCTATTGAGGTTTCGCTTATAGAGTGTATAACACCCTTTTTCAAAAACTTATTAATTACAAATGTTGATGATTAAATAACATTTATATATGAATGTAAATTTAAAACTGATCTAACAACCGCCCAATTCTAACCTCACATGCATTCTTGTAACACGAAATTATAATTGTACTATCAGAAAATGAGCTGCAGGAAAAAAGATGTGTAAATACTGTTCTTCGATCAGTACCATTTTTATTGTATCAAGGGTGTTCGTCTAAGGTTAATGTAAAGTTGAATTACTGCGTATGCGACCCAATAATTTAATCCCAATCAAGTGCTCTCCCTTTTCAAGGTGATTTTTTTATAAACATAAATACTTAACTAGCATTTATGCACACAGAAAAGATAGGTGTTTCCTTTTGACAGCTTCTATATACATAACCATATGATATATATATATATATATATATATATATATACATATATAAAAGGGTATACAAGTGTATATATATGTATATATATACTTATATATATATACATATATAAATATGTATAAAAGTGTATATACATGTATATATATATATACTTATATATATATGTTATGTATATTATATATATATATATATATATATATATATATATATGTTATGACTACAATTTAGAAGTAAATTACAGTGTTTTATGGTGATTTTTATTATTGCTTATTCTGAAAATATTTTCGTAGGTGAATTTTCTACTCCTAAATTTGTTACATTAAGTACCAAAGACACCTTAAGAAACGTGTTCAGGGCGTCTTATGATAGCCCAATGCGTGAACTACTGTCGTAATTAATTCAGCTATATATTTATGTTAATATGAAATAATGTATATATATATATATATATATATATATATATGTATATGTATATATATATATATATACATATATGTATATATATGTATATATATATATATATATATATATATATATATATATATATATATGTATATATATATATATATATGCATTTTTTATGTACATAAAAGTAATCCATAAACACGTGTTTCTGGCTTACAGCCGTCATCAGCATGGCTGACTTACACCGAGATCAGACCCTCGATGTTGTGTGTATATAGTCCAGCGTTCTACCACTGTGGCAGGACGCTCTGTGTAGAAAAATGTACGATGATAATAATCTAATCTTTGAAAAGCCTTGGTTTAAGGAAAGAAAAAAAGACATGTTTTACCAAGTACACCTTGCATTTAACAATCGATTTTAAATTGATTTGTCATTTGTACATATTTATATTACTTCTTTCATTTATCTTTATAATTGCTCTATCTCGTATATTGAACTTAAACTATTTTACTATAGGCTCTAAACTCTAAAAGAATAATTTCAGTTTCATAGTTTATATATATATATATATATATATATATATATATATATATATATATATAATGTGTGTGTTTGTGTGAAAAGATGACAGACGGAAAACAAGTAAAAGTGAAGGAGAAAAACAAAACCAAGTGAATTTTTGACCAGTTTTGTTCTTGGGAACGTCTTCAGAAAATAAAGACGTTCCTCACGAACGGCTCTTCTATTGCCAACTTATCAATCTGTATAATTCCGCTGATTATAATATCTTGATCTTTGAAAAGCCTTGGCTTAAGGAAAGAACAATAAACATAATTTTATTACTGAATATACTCTGTTTTGAACATTTGAAGTTTGAAATAAATTTGGACATTCGTGCATGTTTATCACTCTTCGTCCATTAAACTTTATAATTGCTCTATCTCGTATATTGAGCTTTTACCATTTCACTATAGGTTCTCTCTACTAAAAGTTTTACTTTTAGTTTCTTACTTATTACATATATATATACATATATATATATATATATATATATATATATATATATATTTATATATATATATATATATATATATATATATATATATATATTTATTAGAAATGGTATTTAGATATATTTTTAAACCATTGTTTCGTAATAGTATTTTTTAAGCTATAACATTTATTTTAACCTTACCTTTCGAGAATTACAATCCATTACCATCGCCTGTAGACATATCGTGATTTTCTGACCCGAAAGTCAGTAACCATCGGACGATGTAGAAAAAGAAGAAAAAATGAAAACAATCTTTGACAAGGAGAATTGTAATTCTCGAAAGCTAAAATTAAAATAAATGTTATATATTTTACCACTACACATTGTCATGTTTTTTTTTTAAATTTAATACTATTACGAAACAATTCAAATTGGTGCAACTTTGCTTGCAGAAATAACGTGAGTTTCGGAGGATGAGGAAAAGAAAAGAAATACTATTTGACAAAGAGAATTGTAATTCTCGAAAGCTAAGATCTTAATAAATGTTATTTATTTAAACATTGTAAGTTTTTCTTAAAAAAAGTATAACATATATATATATATATATATATATATATATATATATATATATATATATATATATAAGTCAGTTCATAGTATATTCCAATCCCCATGGTTTTATTTTATTATTATTATTTTTCACATTTCCAAAAAACATAACATTTCTATGAGATATATATTTTTACGGTACGTTTTATTTTTCTTTGGCAAACGACGTTTTGATGTCAATATCGTCTCTGCAACATTACACAATCATCAGAAAAATTCACAAAAAAGTACAAAATTATTGGATTAAATGTCTTTAAAAAACTTACAGTATACAATGTTTTTTTAAATTTTAATTCAGTAACATTTCTTAAAATAGTTAATATTATTTATTCATAAAAATTCTCATTCACTTGAGGGTTTCGATTACGATACTTCAATTAGCCTTTAGATATCTATTTAGGTCATTTGGATACGAAACTCTTTTAAGTTCAACAGTTTAGAGCTAGTTTAATAGACTCAGCCATCCATTCAAGCAACTATTAAGATTGTTATACTTCGGTGTTTTTGTGGAAGATGTTTAGTATTTATAAATCGTGTCAACCAATATTAAGATAAGCTTAATTACCCAGAATTATTCACTTAAGTAGTAAGTTTCCATTAAATGTGAAACTATAGGGGGAGCGTCACTCACAATAAAAATATTCTATAGTTACCTAGACATGATTCCAAATACCGAAGGTAGCTATTAAATATTTATTTATTTTATTTTATTTTATTTTTTATAAAATGATGTTTAAATACCTAATTTTAAAGTATTATGAGGATTCAAAAGTACTTGTAAGGACCTTTATACTAAAACTTAATGGTGATTACGTTTAAAATGTAACTCGCATTATCAAGTGAATACCGACAAGCATCAATGTCAATATCTAGTCCCACTTTAATTGTATGCCTATAATTAATATTAGGTTGGGTGCATTCTTTTATTATTAATATGTTTATTATATACATATACGAAGAGATTCGTACGCAAAGCGCGACAAACGCCATTTTTACAATCACGGAACTGTTCCTACAAAAATGGTTGTATTTCAACACTCGACGATATATATATATATATATATATATATATATATATATATATATATATATATATATATATATATATGTGTGTGTGTGTGTGTGTGGATTTGTAGATTTTATTCTATATTTTATTCTTGCTCTGTTTTCTGCATCTCATGCTCGAATTTCTTACACAAATTATTCACTTTAACTATACACACACTATGATGGACTTGATTGCAATGGCAAGTATAGTACAAGACGACTGGAAACAATGCCGAGATAAGCAGAGAGCACATACATCACCTGGTATTCCCAAATGGTCACCCATTTAGTACTGGCTAGGATCAACGCCGCTTAACTTCGGTGATCTAACGGGAACCGGTGTGTACACACACTATATATATATATTTTATTCAAATTAAAAAATTACTTTGTTTGAAAAGATAATCTGTACGCTTTTTCATACGATGCTCTAGCTGACCCTCGGATCAATTTCAATCAATAATCACCGACACACGATATTGATCAACTAAACTTCAGAAATATATTCATTCCAAGAGGTTATCCTATTTGTTACTGCGATTATGTATGGGCTTGTTAGTGTACTTTTCGGTAACAGTAACTTATTTTTGAAAGTCATTCTCATCATTAACGGCATCGATTCTTACAAAAATAGAAACATGTTTATATTAAATGAAAAAAGGCACACTGTATTACTTAGTTACATTAAATGTATATCATATTATCGCAAAATGTGGCATACCCTATTAAGTGTTTGAATCAGAAAGGCGGCGTATATTAAAGAAATAGATATTTAAATTGAGAATTGCAATTTAGAAGTTTACTGTGAAACTAATCCTAAAGTAAGCCATTCATTATCATTGATTTTATTACATCCAAAATAATGTTTAACGACTAATCAGAAATAAAAGACAATGACTCCCGCTTAATGCTATATAAACACATACAGTTTATAATTAACAACATGTTTTTTTAAATTTATTTAGATTTTTTATTTGAAAAGTTAATTTCATTTATTTTTGTCAATTTATTTTTCTCGCATTTCAAGCCAATGTCAGGATGGTTGTACTCTTTAATGTTTTTTAAAATACATCATTTGTTAAAGTCACAGTTTTTAAATATCTTTATTTTCATACATAAAAGAACTGTAACATTTTTTTGGCTAATTCTTGAATAAGATTGGGCGTATGTGTTCCGGCTAATAACTCACCGATCCATCGTCTCTGTTTCTAAGACGCTGAAATGTATTGGGTTGTGTCATGCGCATCGGATTCTAATGGATAAAACAGAAGACACATGGAACTGTATGAGAAGTCAACATATAAAGATCAGCGATACTAGAAGGGTGGATTAACTGAAATGAGCATATGGAAATTGAAGAGACTATGAGCAGAATAATATATGACAGCTATTTTATTACACCAGATCATATCTCGAATAAAATCACATTTATGATAATACTAATAATAATAATAATAATAATAATAATAATAATAATAATAATAACAATAACAATAATAATAATTATAATTTTAATAATAATAAGAATAAGAATAAGAATAAGAATAAGAATAATAAGAAGAATATTATAAATGAATAAATGCGAAAGTTATTTTTAAATGATGGCTCTTATATCACCATCATAATGAAATAGTACAATTAAAATGAATAATACAACATAGTATTTTAAAAATCTGTATACCTATCGTCGAGACGAAAAGCCCAACAAACTCTTTCCGTTCCTTATTTGCATGACTGTTTTCTTTAACAATTAACTATTTATTTATTTCTGGTGTAAATCATTTTTAATCTGATCGCTTTATTTATTCCCTATATATGCGATATTTTTGTCAATACAAACAATAAGTACTTTAAGTAATTTTATACACAATCATAAAGAACGAAATCTTTCTGAAAATATTTGCTGATTTATTTTCACGGGAAGTAATTTAAACAAATTTAACTAAAGATACCTATACAGGGATCATAAGAAACGAGTTTGCAATGGTAAAGGGTAACTGATTGACCCTCTCTCTCACTCCTGTCAGAGACCCCATATAGAAAACGGGAGAGTATGTATCATTGATTCCTCCCGTTAGAGGCACACACAACTTTAATTGATTTAATAAATAAAAGAAAGAAAAGGCACACGCATACACACAACCACTGAGCAAATACATGTATTATTTCTGTGGATGTATTAGCGGTTTTATTAAACATATAAAAATTACTATGATGTGTGGTTACAACCAACTTATGAATTAGAGTTTTACCAATTAACACTTTGGGTTTCATATTTGAATCAGCAAACTTTGCGAAATGATTGCTAGTAGCAAAGCCAGCTAGTAATAATAACATCAATACACTGGGAACAACAATAACAATGATAATATCAATAATTATGATACTAATATAAACTACACACTATTAAAATAATGATAACAATAATGATTCTTATACTACAACTATTGATAATTATCATATTAAACATAAAAGAATATGATTAACACATGATAAAGAGTAAGTAAATATAAGGAAAAACTGTAACAAAATACTATAAAAACAGTCAAGATTGAGACAATACAGATACGCATCGTCACAGTCCAACGGAATCAGACCTTTGAAAACAATGCATGCCAGTTTTATCAGAACGTACACGAAGGAAAACAATAAACATTACCATCGTACCGGACACAACCAACATAATTCTGAGGCAATACATCTCAACAGTGACAAGATCAAACCGGCAATGCTGAATTGTAAAAATCATGAAAGAATACATTCAACTTATTAATGAAGGGACAATAAACAAGATTAATATAAAACTACTAAAGCCGCCCTTAAAAATGGTAGACTAGAAAGCGTGAGACTATGTCAGAATGCATCCATACTACTTTTAAATAGTCATGGACTTGTATGAAAGATGCACACAAAAGATATATGCTTATACGAAATGGAAATACTAGAGTTGATTACCAATTAATATCTAAATACCAGAGGTAAGATAATCTAAAGCTAATACACCCTAATTACCTGAGCAAATAGATCTAGTTTTCATTAAATCACCGTCGACTTGTTCCAGAGTAACAGAAAAGAAATCGGAAAATTAAAAAGGGGCACATGTCGAGAATATCCTAGAAGAGATGCAAAGCATGAAAAATATTACTCTGGCATGTATACACTACAAGCAAGTCTGCACAAATATGGATAATTGAATGCTTAAAGATGTAGAAAACACTGGATACAATTATCAACTTATTGGAAACATGGCATTGCTAACTTGAGGGCAACACTTGATATAGTTATAAATATACATACGCATTTCAATGGATATTGTTCATGACTACCTTGTGTGTAGCATGCCTATGGCGACCCTCAACAGCATACCCAGTAGGTGCAATACAGAATATCAATTTGCATACACAAAATAAAAAAGCTTAAATGACATCATGTAAAATAACGAAATGAATCAATTTGCAAAGCAGAAAAAGGAACACAATGTCTACTAACTCACCCAGTGCATGTGCCTAGTAGTAAGAACGATATACCTTACAACACACGTAGAAAAATTGAAAACACGAGACATCGGTAGACATTAAACTGTGAAACCAACAAGATATGGCGGTAAATAACACACATGATACGTATAAATATAGGGCATTTCTTTATACAGATGTAATAAAATCACAGAAATGAAAATAGTATTAGAACGCAATACATAAGTAAACAAGAAAACTGTTAAAAAACAAAGATATAATAACTAAAATATAGAAGAATAGAATAAATACCTGGTCAGTATTTTTAGAACGATATTCTGGCCCTTCATAGGCTGGACAAAAGAGAAACCAAACAACTATAAACGCAATGCCCATGAACAATTATTGATAGTAATCGCTTATATGTAAAATTGATGATACTGATATATTATATGTAAAATAGAGAAAAAAGAAAGAAAATGACTGATGAGTATGGAGAAGAATGTGGATGATAGTAAAACAACAAGAAATTATATAACCGAAACAAAATATTCCGAGAATCAACAATATAAGAATAGAGAAACAAGTAAAATAAGCAAGACAATCAATATAGGAAAAGAAGCACCAAAGTGTACAATTTATAAAACGATACAAATAAGAGAGGCATAAAACACGTCGACATAACAACGAAAAGGAAAGGTAGACAGAGGAAACGGAATCACTACTGATATCTGCACGAAAAAACGCGATCAGAATGAAGTAAACAAAGGCCAGAGCACACAACTCTAGTACACTTGTGAACTATGAGATGAAAGGATTAATAACATATTTGAATGCAACAAATAAGACCAAAAATACTACAGAAAAAAAACACCATTTCGTGGGAAGGGCAGCACGTCAAAAACTATACAAACGTCTGCACTTTAAATAAAATGATACAGATCTACTAAACTGATCTACACTATGAGATTGACCGTGCAAATACAAAGGTAAAATAAAAATAACTTTTTAAATAATAGATTTAGCTATCCTAGCCGTTCACAGCAAACATATCAACTATGAAGAATAATAATCGTATACGTACAGCATGCTAGTGAGCTGAAATGACCCATAAACAGGAAGAACATTGCAGTCATACCAATAATTTTAGAAACGTTAGAAAGAGTACTAAAAATAAAACCGTAAAAAGAAGCCAGAGAAAATTGGAATAAAAGGGAAGAGTAGCGCCATATAAAGTACGACACTGTCAGAAAGGGTTATGACCTTGAGTGCGCAAATAAATTCTCGTAAGCAGAAACCTCGGATGAACGACGTTATATTGAAGTCAGAATAGAACAAACAATAGAAAAACATTGCATAAATTCGAAGAAACTGAAACGGCGACAATCGCATAATCACACATACAACCACCAACAAGTGGCGGTAACAGAATAGGCTAGTACCACACAACATTGCCGTTAAATGTATAGAGGAAAGAAAGAGCGCAAAGTAGATGCACCATCCAGGCGATTCACTAAAAAGGCGCGCAGTGTACTGGGATCTTTTGAAAGTGAGTAGCTACTGATATACTAGAGTAACACGATACTTCACGGACCCTCATTGATTATATAGCAAGACAATCGCTGAAAAATGCAAGTAGGAAACATTCTAGTGAATAGCAATGAAAAGTATAATAATAATAATAATAATAATAATAATAATAATAATAATAATAATAATAATAATGTAATAAATTTGAATCATGTAAAAAAATGATTAAATTGACGCAGTTCGTAACGTAAACATAATTTTTAACATTTAAAAAAAGTTTTATTTTAAATTCTAAGAAAAAATTGGTTAACAGACGTGATCAATAATTAAAAACTAATACCAAGTTAAATATGAACCTTTTTAGTTTAAAATAAAATAAGATGTTAATTGCGTACACTCACATATACAGGGTGTTTCAAAAGTCTTGGGAACATTACAAATGCGTATATCTCATGAACTATTCCAGGTAGAAAAATGAAACTGGTGCCATTTTAAAGCTTGCTTAATCAAGTGTTTGGTCATACTAATGATGTTCGTGTTATCTTTCCAGGTGCAGTAATGGCGTTCTCTAAACAAGACAAGGCATTTTGCGTCCTCCAATTTGCAAAGACTGAATCGTGGACATGTGTTCAGCGTGCATTTCACAGGAAATTTAAAAAAGAAGCCCCTGAAAGGAAATCCATTGTCAGATGGCATGCTAAATTTGTGAAAGATGGGTGTTTGTGTTCAAGTAAGCGAACAGGTCGCCCTTCAACATCAGAAGATGCAGTTGAGCAAGTTCGGACAGCCTTTCAGCGGAGCCCCCGTAAATCAGTGAGAAGAGCCAGCAGGGAACTTCAGCTTGCTCCAGCAACTGTCTGGCGTGACTTAAGGAAACGACTGCAAATGGTACCTTACAAGCTCAAGTTGGTCCAAAAGTTGAAAGACACTAATAAGCCACTTCGCCGTGACTTTTGCATTGCAATGCAAGAGATGTTGGAAGATAACGGCTTTGATAACCGGCTTGTTTTTAGCGATGAGGCGACCTTCTATCTGAATGGCAAAGTTAACAAGCATAACACTCGCATATGGGGTACTGAGAATCCTCATGAACTTCTTGAGCACGAGCGAGATTCACCAAAAGTGAACGTGTTTTGTGCAATTTCCAAGAAAGGTGTCTATGGACCGTTCTTCTTTGAAGAGGCAACTATCACTGGTGAATCATATCTCAACATGCTGGAAGACTGGTTAATGGCTCAGTTGGAACAAGCAGAATCTGATGACTTCATTTTTCAACAAGATGGTGCACCACCACACTGGAGTCTTAGAGTAAGACAGTTTCTTAACACAAGGCTGCCTGGTAGATGGATTGGGAGATCTGGGCGAGGTGATGACGTTCTCAAACCCTGGCCTCCTAGGTCTCCAGATCTTACGCCGTGTGACTTTTTCCTTTGGGGCTTTGTCAAGCAACAAGTCTATGTGCCGCCCCTTCCAAGAGATATTGACGAACTAAAGGCTCGAGTAACGGCAGTTGTGGGAACCATTGACGTCAAGATGCTGGAACGCGTTTGGCAGGAAATGGACTATCGACTAGATGTCTGCCGTGTGACGAATGCTGCTCATATTGAGCAACTTTGAAGATTCCCCACAAAACTTGAAACTTTAACCTTTCCAACGGTACCAATTTCATTTTTCAACTCCTAATAGTTTTTGAGTTATTAAAAATCGTTATGTTCCCAAGACTTTTGAAACACCCTGTATTTTAATTAAATAAGCATTTCCCTTTTTATTATAACAAAATAAGAGTACTTAAATTTGTTTGTAGCGGTAAAAAGAATAAATAAATTAATGGATAATAAATTTTCAACTTCTATAAACTATTACAAAACCATTTTTATATATAAAGTTGAAAATGATAAATTATGACATTTTTGTCTACCATATATGCTGCATAGCGATAGTCAATTGGTAAACAAAGTTGTTTGCCGATTATGTGACGCCGGATTTTACTCATTTATGACTTTTGGGGGATACTTTTCCTAATTTTTAGTAAAATGTGGAATTTTCTTTCTTTTCCTTTTTTTAATTCAGTATCTTATGACTTTAATTTAATAATTATCTTTGAAATAGTTCCCCAAAACATATATTTATCTGTCAAGGGAGTTTTACAAGTAATTTTCTAAAAATTAAAAATTCACTGAATTTTTGGGTTTTTCAGCCGCCGTGATTACATATTCCATAATAATTTATTTTTCACACGCACATATGTTGTTTTTTTTTTTTTCGTTTAGAGATTACGTTTAGGATTTTATCTTTCAAACACAATCAAAGTTTACACGTAAACTAATTAAATAATTAATGATAAGCCCTTTTTAATAAGCATAGTCCGCACAAGAGGCCGCCATTTTTGCACATACCTAATATATATATATATATATATATATAATTATTATCTTTTTATTTATTTATTTATTTATTTATTTATTAATTATTAATTATCATTATTTATTTATTTATTTTTTTTTATTTTTTCGTAAATGTGGCTTCATGTGTGTGTGATAGTGAACCTTGAACCTCATAAAAATGGGAGTAACATTATCCCTGTGACAGGATCACAGGTAAATTAAGCCTGGGCTTGGTGTTTCCACAAACACCAAACCATGATACATGTCTATAAATACAAATAAACGCCGTGGGACCCATGAGAAAGATAGTAGTGTCATGATGGGCAGATGCTCCCTCGATGGCCAACATGAGGGACCCGGTCCGCATCCTGCGAATGTTGGATCCTTTAATTTCAGGAAAAAGACCACGGACAAAAAACAGGTAGGTAACCCATCAAATTCCAAATATAATCAGGACACTGACCAAACACAAGAATTATAATGAATTATAATGCCTACTAACGATATGGTAACATTTTACAGCAGAATGGCGACGACAGATCTACAACTACCTTGATTACTGTGAATGTATCCTCGCTGAAGAGAGTTCGTCAAGGAAACCATAAAATCGGCACATGACTTGCCATAAATATATCAAAATATTCGTGAATATTTAAAAACAGAAAACATATCGAATACCAGAAAGCGTACAAAGTAACAACCTTTGTATGGATAAGTAAATGTTTAATGAGACACATCTATCAACCTTTTAGAGAAAGCAACGGAAACATAGAGATTGGAGTAGACAGCTTGAGGTAATCACCTGGCTGCGATGAGAATATAGAGACATTTTCTGTCTGTCAGCACTTGTTTTCATAATAGACATTATGCCAATCAACAACATACTGATAAAGTAAAATGGCTGATACAACTTCACAAAGATAAGAATAAACCACCTTATGTATATAGACAATCGGAAGCTATTTGCAACATAAAATAAGTACTTAGAACAACTGATGAACATGAACACAACTTTAAACCTAGACTTGAAAATGAAATGCTGAATGGAAAAGTAGTTAATAAAAAAGAACACCCGGAAAGGCGATAGGATGAGGACTTCCCAACAAAGTTGATATAGAAGGATGTAACGGTGAAAATACCAATACATCATTCTGATATGTGGATGCGGAATCTATCAGATAAATAGAAATGTAAGAGAAGATTTGAAAAGAATACCTGAGAAGTGCACGTAAACAATTAGAAAATAAATTAGATAATAGAAATGAAATACAAGTAATGAATACCTGATAAAAGAAATATTATATCTAGATTGCCCATTTTGTAGTGGATGAAAAGGTTCTTGCAGGCGGGTTTTCTATAGATGGTGGTGTGAAGAGATTCGTCGTTATTTATGCTAAGTTTAAAGTCTACGATTCAGAGAGAGCCTTAGGTGTTAGGATGTTCGATAGTGAATTTAATGTGGGGGTCAGTATTATTAAATGTGTTAAAAATAGAAGTAGCTTTTGCTCGAGATGAAGTGAGAATCAAAATGTCATCAATGTATCTCGAGAAGAATATTTGGGAATGGCAGGTGCTGAGAGCGTGTTGTTCCAGTCTGTTCATATAGGATATCGAGGGGAGGCCGGAGAGACTGAAACCCATGAGTAAGCTAGAGACTTGCTTGTACGTGTCTTGCTGGAACATGAAATAAGTATTATCCACAATGATGCATAGAAGTTGATGTATGTCTGTCGGGGTAAGCCCAAAACAGTCAAGGTTATTAAAAGAGATGTGGTCAGTTATGAGGTTAATGGCAGGGTGTGCGGGAATGAAAGTGTAAAGCGAGACAACGTCAAGGCTGAAGATGTAGTTGTTGAGGCGAAGTTGTTGGGGTTGGAATAAGTGGAGTCTGTTTAGTACCTGGTCAGAGCTGCTGGCATGTGCCGGGAAGGTAAGGCGTAGCCGTTTGAGTTAATGGGAGATGAGCCAGGAGATCTTGTAAAGGGGTCCCTCAGTACTTGAGACTATAGGTCTAATATGTGTCTGGTTGTTGCTTTTGTGAGTGTTAATAAAATGGTAAAAGGTGGGGAGTCTTCTGTTCGTAGTCGTGAGATTGAGCCTGTATACCTTGGGAATATTACGTCTTGCGACAATCTGTATGTGGGTAGCTGATATGTTATTATCGGGTGTGTATAGAGACGTATTGCTGATGTGTTCAAGAGCGAGAGTCTTGTAGGATTCCTGGGAGCTGATGCAGACCTCCTTGCCTTTGTCAGTGGGTAGGTAGACTAGGTTTTTATCCCTAAGGCCTTTGAGGGTGAGGCGTTGGGAATGGGAGATGTTAGGTGTGATACGGTGTTGTTCACGTTGTAGAATGGAGAAAATATTATGTTTAAGTTTTACTAGCTTTAGGAGTAATCAGTGGTTATCGGGAGGCGGGTGTAGGGGGCGGTAAGGTTGATAAGCATGAACGGGGTTGAAAAAAAATTAGTGGAATTAGGGGGGGGGGGATAGAGTCATTAAGTGAGTCACAGGTGGGTGGTGCAAAGGCTGATAACCATTTCAAATGGCACGCTGTTCTGCAGAACTGCGTCTCAATATCGAGGAGAGTGTGGTCATTAAGTTTTTGAGTAATGAAATATTTGGGTCCGAGGCTGAGTAGATAATTCTCTGTTGTGGAGAGGGAGCCAGTAGGGTCAGTGATGAGTGATTGGGTAGTAGCTTGGAGACGGAGAGAGGGTCCGTGTACAGCTCCATGATTTGTATGTGTCCTGTTTTTTATGAAGCCAGTTGAATTTAAGTATGAGTGTTTTTTTTTTCCGTGTGGAAGCAGTGGTGGTAAGCTTTGTTGATCGCTGTGGTGATTTGGGGTAGAAGGTGTGTGGGGGAAGGACATTTGGTATCTGCAATAGAGTTGATATGTTGGTGTAGCTTGCAATGGAGGTGATTGATGAGTTGTTTGATATAAAAGGTATGAAAGAAATTGCGTGCAGAGTGGAGTGTGAGTAGGTATAATCATGCCGGTAGATGGATGTTCTTAATAGTGTTGGGGAAGATGTCATGTCTGTGGCATCTCTTCAGGAAGTTGATCTTACAGCTGGTCCTAGCTCGCTTCTCCGAGAGTCGGAACATCTTCTTGGTGTATGCAAACTCTGTCTGGCCGAGACTGAGAGATGAAAAGACAATTGTAGTTTGTTTGAAGCATTGCTGGAAATATAACTGTAAGTTTGAAATCCGAGGTAGGAACAATGTGATATATGTACCGGAAGGTGGAAAAGATGAACAAAAATAAATGAGCAGAGTAAATAAGAATGGAATCTCAAATCAATTTATTAATATATATATATAGATAAATATATATATATATATATATATATATATATATATATATATATATATATATATATATATTACATGGTGAAAGCCAACGGCAACGCCGAAGATTGACGATTCTCTCTGATGATATTTGAGGTTTCTTTTAATATATCTCCGGTGCAAGCAGTTTATGTTCTGGTAATGATGGGTAAGAATAATATGGGTGTCACTATAGATTGCGATTTATAAATATATATTAAACAATTATTAATACATTTCATTTATGCATATAAATTCACGCGTCTGTTTACTGGTTTCTTAATTTTCCAATATAATTCTTAACGACGCTTTCACTGCTGTAGTGGCACTCATATTATTCTAACCTATTCTTACCAGAGCATCAACTGCTTACTATAATATATTCAATTATCATTACCTACATACGCAAGTGTTTCAAGCTATGTACTCTCATCAGTGTAAGAAGTGATAATTTCAGATAGTTGTAATATGCGAATTCTGTTCATATATGATGCATGGTATGTTTATAATTTGGATGTACAAAATTCATGACAAAAATAATTAACTAACACTTGTACATTTTTGAAAACATCTCTAAGTCATCAGTAAAACTTGTGGTTTTACTTATTCTTATTAATTCTTATACAAACAAGACAAAAAGTGTAATGGAAACACTTAGTGAACATTCAGATAACTCTAGTTTTTTCTTGTAATAAGGCAAATAACAATCAAACATCAATTATGAAATTTTTTTTTTCAATTCAAATTTCTTCGGAGAATTTTAAAGACTTTCAAGACATACACTCCTATTTAAAAATTTAAATATAATAAGTTTTCCTTTAATTGTATTCATAAAAAATAGACACCAATTAAAAAGCTTTTTTCTGAATGTCAATTACCTAATAAAATCTGTTAAATTGAGACACCTTCTGAAACAACAATGAAAAAATATATTTAAATAACAATTATAAAAAAGAAGTATATACATTAAGATTAGTATCGTTACAATTTGATTTCTGTCTTCTAAGAGATTTGTTAAAAAGAGTGGTTAAAAACTGTTCGAGTCGGAGACTTTATTTGACCAGTTAATGGCCAGATATTCTTCTAGTATATATATATATATATATATATATATATATATATATATATATATATATATATATATATCAAAATATGTATATATCTCTTTCTCTCTTTCTCTCTCTCTCTCTCTCTCTCTCTATATATATATATATATATATATATATATATATATATGGATGTGTATGTGTGATTGTATAAATATATATATAGTGACTATTTTTATTCGAACATGTACAAGGTCTGCTACACCGGCATGTCGATGTTATCGATCTACAGCTATCGAGAGCTGAGGTCTCATCAGGTAGAAAGTGTTTCCTTGATCCGACCCGGTCGATGAAGTCCAGAAACCTCAGCTCTCGATAGCTGTAGATCGATAACATCGACATGCCAGTGTAGCAGACCTTGTACTTGTTCAAATAAAAGCATTCACAATGCAGCTATATATCTTTATTGGGCACTCTTTTGTAACCCTGGTTTGATTCCCTTTGCATTTCCACCCTGTGGATTTTTACTCTACCTGGATTACTATATATATATATATATATATATATATATATATATATATATATAGTCTACCCGATATTGCCCATGACTATATAAAATAAAATAGGACAGGTTAAAAAGTGTGTGTAACATCTTTATATTATAAATCCATCAACGATACAAATATTGACACTCTACTGTTCTATTATTGAGCACACCTGCTTTTACTAAGATATTGAACAATAACTCTCGAGAAACGTAGAACACGTTTTCTTGTCTACAATAGTATACCAAAACATCATGAAAAGGCTACTGTTTAAAAACAACTGCTCTATGAAAGGTTGCTCTTTCTAGAATATTATGGATTCTCGTACAACACATTTGCTTTATCGATGATATTGAATTAACTTATGAAACTCACTAGGTATAATAGTTTTTTATTACTATTATGGCTCCCGAGCAACCCTTACTTAATATAATACAGGTAAATTCTTTCTCTTTGACAGCGCTGCATTTTAATAAACCTGCTCGATTAGGCTGTTTATCACGTTTGTATAACTATACAACACGTACTAATCTGTACGAATAGAAACTTAAGAAACAGTAATCATTCATAACGAAAATTCCGAGCAGAAGGGATACATTGGTTAATTTCTATGGCAAAAAAGCGCGACTGCTTTTCTTTACAAAATCTGCTCAGTAACGCATCAACGGTTGAATTACATGTTATCTGTCCTCTGTTATCTTCGGCAGTTACCCTTACATAAGAATACACTTTTAGATGTTATGTAGATTCAATAGGGAGCACATACATACAGTTGTATATATATATATATATATATATATATATATATATATATATATATATATATATATATATTATTTAACTTGTTCTGCGCTAATTAATAATCATTCCAGTATCTAATGCCCCTTCTCAGGAACAACAGTTGATAACCGTTATAAGATTTTATTTTCTTGTAATGCATATTTCTAAGCCCTACTCTGTATTGGGCACTTTAAAACTATTCACTTGTAGATAGGTCGATTAATACATTAAAACTTGTGTAATTATATATATATATATATATATATATATATATATATATATATATATATATATATATATATATATATATATATATATACATAAAAGCTGCCTAAAATCGATACCCTACTCTTTAGCACGCAGGATATGTACTATAGTCAGTGGCAAACACCTCCGGATTGCCCGACTAGAGGCCTACGGAAACCTTTAACAAGAAGAGGATACCCGCTATAAGTATAGAACAAGCAGAACACATTCCATTAGAACAATTACAAATCCCTCAAAAACGAAACAAAGAACACATATTAGCATACATCTCTACACACAACCAGCAACACTCCACAATTATTCACAGAAATAACAAGAAATTTTACCTTACTAAACCATAACAACAAACTAAGCAACATATTAGAAACAACGAAAATAATAAAAAGCAAAGGCCAACCGAAAAACCTCAAACACATGTTAACCTCATCCAAACTCAACCAACACACAATACAAGGGGTCACAAAATGCAACAAGGAAATGTGTGGGGTCTGTGACATCATAATAGAGGGGAACTCACACACATTTACGCACCCAACACACACATTCACAATAAAAAAGATATTAACTGCACCTTCAAGAACGTGGTCTATGTGCTAGAATATACAGCATGTAACGAAACTTATATAGGTACCACCAAACATTTAATAATAGTGTATCTTTACATAAAGCAACATTAAAATCAAATAAATTTTCCAAAGCCAAGATTACACCTACTTACTAACTCAAGAAAAAAATGCATATTTACATTCAATCCAGCATTGAACAGATATTAACTCTAACACCACAATACAAACAACTCTTTTATCAACCTTTCTCTACCTCTCTCTATCACTATCTAACCATACGCTTGTGTGTGTGCGCACACATGTGTGTATGCGTGTATGTGTGTGTGTAGGTGGGTGTATATGTCGCTCACCTATGTACAAGATTCAGAACTAACCACAAACGTGCGCACACTTACACACACACGCAAGAACAACATCCATCTTGGAGACTGGGCAATAAAAAGTAATTAATTTCAAAAGAAAATCTACGCACCATAATAAATTAAGATGACCGATAAAATAAAGGTCAAAATAACACGTACTTAATAAACACACACGACTTTGACAAAGAGAAGCAGGAAAAATAAAAAAAATAAAAAATAAAATATATAAACTTATCAAAATATACGTACTCACACACCCGCAAACCCACGCATGCGCAAACACGTCAAACAATAAGAGATTTCCTCAAATGAAACAACACTCTTTCAAATTGAAATACATTTATTAAATGGATTTACATATCTTATGAAAACGGACCACGCTTGAAACGCGTTATATAAAATTATAAAATGATAAAATTACAAAATAATAAATGTTGAAAACAACATTTTACAAATGTTGGTAGCCTTACTTCTTTACATATATACTTTTCTCGTTGAAACTTCACTAGTACTGCACTACCATCTTTTATATAAATATATATATATATATATATATATATATATATCATTTATATATATATATATATATATATATATATATATATATATATATCGCAGTATAAGACGTTGCATGAATATGTAAATAGAAAATCTGTTAATGTCATTTTAAAACGTTTTTTTGTTCACTCCTTTAATTCTTCACCGATGTTTTCTGTCAACTCCGACATTTTCTATTAACTTTGGAAATTTCGTCAGTTTCTCTGTTAAATGTCAAATATTTAAGCTTTAATGTAGTGGTTTCAGCAATTGGCCTTACGGTGGGTTATTTTCTGTGACTTATCAATGATTCGGTCAAAGCATTTTGTGTGTTTTTGTGAGTTTGATTGCAATCTTTCAATCAATCACCCCACCTCATTTCTTTGATATTTGTAACATGAAATAACTGTCCAGCGTCACATATTATTTGACCTTGTAGTTAATGCAATGTTGCTTAAATTTTCTATCAAACCTATGCTATATATATATCAGAGAAGCCACATACTCGCTTGCACTGGTCCATATTCCTATAAGATGGGTAATTTACTGACACAGAGATACGGGAGACACAAATCCAAATACATGTCATGGCTTAAGTCCACACCAACATTTTTTCGTATTATGATGTATTAGTTAGTTTGTTTTTTCATGTATGCACATTTATTTGTTCGGGAATTCCGTATTTAGAAAAAAAAACTGTGTTTCATAAATACTATTTCCGAATACTGAATGTCGAGTAAGTGGTGTACATACGTATCATTCATTCTAGAAACCTATTCCTTAAAGATTGAGCATAAATTATAATGGCCATACTTCTATGAACATTTGAAACCTAGTGTGATTTAATTATCATTAGCTTGCAAAGTCACCTCGCTGTCGTTCGCTCGTTAATTATTATTCAGTATTTGAGATCGTTTAAAGGTAAGGTTTACCCATCACAGAAATGTAACCAATCTAAGTGATTCGAAGAATTATTAATCGAGAAGAAAACGAACACAACACTATGTTACTACTCATATTACAACTAGTACGTATAATAGTATTACTCCTATGATACTTCTACTACTAATAATAATATCGGTATATTCGTGGCTCCATATCAATAAATCTTTTTTTTACTTTTTCATGATCAGTTTTTACCAAGTTAAAGTCACCCTTTCTTTCCTCATACAATAAAAATTCGCATACGTGAAAATATTTTCCTTCTTCTTTCATTGTTATCAGATATTCTTAATATAACGTATTTGTTATTTTGCTCATAAAATTAAACTTGCATACATGATTAGTTAAGCAAGCCGGACGCATGCACGCTCACTTTGAGTATATAAGATAATGTATCAGCATGGTCAGAGACTCATATATATGGAATGTATATATAAACGTGACGCTAAAATAGGCGGAATACAATTTGTTAGATGCCATATATGTGTCAAATAATGCCATATATTTGTCAAATAATGTATCTGCTTGGAGTGGCACATTGTGAGATAATTTGTATACACTGTAAATTATTCTTAGATATAAAAAATCAAATAAAACAAACAACAATGATATATTAGTCAATAAAAACACACACATATATACATTAATTCATGCATATAAGCAAAAGGGTCTTTCTTATTTAACCTACTAGAAAATAAAACGAAATGTTCCTTTAGTTTACCCATAATTTACAAATACTAATTAAAACAAAGGGATACTAATAAGAATGGCAGAATAAGAATAAGAAACACATTTGTATTCCTGATAAAACAACTAACATATACTAATGCAAATAGTATATCAATGTAGTGTAGTAATAAATAAAAATAAACTCATAACTGTTCTTTCCGTTCAAGTTTTACCTAGTTTTCAAAAACACATATGATTCACTTTTTTAATAGAATAGTACTATTAAAGTGATGTACAGTGTTTTAGCAAAGTGCATGTTATTACTGAACAAGAAATATAATCTACACTGAAGATTCTTCGAAAGACAAAACGGTATTAGCTGTAGATAAATACATTACATTTACATATTTAATTATTATTGAAAGGCACCTTAATAAAGGGAGGGCATTTAGATTACGACTAACTTATTATATCAGCTTGGTAGTAACGCTATAGTTCTCTCGTTTTGGTTGACCAATTTAGATTCAATTATCGGTACGGGTTTGTATCTAAGACGTATTTACACACTCAATCGCACAGCTTACATGATTTCCAAGTTTATAATAACGTTAGTATACACGACTTATAGTAGCAAATTGAAACTCGTTTGTAACTCGTTGCTACATCAATCTTTTCAAAGAGTCTCTGAAAATATGACGTATCATCGAAACGTTGAGTGTAATATTAGTTATGTAAATTGATAAATGCACTACTTAGCATTAAGCACTTTTAAAAATATTGATGTTATGTTTATCTTATTAATATATTTGAGGTTGATCAATTATACATATATATATATATATATATATATATATAAATGAATGAGAAAAATATATAAATAAATGGACAGACACATAGACATATATAAATAGATAGATACACATGTAGATAGATCACACTTTTGGAAATAGAACGCTGGCTATATTTTGTGTAAAGGAAATAGCACATATTTCTGACTCTTTCCATGAGATTACTCGATCGTGACTGGTGCCAGGGTTCGAATCCTGGTACTGTCGGAACATATGCCATACAGCTTAGTGATAATTAGATATTTTTATTGAAAATATCAATAATTATAGTCCTGAATCTGCAAACTATCGTAGTATATTGCATTGGTTGAATTGGAAATCTATTTTCTCGTCTCAGGATTTATTTTTCTAATCAAATATTCATAGACAGATTTTAACTCCTTCATTTTGTTGTTAACTTTATAAAATTTTAAGGTTTTATTTAAAAAAATGTTTGAAAGTATTTCCTGGTGTGATCATTTGTCCATATAATGATAGGTTTTTCTGTGATTTACCACCAATTTTGTGAAATCTTTTCGTTTGCGGTTGTGAACAATTTAAAATAAGTAATTATCGATAAGAAGTCAGCATAAAAAGAAACGAATTAAAAATAATACTAAAATAAACGGCTGAAATTGACTATGTTATGACAGGGAGGTTACATATATCTAAATGTAACTGCTCGGTTTGGTTTGTGTCATTTGACGCTGCTAGTTTCCCTAAGAAATTGAACAACATATGTGTGGGCAAATGCACAGGACGAAACGCAATGTATATGGGATTCTTACTACTTATTTCTAATAGTAATGTTTTACAGCTTAACTGTACAGTCTTAAGTGAATCGTGTGGAAGTCAACTCACATGCAAATGAAAACGAGTTTGTGCGTGTATATGTTTCATTTTCAAGTATGTACGGCGCATTAGTAGGATATTCTGTACTGACTTTTATATATATATATATATATATATATATATATATATATATATATATATATATATATATATATGTGTGTGTGTGTGTGTGTTTGTGTGTGTGTGTGTGTGTTTGTGTGTGTAACTCTTGCTTTAGTAGAACTTATTCACATTAGGTTCTTTTTATATTTTTCTAGAGTTTCATATTTCTGAACATGAAGAAACATTAATCCTGTCCCTGGACATTAACATCTGCTACGAATTATCCATAAAATGTATTTGGTTTCGGAAGAGCATGATATATAATCAACGACCAACGCCTTTCTCTTAATCCAGACTGAAATACTAGTTTACTAGCCAACCTCGCGATATTCTTTTTACTCGCAGATGTTTAATTCCATGAGTATAATTCATTGCCACAAAACATACACGGTGTTCTAATTTCTTATTCATCTGGCTCGATGTTCGTTACATATGTAAAGTATATATTCTAGAGTTATAATAAAGTTATATATATATGTATATATGGGTGTATATATATGTATATATATTTATATATATATATATACAAATGTTTATATATATATTTACATATATACAGGTGTATATATAAACATATATATATATATATACACTAAAAATAATAACACATAAAAAGTATGTGAAAATAGGTCATAGAACGGGAGAAGACAGTTAATATTGGGTTTACTTTCAGCAGTCTCATAACTCTCGCTTCACTTATTTTCCCTGTAGTCCTAACATTCCATGTGCGATGTTTCTGAAATATAGGAGAAGAATAGCTGCTTTCTGAGTTGAAATCTATCCACATAACATGTGTCGTCAGTATTTTTTAAACTTTTTATCTCTTCACATCAAGTAGCGTCATGCCTTGTCTGGACCGATTTTCATAATAAATGATACGTCTATATATACATGAGAACATATTTAATTACAGGGAATCTTAATATATGAACACATTTTGCAGTTAACCCTTGGTACCATGCTAGTACACGGTATCATATATCTGACATCATATTAAAATGGTACAATTTAGAAAGAGAACATGAGTTTAATCCAGGTTCTTTTGATGATGACCGGAATTAGAAGTAAATTCATTATTATATATATATATATATATATATATATATATATATATATATATATATATATATATGGGAAAAAGAAACAATGTTTCAGACAATATGTAAAAATAAAAATGGAATAAATGATAAGCAGTTCAACAACTAACAAAAATAAACTCAAAAACTAATGTTTTAAAGTTCCACCGAGATATTTCGGCCGTAGATGAATCTAAATGAATACAACTCTGGCTAACTGTTAACCCTTATCTCTCTTCTTCCCTCTTCTCCTCCTCCCCTGCCTCGTCCTCTTCACTTGTTTCGTCCCTCGACGTTAACTGCTTCAAATTACTACTAATCCTGTAGACTTTTGACGTTCTCAGTCAGAATTCAATCAGCAGACGATATCTAAGCACTGACTTTTTCTCTCACTCTTTTTTTTCTTCTTTAATAGTTTTCGACGGCAAAATGTCGATTTACCCTTTCTCACGTTTACTCTCGCTTTCTCTTCTTCTTTTCGTCTTCTTCAACTGACGTTTTCAATACACTGGTTGATTGGCCTCTCTTTCTTCTTCTTCCTTTTCTTCATCTTCATTTTCTTTCTCTTTTCATAACATTCCTCGCATTCCTTTTACTCCCCCCTTTTTGTTGTTCTCTACACGTGACATTTTCTTCCAATCGACTTATCTGTATAAATTTGAAAACTCTTACGTTTTGAAGTAAAGTTTATTAACCGATCGAAAATGGCCGTATCTACGGCCGAAATATCTCGGTAGAACTTTACAACATGATTTTTAGAGTTTATTTTTGTTAGTTGTTGAACTGCTTATCATTTATTCCATTTTTATTTATATATATATATATATATATATATATATATATATACATATATATATATGTATATATATATATATATGTATATATATATATAAAGAGATAGATAGATAGATAGATAGATAGATAGAAGGGGGAAAAAGAAATTAGTAAAGCGACGAAGGCAGATCTTCTTTTCAATTCAGTTGCTCAATGCAAGGTATATTCCGATTAAAAACGTGGTCAATAGATCATAAATATTTATCAACGGTATTAAAAAGAAAATTATAAAAATAAGAAAAATGGGAAGAGACATTCTTAATGTACACCCATTATTTCTAAGTCATCGGTGTACTCTATTTTGTTTGAACAGAGACGGTTGTCGTACATTGATAGCAAACGTTTCGAGAATTTGTAAATGCGATTTCGGACGAGCTCTGTGCAAAATAGAGAATGCTTCATCCGAGTATCCGCCAGTGCACACTTTGCACTGTAAAAGTTTACGAAGTGATTAACCTTTGTTTCCCCTTCTCTTGTTTCTATTTTCCTCTTTTGTAATATAAACCATTTTTAAAAATTGTCATAGATTAACTCAAATGAATGGTGTGCCCAATCTTAGAAGGTACCGGTGCGACACAAACCCCAAAATGTCAAATGCAGATTTTTAGAAGCGTCTGTCATTTTGAGTCGATTTTACTTGTTAAGTAGCGGAAGCAGTATTTTTGTTTATATATATCTTAGTCATGTGACTCCGCTTGTATGTACGGATCTATTGTGTTAACTTGAACATGAGACAATGGATAGGCTTAATCACATTCACCTGCAGTATATCTATGACACCCCTCCTAATTTAAATACTTTAAGTGTTTAATTGCACGAGAAAAACAAAGAGTTGTCTCTCTATGTTTAGTGTAGTCGTTGACATTCAGTAATCATTTCGTTTTTTAAGTTTCTAAAAAAAGGTCTTTCAAACTTAGTAAACATATTTCAGCATATTTTTAATGAAAAATTCCTTTAAAGTGTTTAAGTGATTATCTCTGGGGTTTAAGTAAAATGGCAACAGTTAAGTAAAATGACAACAGTTGTCTTTATTTGGTTTAGCAACAAACATTCTTTACAAGTTATTAATCGAGTGTGTGTTTGTATTCTGTTTGTTTTTGGTGTTTTAAATACAATTTGTTTAAAAAAATGCCTAAAAAGTTAGTAAGTGGTTCCCCGTTTTATTTTAGAAATCAGAACAAAAAACGTTGAAGACTTCGTAAGCGACTGTCTTTTTTGTCTAAATTGATTTTATGTTAACACAAACAATTCATTTATTTGAGGAAGTTCTTAAAAGTAAATAAGTATCTGTTTCGTCTACAGAAATAGAAAACTATCGTTTCTTTGTAAGCGATGTGCATATTTATATTTTAGAAAGAAATACTTAATCGTCATTGCCACTTTTGCAGTTTACGGACCGTGCGCAAATATTAACGTTATTGTTTAGAAACCAATTCTTAACATATGGGAATAAGTGTTTCGTAGTATTCAGTACTTCACCTGTTCTGTTTTAATAAAAAAAAACAAGCGAAGACTTTGTAACGGATGTCCATGTGTTTTAGTTGGAAAATAAACTAATTCTAAAGTATAATTCTGCAGTTTACGGATAAATAAACAACCCCATTATCATTTGCAAACCTATTCTTAACATCGGTAGGGGTATAAGTAAGCTCAGTAATCACACCTAACATATATAAGAAACAAATGATCCCGTAAAAGTTGTATTTCACTTGAAAATCCTATCTTAAAATATTATGATCCGTAAACTGCAGACGTACAAAGTTATCACAGTTTAGGGTGTTTAAACCACATTTTGGTTTTGGTTTTACTCCAATGAAGAAAACATTACGAAAGATTCTGTAAATGTGTTTTTCTGTTTGTTTGGAGTTAACTAAAAGTACTTTTAAAGTTATTAAGTGATCATCCATAGTTTTAATAATAATCGATGCGGTGTAAGTAAGCATTTTATGTTCAGTTTTGTTATAAAAAATAACATTAAGAAACAAGTGATAAACGTGTTCTGTAGCGATCAAACTTATTTTTTAAAAAAAGAAACACTCTTAATAACTGGTTTAAAAATAAGTAACTTAAAATAGGTCTAGCCGTTGATTAAGACATCATTGTGAATACGGTGTTATTTGTCCGGTAATTAATACCAACATTCTATAGAAGTATAACATGTAATATAAATAGCCAGACGGCATTGCTGAAATGAAACCATCTGGATATTCCGTTAATCTTCGATCACGTTCAGGACACAAGGCATAATCTAAGCGCAAATAAGTAAGCGTTTCTAATTGATTGTAAATATCTAGTGTAGTATGTAGGAAATAATATGAGTTGAAAATGAAATGATAAACAATGGCTTGATAATTATTATACATGTGAAGGTAACAATTCGCTATATGAGAATGACGTTAGGAGACTTAATTGTTAGGAGAGTGAAGTTATTTATGTATTTGAGAGAAGGAAGTTATTCGGTATAACTTTAATAAGTTCTAAACAGGGACGAAATGTAAGGACATTTTCGTAAAGCAAGCTTTAGGAAATTCTGTAAGTCATAGGAATCAAGTATGTGCATATAAAGTGTCCGTTTATTTTCCTATTGTGACTGTAGTGGTAGAAAATATCGAGGTTACTTTATTATATAAGACATATTGTAGTAGAGTTCAGTCGGTTAAGGTCGGTCATGCGTGATGCATAGTTACCAGCGCAGTTTCTGGCTTAATAGACTTATGTGGTTGGGGAAATGTCTACTGCTAAAGTCATAGGAGAAGGGCAAGTGTTCTATTTTAGTTGTAGTCTGTAGGTTTGTTGATGGAACATTAGTTGATGCTAGCTTAGGGTTTTGTGATACAGAAGGCATGATGTGCCCACGTAACATCATCCCTCTCAACTTCGCTGAAGGATCGCAAGAAATGGCAGTGAATGTTAAAGTTTGTTATCAACACCGTCGCATTGCTGGTAGAACGGAGTTGTTGGCAACACCCCACTGTCTTAAGAGCTCCACTCTGGATTTTTTCTCGAGGTATTCCCCTGAAAACCTACCCAATTGGTGAGTATTTAATAAAGCGATGGAGGTTTGGAATCTAGGTTTTAACCTCATATATATATATATATATATATATATATATATATATATATATATATATATATATATATATATTTATATATATATATATATGGCAACATCTTAAATTGTTGAAGTAATTATATTAATTGAGGAATATATTTTGTAAAAAAAATACGCTGAATAATATGACCATATTAATTTGTTTTTTATATGTGAACATTTATAAAAAATATGTATGTGTATTGATTCATATATATATATATATATATATATATATATATATATATATATATATATATATAAATATATGTACAGAGAAATGTTCTAAGCAAACGAAGATATTATCAAAGATTTTGGAATATATATTTAAATATATTCGGTGATTAACATTGTCATATTATTTAATTTGTTAATGTCAACATTTAAAGAACATGTATATGAAGTTATTATTTATTTATATTCATTAACGGATTATTTTTAATTTGTGAATATATATATTCTGGTAACCTGGTGAGTAACATCGCCACTTTATTAGTGTATATACTTTACTATTTAAAGAGGTAACAGTGGTAATGTACGACCCCCAGCAGACATTAAACACACATTTAAATGTGTATCTAGTGCTATATTTTATTTTTAAACCCGTCCTAGGGCGGGTATCTCTATACTACACACACACACACACACACATATGTATATATATATATATATATATATATATATATATATATATATATATATATATATATATGCAATGTTTTATACGACATACAACTTGTGTAGATCCTTTCAATTTGCCGAATCAGGAAAACTACCTATTAATATTAGCAATCCTAATATGGGGTTTACATAGTTCCTCTGAAGATGGACCCGAGTTTACCTGAAAGTATATAGGGGAACCTACAGTTATTGCGTATTTATGAGCTAATTCCCCACCAATACAAACACCCTTATTCGGCAAATAAAAAAGGTCTACACACACATCTTCAACCATATGTTGTATGATAAATATTCAGCAATACTTGTATAAAAGAGAACATGCTGCTAAATACACAAACATATACACGCATATATATATATATATATATATATATATATATATATATACCTATAAATGCCTAACTAAAAGTATTGTATACCAAGCAACGATATTTGCCAACAAAAGACCAAATAACAAGAAATACTACGTGGGTATGACATCCCTAGACTTTAAGACCAGATACTATGCCCACAAAAGCACATTTAAAAACAGAGGGCGAACTAAAACAGCACTAGCAAACCATTATTAGGAGCTCAATGAAAATGGACACTCACCAATAATTTAATCGAAAATAGTAAGATAATTCAGTGCATGTAGAAACTTAGACGAAATGTGTAGATTATGCATGAATGAAAAATATGAAATCCTACATTTTAAAGATCTCCGAAACCTATTAAACTCTATAAGTGAAAAAGTAAAAAGCTGTTCACACAGAAATACATTTACCTTAGGATTATATATAATAAATAAAAATAATTAAATAAATAAATAAAAAAATGAACAAGTTAACATTTAAAACCTAAAATAGAAATACAAGAAACCACGTGTTAAAATAAATTCGCCCAGTGTATTGACACAACAAAGGAAACAGGATATAGGGTAATCCATTGTTAACAAAAAATAGGATAGGTATAGGAGCGTCACCGACAAAGCCTTTGTTCGCGGGCAGCCCAACGATTGGCTGAGGGAACAACAAATAATCTGATTGGTTAACTAGCAAGCCATGTATATAAGAACACCTGACAAAAATACCTCCATGCATTTAGCTTGAAGATTCCCCCGGGGATGAAACGCGGGAGCGTCTGTGTAGCTTGATTGCCATATATATTTTCATTGCTTACTATACATATATATATATATATGTATATATATATATATATATATATATATATATATATATATGTATATACATATATACATATATATGTGTATATACATATATATATATATATTCATATATGTATATATATATATATATGTGTGTTTGGGTGTGTACCTGTATTAATGTCTATTTGTGCACATGTGTCTCTAAACGGTTACCGTACTCACTTTTATAATTGTTAATATCCACTCAGCGTAGTGATTGAGAGGCTTTTTGTAAAAAATTAAACGAATCTCTCTCTCACTCTGTGTTTATATATATATATATATATATATATATATATATATATATATATATATATATATATATATATATACATATATATATCATTTAATCGACTCTTTGATAATAAACTTACTTATTGGCACTGATCTCACATTTTACAGATATCAATTACCTTTTGGTAGAACCATGATTGTATATAAAGTTATTAAAATCCCTTATAAGTGTGCACTTTAGTTACGTATTCCATCGTGAACGTCTAAAAGGGTGTATATTGATTCCGCGCGTAGCAATGTAGTTATCGTAAAACATATTTCCTATCCCTAGAAGGTATTTTCCGAGATAAATATGAAAAAATAATTTAAAATTGGATTACATTTATCATCACAGAAATGATCCTTAGAGACTTTAGTCAGCATTTAACTTCTAGCTCACTTTTGATTATTGTGGCCAGAACTTTCTTAAGTGACACTATTATAAATAAACACAGAACAAGGCGCATGTTTATAATCATTTCGGCACGTAACAGCAAAACTACTCAAATTCTCTGATAAACGCTTCTTTAAATACCAAATGTCCTACTGATTCAGCAGATATTAGTGATCTTACTGTGATAGTCAGATGATTTATATAAATATTCATTAAACAATCTAGACACGAGAGTGGTAAATAACCTGAATACATACAATACTTATCGTTAAATAGCCTTTTTCGATACTAAGAAAATTACAGATACTTTATTTCCAGAAACAAATCCTGTTTTCTTTTCACATTTTTCATATTATGTCTTATTTTCGGTGTATTTCTATAATTGCGTCATTCGCCTGTGGACTTCTTTTAAAACAGATACGAATGTTTGTAGTTTACACGCAATTCATTATTAACAGTCCGTATTTTGTATAAATAGTGGATGAGAATCTATCTTTACGTGAAGTGAATAGTAAATGACAAAAATAGTGACCACAGGTCATACACGACATGACATTCTATTAATATGGATGAAATGTATTTGTTGGATACCAGTTTATGAAGTACTGTCTTGTCTTGTCAGGAGCAGTCGTTACATTTCTAAATATCTCTATGTGACGCCAACAAAAGGTATCTAACACGCATTTTTCTTTGACTAATTTTTCATTGTCTGATACCCACTCGGAATCAGTGCTGGAATGTTACTTACTTGACATGTCTGCACATAATAAAAACGTATTTTCGTATCCATTTCAATTGTTGTATTGCTGCACTAATAAGCGAATTGTAACAGTGTGCGGGGGGTAGATTACTCAAGTGTGACAGCGGTTGGTGTGTTGATAGAAACATATCTCTCAGTGTCTTACCTTCTATCTATCTCTCTGTTTTTCTCTATATATAGCACGTAATTCATTATTCAGTGGAGAGGTACTTATCTGTTATTGGTGAGAGTAGCAGTAACATATATGTCAGTTTTTTTCTTACCCTGTCTCCCTGCGGCTAAAATAATGAACCAAATTAAAAGAACAACAAATCGCTACACTATTTCGTCTATGATGTGATTTACTTCTCACAAAATTTCACAGCAATTACATCTGGATTGATTTTACCGATAAAGTAGCCAAGGATGTTAGAAGTATTGAAAAAGGCGTCCGCTTACTTTGATGCCTAACTTGCAAGAGGTATGGAATCTCTGCTACTCTTCCATGTAGATACATGACGCAACTGCCAGTGGGCGTCAGGCTAATTTCCACTTTAGCGTTAAATATAAAATGGCGTGTTCTTGCTGAAGTTTATTTACGTGCACTTTTTATATGATAAATTATTTTGCACACAACATTTTTCTACAATAAAAAATTATTTTGACAAAGCTATTGGCAGTTTTTGTATAATATTTTTTTTGTAATTGTACAGTGTTTCGGTTCTCTTGAAGAGCGGACTTCTATATCACGGATATGAGTAAAAAGTGAACTCAAAAGCCCGAAAGCTCACCTTTCATTAGCTTCTACATACATTTAAAAGCGAAAGTTGCACTCATTTTCCAGAATTAATATACTTACCATTGATTCTTAGATTATAATGCTGAGTGTTTAAGTAAGGGCACAACACGAATCGTGTTTAGTTACGGATATGAGTTGACCCTTATCTTCTCGGCCTATTAATTAACACCCTACTCATTATGCTAAATGCTCATATAATAAGCATACGAACGTAATGTGATTATACTGAGCTTTATTACTATTTGTGTACGCCGTGTTTCGATTTTGTTTGCGGTTTTGGTTTCACGAATTTCAAAAAATACGCTAACTATCGCTGACCCAATGGACTAGAATGAAACGTTGTTTTCTCAAGTTCACATTACTGTTTGATGCCTCTTCTTATTGTAGGTGCTGTTAATGATATTAGGATTCGGTTTCTGAAAGCACGCGTGGTCTTAATGGATTGTGAGATTCTGACAAACCCATGTAGATAATATTAAAAATTTGTCATGTAATTTACCATTATAATTAATCCCTTTACGTTTTCCTAGCGTCTTCTTTGGCAGAGTTGTCTATAATAAGGATGTATTATTTGAACCATTCAGACAACTGTTCTTATTTTGGAAGTTATTCCTATAACCTTTCGGTCGAAATAAATTCCATCATTCCTCAGGTGTCTCTTATCAAACTCAGAAATCTGTCTACATTTCTGAGTTCAACATGACGATTTTCGAGTTTGACAAGAGACGAGGAAAAAGATCTGGGTTTACATCGGCCAAATTATTTTCCGAATAATATCCAAGAAGAGTAACCCCTATAATACAAATTCTTTTGCGACAGTTGGTATTTTGATGTTTGCAGAAAAAGTATTAATAAAATTAGCTAAAACAAAATGTACGTTTACAGACAGCATCGAGCTTTCAATTTCTTTAGTGTGTTCACTCTCTATTCAAAACAGTACCTAATTAATACAGATTTGCTCCTTAGGGAAATGTCGGCGAAAGTATATATGTTGTTTTTTGCTGTACTCGTAACATTTGGAAAGTAACTTGGGTATTGACACACATCTCTAATTAGTTCATCTTTGTTCTATTAACTTCCTAAACCAGCAACTTTCTTTATTTTGGGTTCATTGAAAGTAAGTCGTTTAACACTCAGGATAGGTCGATTTTAATAAGATAAACCTGGAGCATTAGCTAAATGCAAAAATATCCCACCCCTAAATAATTGAAAACAATAAAGACCATACACATAGTAGTACATATTTCTATTTTTTTTAATTTTGAGTAATTAAGCCCCCATTATCGTGTATTTAATTAAGTAAATGTTCCACGTGTTTTGAAGTTACATGTACTTTTCTGTTATGTTTAGAATTTGATGGAAATCAGATGTAAAACAATTACGTGGACTTTATGCATGGTTATTGGTTCTTTTTATAATTAAAATCCATTGAAATCTATAATACTACAACGAAAACTATACGAGCGACGAGCTAACTCAACAAAAGCCCATAGGTTCAACGGACATTTTATGAATTTACGCTCTCATGAAAGTGTTTTAAGTTGATCAATATCTAAATGTGTTTTTCAATTTTAGTTGGCGTAATACAACTATTGCTAAAATGTTATTAAAATATTTGTTTGGCGTAATATGAAAAAAAAAAAAATAAATAAATAAATAAATAAACATTTAAAAAAAAAATAGTTATTTAGCCTCATACTACTATTGCTACAATGTTATTAAAATATTTGTTTGGCGTAATATAAAAAAAAATAATTAAAAAAAACAAAAACATTTAAACCAAAAAATTAAAAAAATTTAAAAAATAGTTATTTAGCCTAATACTACTATTGCTACAATGTTATTAAAATAAAATAGATGAAAATTATTTTTCTAGGACCATTTTTGGTGTGTATGTTTATGATTTTATATGCACACGATTCACTCCTAAACGAATACACCGATCAGTAATAATTTAAAACACGACTGCAAGGCACAATGTATCGTACTGTATGCTATATTTTGTTTTGTTATAAAAGGAGTACACAAGTGAAGAACCTATTCGAGAAAATTCAGATACCGTAAATGTTTGTGAAAATGTAAACTTTAGATATGTTTTCTCGATTTCACTATCTTTGTGATATGTTAAAAGGGTGTAGGTAAGCATAGTATAAGGACCCTTCCCCATCTAGAAATTAAAAAAAAGTCAGATTGGCAATAGATTTGCCCCATACTTATCAGATAATAGAAATTATAAATTGTTTACGAATTTCATTTCTTATTTAGAACCTATTATCTTCGGCCTTCTATGTTGTGCTTTTTCCAGAATAAAATCAGTTCATGCTAATCTAGATTTTAATCTTTGTTAGGGAAGTAACATGTTTTGCCAAACTATCTTAATAATTTAAGAGAATAACCTGTGAAGTTACGAATATTCTTTTAGTTTAATGTACACTTTTCGATAAAGCTGCATTGATAGAAGTATGTCTTACCTAACATGGAACTGTTTAGCGGATAGACAGATAAGTCACTTTTTAAAAACGTTATATGTCTTATATGCTGAAGAACGTATCTGCATATTATCTATGGTACGTTAAAAGAATCATAGAGATACACAAGGATAAATATTTGAATTTCCTAAAACTGAATAAGTTTAAGCAGGCAGTTTGTGTTGCGAAAGTTATGTGTGTGTCTGATTATGGAGGTGGTATCAAGATCCACCATGTGAAAAAGAAAGAACCAATGTTTACTGAAGAGAAGTATGTATACTAGTCTATTGAACTAAAATAAAAAAAATAAAGTGAACACGGGAAGGTAAATATAAGAACACCCGTATAAATCAGCCGCGTACGACTTTTTTGACCGGCTTGCTGCTCTGGATACTTAGGTGAGTTTTGGAATTAGCTACATTGACAGGATTGAAATTTGACACCGACTAAGTTTATGTTCAAGCAGTATTATTCACTACTCTATCGCCACCTACAAAATATAAACGTAGTTTCTCCAAGATAATAATACTTATCGCATTGCCCATGCTGCATTAGCTAAGGCGGATAAACATAGAGTGTTATCGTTTACACTAACAGTCTAAGCGGCATTCTATCTGACATTACATTCCATTTGCTTAGTAGCTATACTTTGCAACAATGATGGTTTCATATACTTGGTGAAGTGTTTTCTTTTATTGAATCAAGTTTGCCACCTCTTTCATATGAGGGCAATGTTTGAGCATCTTTGACACAAGTGCATTGCCATAAAGAAACCTTACATCAAGACTTAAGAAATGCTGTCTCGTTTTGATTAAGATTTACCACATATTGCACAACTCTCGTGTGGAACTCGTTGCTTGGCGTGATGTGACAGACTGCTGTTTATTATGTGCTTAATTAGCTATATTAATTATACACTCCACGATGAGTTATGACGGAAATAAATGTTATTCTTATCTAAAACAAATGTCTACGGGCAATTCTCGCTAAATGGAGAGTAATTTAAATTGAACAAGTAAATCCTTAGTAGAACTTAAAACACCCGAGATATACAAACGTTGGCATAATTCAATCAGTATGCTTAAATTGATATTATACGGATGTATACAAATATAAAACACAAGAGTATACATAACACTAATAACAACAAATACATCAATATATTACCATAGAAATGTATAAGATAAACAAAAATATAAGAATATATGATCTTATACATTATATTTTTAGATCCACAGGAATCCTACGATGTTTCTTTTCCTTTAGGGGAATACACTTATTAGTAAGTGAGTATATGAAACTTTATAGTAATGCGAATACACCTAAAGGTGCATGAGATCACTCTCTGATTAAGATACTTAAGAAATAACCGGTGTATATATAAGCTGGTATATTATCAAAAAGGAATTGAACGCAGAATAAATACAGCCGTAACCAAACGCTGCGTACACCACTCTTTCAACATAATTCACTTAAACTATAAGCACAAGAGTAACGCAAAATGCTAGAATAGCTGAGATATTGTGAACATTTGAACAAATAAAATGAAACAGTCTAAAACATAAAATAGTGAAAATAATGTAGTTATCTGAAAAGGAATTTTCTGAGTTGATATTACTATATTCTACATATAATAATTACGGTATTATAAACGAATATGTGCATCTATCAGCATGGAACGCCATTTGTCCGGCCCGATTCTGTTATTCTATTAATTTACCCAGTTAATTATATAATCAGAGAGGGACACTACAAAAGTTACCGACATCTTAATAGGCAATGCCTTCATAAAACCGACAGGATACGAACTTGGCAGCACCATGACTTCAATCGAAATCGGTGGACATATAACTACCGTCATCTGCGATGAGTGAAATTAAATAATATATAAATAAAAATAACACTATATAATAACTATATTTGTGAAATTTCATGAACAGGTTTCAACAAGGTCTTGGTACATGGTTAAGTACATTCTTTTTAAAAGAAAACTGAATAAATTTTTTAAATAATAGTTTCATTACGATTTCTGAAGTGTTTTTGCCCCCCCCCCCCAGAACAGTGTCTGTTCATAACACTGCATGTGTTTGTTTAATCCTCCACTTTACGTTGCATATGTACATATTATGTGAAACGATTGAACCTACCATGTCATTGATAAATAATATATTGACATTTTAAAAAACTATAAAAAAAGAGTTAGTAATCAAATTTGGGCATCGTACCGTTATGTAAATGAATAAAAATATCCGATGAGAAATGATTTAATTGTATTATTGTACGACTAAGTCATTGATGAAAAGAATCGGGACGAAATGCGTAATTAGTTGTTATCTGAAAATTGTTATGTACTTAAAATACGTTATATGCCATTATAAACATAGTATGTATAATTCGATACAAGCGCGATGAATCCAATTTGTTTAAATTGAGTTCTTACACGATAAAAGATCGCATATACTAAAGCTAGATATTGACTAAAAGCTTATTTTAATTGAGAGAAAAAATAAATTATGCCGATATCCTGTTATGAAAAACAGTATTATGGGTGTTGTCGACTGTTAAAATTAACCACTTTGTAATATAAGAAAGATGAATGATTCAAAATGATACACATTTTATTTTAAATAGGCTTTTACATTAGAACTCTTCATATTTTCTCTAAAACGTACTACACGTTTAACACCATACGCATCCTACAAAGTGTATTATTTCATTAGTATCTTCATGTGTATTACGTAGCGCTAAAAACGAACGCAAGCTTGGATAGGCTTAACGCACTAAGCACAACTCGATACACTTCGAAGACATGCGAATAAAGTAATATTTTTATAAAAGTTTTCTCGTAACTAGTAAATGTGTGAGAAAAGTATATTAACTGTGACTAGTTGAGACCCACTTCTAGAGCGGTGATTATACAAATCCTAGGTGTGTCAATTTCCATGTTCACCTATTTTCTACAGATTAACGACCGATGTCTAATTAGTATCCGACCATTATTTTTCCGTGGGAAATGGAAACGATAATGTGGCGCCATTGTACATAGTGAAAGACGACACCTTAATGCGCATGTGTGAATTTTATAACCGCCTCCCTACGCGTTAGTTGATGCCTGACAATCGCTGAATGAGGTCTTACACAGTGTGTTCGTCTGAGTACAGATTCTCTCAAGATGACTGAACATTTTGAGCAAAGGTACCGCATTACATTTTTTCAAAAGATTTGTGATCGTCAAAGCAAAACATTTCGTAAGATTCAGCAGGTGTTTGGAGGAAATGCGATTGGTGTAACACAAATTAAAGAGTTGTTCAACGGATTCAAAAATAAGCTCGCACCAGTGGATAGTAGTCCGCGTTCTGGCAGGTTCCAAGCTACTCAGAGGGTGCGAAATTTGATGGACGATCGTCGTTCCACCATGGGTGATGATTTGAACATGCACAGAGTGTCTGTGAAATTTGTGTCCAAGTTGAAGTCGCAGGGACAAAAGAATTTCCGTTTTCAAGTTGCACATAACTTTCTGAAAACCGTAACCATAGATTCTGGGTGTTTGAACAACGTGCTAACTGGAGATGAGTCATGGCTGTACGGGTACGACACAGAAGCAAAATTACACTAGTCACAATGGGAGCATCTCGAGTCCCCAAGGCCAAAACACGCGACAGGTGCGAAGAAAAATAAAAGTGATGCTGACTGTCTTCTTTGGTATTCCTGGAATTGTGCATCACGAATACGCAGCGAAAGGATACACATTGACAAATGAGTACTATAAAGATTTTATCCGGCGTCTCCGTGACGCAGTACGGCGCAAAAGACCAGAAATGTGAACGACGAAAAACAGGCAACTGCATGACGACAACGACTTGACACGTAAATCTCAATTGATCCAACATTAATCGGTCAAAAATGAAATTCCAGTCGTTCGCGAACCTCCCCGATCTTTAGATATGACGCCTTGCGAATTCTGGTTGTTTCGAAAATATTAGACACAACTGAAAAGTTTCCGTTTTAGACTAGAGAAGAGATAATGCAGAATGCGACGGCGGCGGATAAACAACATCCATATAAAAAGACTTCCAGAGATGTTTCTGGCAGTGGATGGATCGCTTTGAATCAATACGGAATAATGTGATGTACACATGTTATATATTATGAGAGAAATATTACTTAATTAAAAATAGTAACGTAATGCTTTTTAGGTTTCTTGGTTCTGTTTATTACTTTACATTTATAAAACATATAGCATTCCAAAAACACTCTTTAGATTTACGTGAGATAAAACCTCGTTTATTGACATCGTGAAAACAACTGCCTCAATAACACAACTTTTTATTATTTATTTTTACCAACGGTCACATGTTTCTATTTGCGTAGGAACAGACACAATTTCAAAACAACATAACTTTTGAATAGTATATTATTATTATTAAACGTGAAAAACACGCACTAAGTATCCCAGAGTTTTTTCCAAGTTATTCACTTGCTTAATCTTCAACTTCGTCTATTTATAGACGTTGTCTATCCATCGATTGTTGTGTACTTTAGTATTATGCATTCAATGCATATTTTGAATAACCCGACACTGGAACGTTTTATAAAGCCAAATAATATCAAGACTTTACTCTGTTTTACTGAGTTGATCAGATAGTGTATGACCATTTATAGAGCGCATGATATGGTTTTGAAAATCCTATATACTGACATAAAATATGTTAAAATTGATAGCTGCTTTCAGATTACAAAACACTCCTGCATTTCACGTTGATCTTATTCGTTCAATGCTATAGCCACCCAAGCAGAGTATAGAACACATCTATAAGCCATGATTTTACTTATTTTATTACAGGAGTAATTCTTAATTTCATATATGTTAGAAGTTAAACAATATCAAAATATTATGAATATATCTTAAGAGAATAACCACCGTGTTGATATTAATATCAAAACTAATTAATATAGATGGCATGCGGTCTTTTGTAATGTTTTTTTAATACAATTCTAATATCACTATTGTTTTCATCACACTGGTGAAGTGCACATCAACGTTTTCTGGTTTAGTTTTTTTTTCTCAACGTTTTCTGGTTTAGTTTTTGTTTTTTTCTCAACGTTTTCTGGTTGAGTTTTAGTTTTTTTCACCATAAACGAGGAACATTACCACTGAAACGTAACGGGCTACTGTGATTGTAGCCATGTATATATATATATATATATATATATATATATATATATATATATATATACATATATATATATATATATATATATATATATATATATAGAGAGAGAGAGAGAGAGAGAGAGAGAGAGAGAAACTCATGAGTCGTTAGTTGAGCAGCATGCCATTTGTCTACATTACAGTCAATACCTGCATGTTAGTACCGTCTGGGAAAGATGTAGCAGTGAGGTAATACGAAAAGAAACCGGTTCAAGAAAAAAAGTTTTAAGAGAAGAAAGTTTTCCCGAGACTAAGGACTCTACAATGAAGAGGTGGGTTTTCATGCAAGTCGCTTTTGTCGGGTGTATTGAAATGCAGTGAGTTAATCGTAGCACACCGTGGACGTATATGTAAAACAAGTCAAAAGAGGACACATTGCAGCGATGTGAAATGGACTGACATTTGGTAGATTACCTGGTTGTGCTAAGTTCGTATACACTTTATTGATTTTTTCTGTGGATATTGTTAACTTTCACCTTGTTTCTCTTGTGAGTAGCTGATTCTAAAAAGCAAGAAAAGAAATCAAAGGCAACTGCAGAATCGAGTCGGTCAAAATTCGTGCAACCTGGATTCATACGGATTCACGATTTTAATGTCACATTTTATTGCTTGGATCTCAATATCCCGATTTCAAAAACGCCTCAGTATATTAACACATTAATTATTTACACTACACCCTCTGTGTCATATTGCTGCCTCTTGGTTACTGTTATTTTCACATCATCCCACCTCGTCTACTATGCAGTTATGCTGATATTTTTGGAGGCGATTATATTCAATGAATTTCGAATCGAACCGGTTGTTGACTTCTTTTTTTATTCTGCGACTATTATCTTCTGATATCCTACTATACATGTTTATATGATATCCGTGTGTTTGATATCTTATGATTTAATTTCATAAAATTCTTAATAAGAGCATTATAAGGGATTGAACTTATAAATCATACGTAAAATTTACATTGATATATAATCTACTATAGTAATATATTCGCAGGTATACTTCTCCTTTAGTTCAATTTTGTTTTTGAAATATAATTTTGAAAGTTGAATTTTACTTGCATAATATCGTTTGGTTATGATAATTATTACTTGACCGAATGTTCTAGACATCTATACGTATGTGTGGTTCTTGTTTCCTCATCCCCAGAAAATAATCGGATGTCGAGACCCGCGATTGATCAGGTACGTTATATCTCCACTCTCAAAATCTACTGCATAACTTACTTCGCTTGAATGTACTCCACTTTTGTCCAAGCTGTTTATTTTTAAGCAGAAGCAAATTAATTAGACAGACCTGCTTTACCCCTATCTCTCTCACCCCTCTCTCTCTCTTTGACTCAAAGCAGACGCGCAGAAAACAAAATTAATCAACTTTTAAAGGCTGCATATAATGAAGTATATAAATCATTTTATGTTACTCTTATAGATGCCGCACCATGTTTCCCTGACTTCGCGTCGTCAACGGTGTGGCAGGTGTCGAAAGCGCCCGAAAGTTGACAAACCTATCAACCAATCAGGTTTCAGCAGGCATTATGTAATTAGGCTACAGCAAGAAGCCGATAACTTTTGGAAGAAATAGCAAAAAAAAATGTTGTTTCTATAATCTCTGTCAGCTCATTGAATTCTTACTCCTCATCTTTTACTTGTTGCCGTAGTACTCATATAGATGACGTACCATGTTTTCCTGACTTAAATACATTTGGTTCAACTGACCAAAAGCGATAAAATATACATCTAATTAATAACAGTTGTTAATCTATGTGATATTCGTTCTTTATTTTGATATATGTAATTTTGTTTGATTTTCATCGTTATTTATCGACTGCCAATTTTCCATTTAGAATTTGGTAGTTTTCACATCGGTTTTACTTTGTAAAGTGTTGGACACTTCACTAAACCTACCAGAACGTAAACGACGCGAAGTCACAGAAACATGGCGCGCTATCGCTAAGAATGCCACTTTTTTATAGTATATTCATTCCAATATACATAATAATAATAAGCATTAAAATTAGTTATTTTTTCATTTCACGTATTTGCACAGATTAAAAATAATCAAACAACAGCACATGCATGCAGTTGATTCAAACAACGTTTCTATAGATTGCTTTTCATTTAATATATGTCAATAAATAATTACATACACGAACACATACGCGTAAGAGTTACTATTAACTGTATTTAATTTAAATAGACGCATAATTCAAATAGTTTTTAGGTTAATTGTACAATGGTTGTACGTGAAATGCATGTTGTGTTTTAGAAACTTTTTTATTTAAAAAGAGTCCATTATTGTTTTCTTGCCTACCTTTACGGACTACATGAACCTTTTCTTTTCATTATAAATACCGAGAGAACACGCCTTTTGGCAGTTTAACAGATTCAGCTACTATCTTTATATATAGTATCTATACTTTCTTCAATATACTTAATTCCAGTTACCCTCGATTAAGTTTAAAAGTTTAAAGGCCAACAAGAGAAAGTGCGCAATTACTTATATGAGCCAGTGCATAGCACGGTCGAGGGGCTCTTATTTCGTTATCGAATACTATGTTTTTATTAATATTAAGTCAGAGTTTACTTGTAGGGGGAAGTATCCTTATGTCAGGTTGTCCTGACAAACCATTGTGAAACCGGAGACACTCGATCATGATGTCTAGTAAATATTGTAAACTCTATTCATACTACAATGCAAGTTTACGTGATATATTAAACCGTATTTGGACAAGGCTTTTTCTGATGCCAATACTCGGCGTCATCTGAAGCTACTCTTTATCTATATTCTAAATCTAGAAACGTATATTACATTTCATTTATTCCGTATAATTAAATGCATTTATTCAGTGAATACTTATTCCTTTTCGTTCTAGTAAGCCCCTGTCATCAGATTACACTGATCCGTGTTGTTTGTGTTTATCTCTTTGTTAGTCACTGGCATTGAGACTTAATATACTGCGTTAATGAGCGTCTAGACTGACAAATTGACAAACCGAGACCCGGGCTCAGCACCGAGAGTACAAACGCGAACGAATTAGTATGCCGCTCGCCAAACCACTGATGGATTGTCTCCGTTGGATTCTGCCGCAGGTCCTGACACGCAATTGGTCAATGGCATCGATTAGTTGGCCAGGTTTTGACCTCTTGTTCAGACAGGGTATGCAGTTCGATAAATTATGATCGTTTGGTTCGCGATGCCAGTTCACAAATCTTATTGTAATGACTGTTCACAAACAGGATGGTATCTAGTCAATCCCGGGTCAGTTGGGGGTGCCATCTTTGTCATTATCAACACGAAGTTAGGGATTAGTCGTCGGCTTTAGAAATGATTTGCGCGCTGATTTATCTTCGTTATTTATAAAATGGGATGAAAATAAAGATAGTGAAAGAGAGTAATACATGTAGTGAAGGTAAATGAAATAAAGGAAGAGACGTCAATAGCAGACAGAAAACGAGAGGGGTATACATGAAAAGGAGTATATAGATGAATAAATCAACATACTTCAATTTGAGAAAATAAAGAGGAACAGATGGTGACAAAGAGAAAGAGTCAAAGTATGTATTTGCAGAGAATCGTTGGGTTTACTCTACTTGTAAAATACGTATTTTAGAATATTAGGTAAATATTATTTTAAATTCTAATTCATTATTACAATATCGTTTGGGCTTAAAATTAAATAATGTTTTTAAAGGTCCTCTATATAAGAAGGCCTGAACGTCAGAATAGCGAGTAAAATAGTTTTTTTCACGCTAATATGACGACGTGTATATTAAAATATCATAATATCATATTTAATGAAATTCACTTAAATTTAAAATGTATTATTATTTTGTAATAATCATTTTTAAATTGTAATATTTTGCCACGGGTGTCTCTACGGTTTGTCGACTACGCAAGAATTATAGCCCGGATAGAATATGCAGTTGATGAAGCAGATTGAAATATAATTTTCATAAAAAAAAACAGAATACAATCATCCGTAATTTAATTAACATGTGGAATAACATACATATTGGACAGGTGAAATAATATAACGGTCTAAGTTCGAGAATCTAACAGACTTAATTCTTAATACACATGGAATGAAAAGCTATCAAATCTGTTATCAGGCTGATATAGATAAAATAAAGCTGATTACATGACCAATTCAGGGAGACAAAAATTGTCCTTATCGAGTGGGGGGGGGCAGAATAAATAGTAATACAGACTTCGTTATCGATGTATATTATGTAACAGTTAACGTTTTATCTTTCTCTTTTTCCTATTACAAATTATTTTGTGATGTAGATTAGTTGGTTTATTCGAACTTAAGTGTTAGCCCACAACGTTTCGGCCCATGCAAACTCCAACCTTCTTCAGGTGTATTTTATCGAACACTGAGATATTTCTTCCGAACTCGGTAATCTTTAAGAACTTTTCAACCGATTTCTGGTAGAAGTCTTAAGCAATTGTATTCATAGAATCGCCCGCACGGAAGATTGTAACTTCAACTTTCAGAAGAGTGTCACTCAGAATTGTATTTTAGTTAGTAGTTTATATGTTACATCAGAAAGAGAGGATAATACGCCCGTAGATATATATATATATATATAGTGTTCCGTACAATATTCCATAAACATTCTCGAATTCGATTAAACTATTTCCGAGTCCTACAAATTACACGTGTAGAAGGTCGAAGATAACCTCGACCGAAACCCTGTGAGAATAATGCTGAAGATGATAAAAGTGGTCCAAATAATCCAAATAATATAAAGTAGCAATCAACATCGAAAAATTCAGAAAAAATATTTTGTAATAGTCTTTATTTTTTTAATAGCAGTTTAAAAGTGTCATTTTATAACCTTTCAGCATTGACTTTGTTCGAAACATCATGAGAGTAAATAAAAATGATAGGTATTCATGGCATTGCATTCATTATACATTCTTGTAATGGAGACTCAGCAAGTTCAAAATGTGTTGGTTGAGATTTTCCCATCAAAGGGAAATCTCCTACAGTGAACAATATGAACAACTGATCCCAATTTCTTATCTGATCAACAACTAAAAGCAACACTAACAAGAAATACGGTATATTACACCAACATAAAATATAATAAACACTTGAGATGTACTAGAGCAACGGTATTTGCTATTATATTATTTTGTTTCGATTTAAATTATTAAGATGTTATTGTTTAAACAAAAAAAACACATGCTACAAGCAAAAACACAAATAATTGAATAGTGAAATGATATATATATATATATATATATATATATATATATATATATATTATTAGTATCATTATTTGGTATGCAAATTACCATATCACATTGATGTATTTAGGGTAATATTTTATTATTATTATTATCATTACTATTATAATGTTATGATTATTATTATTCACTGATATATATATATATATATATATATATATATATATATATATATCAATGAGTAAAAGAAAAACTGAATTATGTTTACATTTGATCATTAGGTAAGTTGTAATTTACTAAGTACCACTGGAGAAGAATGACTTTTATAACTGTTCTGTGTTTAAATCTCCGAAAATGTCACATGCAAAACAGCTGATGATCCTCGTTGAATATTTCAAAATTTCAGTTAAGATTCACTGATTTTGCTTTACTTTCATGCACTTGAATCTGCTGTTTTATGTGTAACTATTCCAGTGGCAAGTGGCGTATGCAAGTGCTAAGTCTGCGATATTTTAGATGTAGTTAGTATCAATGTGAATTTAAACTGCACTTTTCTCTTCGTTTTAAATGTTTCAAAACTTCTTTAAGCTATATATATATATATATATATATATATATATATATATATATATATATATACATACATATATATATATACATATATATATATATATATATATGTGTATGTGGTAGTGTGTAGAAATGTTTAATGCAAAACGCGAGACTCGCTTTCTTAAAGCTATCACATACACAAACTGTTGCATTTTAAAACTCGATCACACTAATAAAATCAGGGTTTACATAATGTGATAATATCAAAATATATTTTTGAAAGCAAATGCAATACGTGTTAGTCAAGGTCAACATTTGATACATTCCTATTTTGTTTTTTTCATTTCTCAATTTAAAAAAATTAGATTTGCTATAGAGCTTTTCATATATATATATATATATATATATATATATATATATATATATATATATATATATATATATATATATATATATATATATGTGTGTGTGTGTGTGTGCTAGAATAGTATGCATACACCTAGAATTCGTAACATGTTTACACACATATAACAAGTTACAAACTCAAAGTAACATACACAAAACATAATGAAGATAACATATTACTCAATTAAGTATAAAAGAGTATCGAGTTATATGAACAATAATATTGCACCCTTGTTTTTTTTCTGTTCATCAATACGTAGTTTCTCAAAACACACTTAAAATACAGTATGTAGCACTGAAAATAACAGGCGTAGTCTGCTTCTGTCTATTTTTTGGCAAAAAGAATCTCAAACAGAGTTATGTTGTAATTCTACATTGGGTGAAGATTAAAATGATGAAAGTGCGTACGGTTACCGTTTAGAAACACTTTAACATACACTTAAAGACATGTACACCACCACACACACACACACATACACATATATATATATATATACATATATATATATTTGTATATGTATATATATATACATATATATATGTATATATATATGTATATATATATATATGTATATATATATATATATATATATATATATATATATATATTTATATGTATATGCATATATAAAAGAGGAGAGTGCAGTACCAGTGCAGTTCCAAAGAGAGAATCGTATATGTGTAAAGAAGTAAGGCTTCCAAATTTGTAAAAAGTGTTTTTGAACATTTATTTAATATTGTGTAATTTTATCATGTTATCTTTTTATAATTTTATATAACGCGTTTCCGGTGTAGTGCGCTCTCATCAGATATGTAAATCCATTTGGAATTTACATATCTGATCAGGCGCACCCCGCTTGTAATGCGTTATATAAAATGATAAAATCATAAAATAAACTGTTTACAAATGTTGGTAGCCTTACTTCTATACACACACAGACACACGCACACACACCCGTACACCCACATATACACACACCCACATATACACACACGCCCACGTACACACACACACATATATATATGTATATATATATATATATATATATTCATGCGCAATTGAGCCATTCGGTATTTTTCTAATAATTAAAACATTGTATATATGCACATACACGCACACATTTATACCATTCCAAAAGAAAACTTCCAGAGATGGTTCCGGAAGTAGACATATCGATAAGTAAAGGGGATTAGAATTTACACCCGTTCAGATGTTTGAAACATCTGGTCCTGGCCGAATGGTCGGATACTTTGTAGACCCGCCCCGTATATATATATATATATATATATATATATATATATATATATATATATATATATATATATATATATATATATATCCAGTACCACCCATGAAAGTTTCCTTTTGGAATGGTATTAATTTCCGCCGTTGCGTTCCGCATTACTTCTTCTCTTGTCTCAAAACAGAAACCATTTCAGTGACATCGTAATTTTTCAAAACTCGCAAAGAAGTCATGTCTGGATAGCAGAGAGGTTGGCGAACGACTGAAATTCCATGTTTGGCCAAGAAATGTAGAATCAATTGGGAAAAATGTGTACGGGCGTTGACGAGATGCATTGGCCATTTTTTCGACGCCAACATGTCTGGTATTTGACGCCGGACTGCATCACGGAGACGTCGGAGAATATATTGATAATAATCCCTTACCAATGTGTGTCATTCTGGTGCGTAGTCGTGATGCACAATTCGACGGATACCAAAGAAGACACTCAGCATCATCTTAAATTATTTCGGACTTGTAGCGCTTTTTTGGCGTTGGCGACTCAGGATGCTTCGATGACTTATCTTTAGTTATCACGGTGTTCAGAAACCCAGAATAAATGTTTGCGGCTTCCAGATGTTCATGTGCAACTTATAAACACATAGATCATTTTGTTCTTGCGACAACAACTGGGGCATAAATTTCCCAGCCACTCTGTGCATGTTCAAATCATCACGCAAAATAGCATGTGCAGAATCTTTACTCACTCCGACCCCTTAGACGATATCCCGCACCCTATCAATAACAGTTGCACTAGAATCAGTGTAAAGCCTGCCAGAACTGTGGTCACTCTCAACTGATGGGCCGCCTATTTTGAATCGCTTTTACAACGCTTTAATGTGTGCTACGCACATCACATCTTTTCTAAACACCTGCTCAATCTTACGAGTCGTTTTGCTTTAAGATTTACCAAGCTTTTCACACGATTCGATGTAGTACCTTTGTTTAACACCTTTACATGAATCGACACTCCAGCGAACACGTTGTGTAGAACCTAACAAAGCGACAGACACGCAACAACTAACGACGGACAGCGGTGGTGAAGTTTATAAATCCGCATGAAGGTGTCTTCCTTCACTGTGTTTAGTTGCGCCGCCATATGGTCTCTATGTCGTTCGGAAGGAATAATGGTCGGATACTTTTAACCCTGCTTCGTTTCGTATATATATATATATATATATATATATATATATATATAACATTTCGATCTGTTTAAAATAATTATTTTGTTTTTACTTCTGATTAATCCAAAAGGAAAACTTTATTTTCTGGGCGATTGAAGCCAAAAAGTTGTGACAAGGATTGAAACCCCTGGAGAAAAAATATATGGTTGTGTATACATTTTCTCGGAATTACATTTTAATATTTATTAAACTCAAACACTGAAGTGTTGAAAACAATATATATATATATATATATATATATATATATATATATATATATATATATATATATATATATATATATATGTGTGTACATATATATACATATATATATATGTATCTGTCTCTGTCTCTCTCTCTCTCTTTCTGTCTCTCTATCTCTCTCTTTCTCTCTCTCTCTCTCTGTCTCTCTCTCTCTGTCTCTGTCTCTCTCTCTCTCTCTCTCTCTCTCTCTCTCTATATATATATATATATATATATATATATATATATATATTGTCGCCGGGAGAAACCTCGTTGTCGGAATGAGGCAGGGTTTATACTAATGGGTTACTGTTTATCAAGTATCAGAGTCACTTTAGGAACATGATTAAATGTAATGTACACGTTTATTTAAACACACGTCCTTTATATCAATACTTCTTGACTTCAAAATGTTCTCTGGTCATCGTCGACATCGTCTTCGCTATCATAATCTGCAGTGTGTGACATTTCACCGTTGTCATCGTTGTCGTCATAGTTATCGTCTACGGTATGTAATTAAAACTTTTCATGCACGAAAAAGGAGAAAGGCGCACAGCGACAGAGCGATCATGGTTGTTAATCTTGGAGAGATGTTCGTATCATAATGATACACCTCAACATTGATTACATTTAGAGAGAGATGCCAATGAATATTCTCTAACCTTGATCTACCTCGTTACGTGTATGGGAAGGAAGGCTACCAACTCACTATTACTCGTTTAAGAATTACATTCCCATTTTCCATTTTCTGTATTATATTTTCATTTTGTATCCGTGCACTATGCTCTCAAGACACAGACTGACTAAACAGACACCTTTCTTTTCGTAATATCATAATTGTGATGTTATTGCCTCTCACCACACCACCCGTTAGATCAGGAGTCAGGGAGAATGTCCAAGTTGTGGTACATTCATATTTTTAGTCCCAGATTTTCGTGTCAATATGTGTCACTGGTCCACCTTTATACCAAATCCATACTAGCTGATAAAAATTGTTTGCGTACATGCATACATTATATAACCTAAAGAGAGTGTCTGTTGGAAATCGAGTGCGACCATTCGAGGATTTAAAACACCGTGGAAGGGACAAAACATTAGGAAGGAATCGATAATCTAAGACGACAGACTAACAGTTATTTGTTTGCATTAGACTTGAAAACGACTATGTTGTAGTCTGTATGGAAGAGTCTTCGCAGAATTTTTTATTTCACAGACATGAAGCGTTAAAAAAAAACTCGAAGTGTCGCTCAGTTTTTGGTACAAAAAGAGAGAAATAGAAAAATCGGTGCTGTAGTTGTGTCTATTCAGGTCCTTGCTGTTAATATTTTACAAAGGGGAGAAGAACGATTGAAGCTCAGTCGAGCATTTACAGTAGAGAGAAGCTAGCACCATCTTTTCTGTGCGAAAGTGCGCACAGAGAAGCAAATCGATTACCCTACTTGATTGCAAAGTCGATTGCGTACTCTGCTAAGTTAGGAAATAGTTTTCCGAGTACTAGCTGCCTGTAAAAAAACAGCAGTATAACATTTGAGGACAGTTCTGGCTTTTTTACAGAGTGACGTACGTTCTGGAACGATAGGATGATCCAACATTCGTTTCAGCGACTTTAGCAACATGCTTAGTGTATGTATGTTACTATTCTCTCATAATAGGAACATACTCTAGTCCATATGCCATCAAGGGAATTAAGAGTTCTGACGCTTCTATAAAGAGTAAGTATTGTTTCTCTCAGTCGTAGAGGTGCTCTATGCAGCCATTACTTTATAATTCGGGAGGATTTAGGTTTAGTATTGTTTGTTTTTTTATTGTATCATTTATACGATCTTACAGGAGCTCAATGAGCGACGCATTGTGTTTCTCTTTAAATATAAATATAAGTATACATACATATATATATATATATATATATATATATATATATATATATATATATATATATATATATATATATATATACATACCCATATATATATACATATATACTCACGGCAATTGCCTTAAAAGAGATGTATGAAAATATCAACTAAACAAACAAAAACAAATATTTTCAATACACGTGACGTTTATAAACGTATTTATTCTGACTGTTTATAAATACTGTTATGTCATCAATTTATTTTAGGCAGACTCTTTGATAGAGGACAGCTTGGTTCTTTATTGTTCGTTTCTGAACTGTCTCTATCTTAAATAATTGCATATATTTGAGTTGCTACGTCTCGTTAAAGAATATTCTTTTCGTTGCAGATTTTTTTTGTTTCTTTTTTTCTACGACTCTTTATGTGTGTTTCTTTCTTTTTTGTTCTTGCTAATATTCTATGAGTTTTTTTCTTTGTAGGGGTAAACGCGTTTGAGATTAAAAGAGGAGACGGAATCCACTATCAATGTAATGTAAATGAAAAAAGGGGAAGGCTGAATCGTGGGTTTCTAGCCTGAC
>OY744515.1:132483523-132491023 GCA_963556195.1 Sepiola atlantica
ATAATATATGTCATATACTCTTCTTTTATCGAAATTGCCTCGGACAAAGGATGAAGCCACTACATGTAAGGAACTAAGCTACATGTAAGCCACTACATGTAAGGAGCTAAGTTAAGGTCAAAAACTATTAAACGATAAGCGTTAGATAGATATATTACGACTAAGAAAATAGCTATTCTTCCCCCCTTGTCAGAAACGTCGCTCATTTAATGTGCTGACTGAAAAAAATAAAGAGAAGCGAATTTAAAACTTCGCTCCACTTTCTACTCAGCTTATTTTCATGATATACTCATAGTGTAATATATGTTCGTTTCTCATAATGCCATCCTCGTTGTAAAGGTAATGTATTTTTTTGTCATCATCTCGTCAATTTTCGTAGATATTTAATGTAGTATCTGTTAGCTGGTCATGATACTATGCTCCAGTGAGTAATTAAGTTAACTCTTCTTCAGTAAGTAAGACACAAGGTCACATTATGTTTTGATGAAAGTGTTCCGTGGAACGAACTGGGCTCGAACGCGTCCTCAGTCCGCGTTGTTAACCACTTAGCCACCGTGCAATGCCTCCAGTTATTATACTTGAACAAAATATGTCACCTCCTGTCGCATCTTTTTTGTAGTATACTTAATAATTAAATGAATTATCAGGAAAAGAAATGTAAACTTTACCGCCAAATTGCAAAAGAAAATCTACTTATAATGTGATTGCCCGGAAACATTTTAGTACACTTCAATATGTAAACCGCGTATTTTAGTTCGCATACACATGTTTATCTTTATAAATATAACGTTTGTCTACGATAAAAGATGTGAGGAAGTTTTACAAGGGAGGGGTTGATAAAAAAGTGGACGCATGCTTACAGAAATGAAACATATATAAATGTATGTCTGCACAAAAAATAAACAGACAAAGCTCAGATAGGACACAGGTGTCGGCGCGTAAATAATATATGAAATAATGAAAGTAATCCAGAAGGTATTACCGGCTTCGTAAACGTCCATATGCAAGTGCATTAACATGAAAAATTTCAATGCACTATTATGCGAATATCGTTTTTAGAGTCAGTTCACTTTACAATGTTTCTGCTAAAAAGCCACTAACAAATTATCAGGTGTAACCCTTATTTTTAATATACACATCTGTGATCATGGCCTCTCGCCTAAAATTAAGACACACGGTACAAAACAAATACAGATGGTATCTATAAATAAACTTAACGTATGTGTGTCCAGCCCGGGTCAGTAAACACGTATTGAAATTCATATATGTGAACAAAGAAATTAGGCCTAATCTTAATCTTAATAATAACTGATGATACAAAATAAAGGGAACGGTGATCCCGTATGCACATTTAATTTTAATGAGAAAAGTATTGCAGGCTTAATCTTAATTACGTATGATGAAAATACAGGAAATATTTTCTGTAACTTTATTTGAAACGAAAATATCGCCTTTTCTTTATATTTTCATGACTAAAAACGTAATTAGTCTACGGGTACACAAACACCTAATTTATAGAATAAAAACAAAGAGAAAGAGAGAGAGAGGGAAACAATTAGTTTATTTTACTGCGAAAACGAACCTGCCTATTTCAAAACAATAGTTGTAATTCTTTAATCGTGTATTTCTCTTTTATGTAAGATCAAACTCGTGTACTGTTTTGTTTTAGGGAAAGGTTTTACTCAATTAAGTGTGTCGCGTTTTTACAATGATAACTCGCGTGACACAACAGGAAGAAATGAATTGTTATGAATAAATTACTTACAAGTAACCCCGGCCAACCTCGCGTTATCCTGCTAGTAGCAAATAAAAGGCACTTCTGCAGAAAACCATATTGTGAAATGGATCATATAAATATGTTTAATTAAGCTTGTGAATATCAGGAACGGTCGCTTTCTAAATGCTATGTAATATTATGTTACTTTATGATTAAAGAATGATCGACAGTTTTTCTCAAAATAGTAGTTGAATAATAAGAAAGTTTTCAAAAATCTTATGATTTTCTTTTAGTATCTACGTTTAGACGAGCGTCGCTTTAGCTAGTAAGCAGGTAATGACCCGATTGAATAAAAATTTAGCTTTGATATAAATATGATCGATCGATATGCTTCTCTTTATCTCCCTCTCTTTCATATCTTCTCGATATATATATATATATATATATATATATATATATATATATATCCACACATGACCAAACCGATGTACAGATTATAAATAAACCACATGTAAAACTAAAATTGTTTGTCGTTTTTATTTTTCCCTGTACAGTATTGTCATGCCTTGCAGCTACTATCGTGAAGCGCAGTATATGTGAACTGACAATTCCCGACAATAAAGAAGAAATATAAAGGTTGGGCACAATTGTATAGCGTTGCTGCTTCTATTAGTTACAGTCACAAGCTTTAACGCTGATGAGACACGCAGCAATGCAAATGTTTAAGTAATTTCATTAATAATCTGTATTTACTATGCTATAAGATAAGGCAGATTTGATATGAATCTTCATAATTCATTTTTGGTTTAGGTTTCATAATCTACAATAAGCAGCTAATCATACCGATCCCTCTTCCACTCTTCCTTAACCATAGCACTGTCTCATCCTATTTCATCTCTCAATATTCTTTGACGATGGTACGAGATTGTAAACATACGAACATTTGTTATTACATATTGTACGCTTCTGCAAGAATATTAGGTATTTAACATTTCTCTGAAGCATAGTATCACGTGGAATTCTCGAGGTTAAGTGGCTAGTATGACCATATATTAGATTAGTAAGTAACTACATTCATGGTCGTTTGTAAAAGCCACGTGTTGTAAGTATGCCAATGGCAGTAACGTTGTTGTGAATGGTATAGATTAATATCATATATATATATATAGGGTAGTGATAGTGGTTAGGTAGACAACGACAAGGACTGACGACTTGTGGGTGTCAAGATCGAATCCGGTCGATTTCATGATACCACCTTAACTTAGCTATTTTGGTAACCATTTCATGGTTCCTCCTGCAATAAAACCATGTATGGAATAAAACCATGTATGTTTAGGATAATTAACTACTAAATAACCCCCTAAAATATGTACTATATATCAAAAGTTAAAATAACTTATTACCAACCATATTATTATTAATAAACTCTTACGGCATCGTTTCCTTTTCTCCCACAGATCTCGCCATATAAGCCATAAGTGACCACACACAAAACTAGTATTACATCTGTAAAATTGAACCGACATAAAACAAATGTGATGCTGATGTAAACGCTCTTACAACCCATATGGTTGAGTTTTAAAATGCTTGACTTATCGAAGAGTGCAAAAATAATACCGATATCCGAAAGGACTACTCAACACCCATTTTTCGAATAATACAATGAGAGCACGCATCTTTCATATTTTTTTAATTAAGCGAATTCTTGCAAAAACTATTGGTCGGGAAACTCATACACTGACTACATACACCGACACAAGCATGTATCCCGCCCCTTATAGAATATATGTGTTTATTTATTACATATTTCATAAAAAGTTTAAAATGGAATAAGGACACTAACATTCGTATTTTTCGTCATCTCTTCTACGAGTGAAATAACATAAATATGAGTTATATTTTATCATCATTCACATTTTTAACCTATTGTTCCTTATTTCACAACATCCAACGTCGCCGGGTCGATTTCCAAAAACAACAGCTAACATAATTGTGTTCACCATACGATTTTATCCGTACGTCCTTTTAATACATTGGTTCACATCTTCTGTTCCAAAGCTATAACGTCTGAAGTGTTCCATCGTAATTAACACCTTTTATACAAAAGTGGTCGAGCACTATTTTTTTCTTTCTAGAAATGTTTGAGAACAAATGAAACAAAATATATAAGATTCATTTTATTTTATTTTGTCTTTCTTGACATTCTCTCGAATGTAATCATTATATACCTTTTTTGAGAACGAGTTAGGTGGTTAAAATATGATTAACATAGCACTAAATAGATCTTTTTATTCCAAACTATTGGATAAATAATACATGTAGCTATACACCTTTTTTATTAAAGACACATCTGATGTTTCGTTTTGTAGTAATTCTTATTAAAATTAAATTCTAAATACACAGCGAGAGTTAGAAAATAGGTGAGAGATAGAGCCAATGTGAGCTTAGCAAAGGTGATACTATTACAAAATAAGAGACGATAGAAATTAGGAATTGTGACGCTAGTAAAAATAACATTAGTATGCACTTAGACAGAAAATCGAAAATGATAGCTAATTAAAAACATTTAAAAAAATGTTTTCAATACATAACTTCATCCTGGATGAACAAATAGTATAACATACATTTTGTGCGATTAAAACATATAGCAAAATATTATGAGAGCCACAAATGTGTATTCAATCATTTATATATATATATATATATATATATATATATATATATATATATATATATATATATATGTGTGTATATATCGAAAGTCTTTGAAAAAAAACCCCGAATGGAACAAAAACACTCATGGATCATATTTACATCAATTTCACCGAAACATTAGATGGACAATTCAGAAAATTGAAAAAATTAAAAAAAATCGCATCAAACAAAACCACTCCGTGTTATTTAATAACGTTTGCCTAAATATATATATATATATATATATATATATATATATATATATATATAAGGTAAGTCAAAATGCACGCAAATATATATTGTTCAAAAATATACCACCAATCATATATTAGTTAACATTACTTTTATGTTATATGTATATGCATAGCATTTGTATATTTAATGTGGTGTTCATACTTTACAGGCCATTATTTACATCATGCGACTTAATGTGGAAACAAGACATGATCTAGTAAAATTGTATAACATCAATATTTAAAATGCAGCTGCAAAAATGAGAGCATACAACAACATAAACGCCATGCGCAATACGCCATTTTATTGATCTACCATGACACGGTTGATCAATAAATTTGAGAGCAAAAACACTCCATGAGTTATCATCAATCGGCAAGCCATCACTGCAGGAGAATCGTGTCGCTAATGTTCTCGAAGCAGTCAAAATATAACAGCGAACGAATAAACTTAACTGAGAAGTGTAGCTGAACACACACTGATTCTTAATCACTGATGTATGCCGGTTTCCCGTATCAGCTTAGTCATATCTATCGATTATACAGACACACCACACCGTCTTGCTTACGCAAATTGGGTTATGGAAAATCAGTTCGTGTTTGCAACAATTGCTATGGTCAGACCAGGTTCATTTCTCGCTTGACGGCTTGGTTAACCGCCGGAATCGTGTAATTTGGAGCTTTGAAAACTCAAAAGCGTTATTTTTCAAAAGGTTTTCATCCAGTGAAGTGATATGTGTGGATGCCATTTAGTGCTTAATATCGATTGCCTGCTGACTTCAACATCGTCGCTTCAAATGTAAACGAATTATTTTTGAGCTGTTCCCTTAAATAATCACAGTTTGCTAAACTTCCACCATCATTACGTAACATCACGGTTTTGTCTCACTGTTCACTTGTCACCCATTAAACATTAACCATTAACTATTAACCATTAACCTCTAGTGTCATTTTGGCCTTGATAAGTGGTGAGGGCTTATTAAAAATAAATAATATTTTTCACGAGAAGAGGATTTGGAGAGAGTTTAATTTGTATACAAGAAAAAATAATGATATCAATGAGAAACTATTTCCAAATCAATCACCCCCCCCCCCCGCAAAAAAATCAAGCATTAATTCAATAGTATATACATTGATTTTTTGTTATATATATATATATATATATATATATATATATATATATATATATATATATATATATGCATATATATTCATGTAAAGTTATAAACACTATAAATGATGCCCAGTAAATCGCAACAATCGATATTTCTTTCAATTTAAAATTGTCTAAATATAAGATCTAAATGTTTGATGTAAATCGACGGAACCAACTATAAAACATCTGCAATGATAACATGTACTCTTATGTCTGTAAGTATGTAACGAAACTGACAAATGAAGTTGCCTCATTGATATACGTGCAAGAGAGAGAGAGAAAGAGAGCGAGAGAGACTTAACACCACTCTTATTAAGAATATCTCAGGAAAAGGTTTCACTGGGAACTAACTAGTGCTAATACCTTTTTGGCTGGAAGCGGGGTGTTCTATATGATCCGGTGCTGGGCTTTACCTTTTCGGTCTTTAGTTGCTGAAGGACAGGGCCTTCAAGGCTGACGCAAGTTTAATTTTTGTTCTAATCTAGAGTGCACCTTCATCGGTAGCTGGATTTTCTCCACATTAAAAAACGACCTTGTGTATAAGTTTGCCCTCGTAGGGGAGGCAAGTAGATGGGAATTAATTAGGGCTAATCTTTCACTGTAGTACACATTTAAATACACTAGAAATGCTATTGTATTGAAATAAAATGTACTTTTCTCCATTATTTTTAAACAAATTGGGGTAAATAACGATATAATTACCATTATTGTGTAAGTGTAATTATCTATAAACACACGTTTAATGGTACATTAATTTTTAAGAGAAGTGATGGTTGGTGACGTTAAAACGAACAATGTAAACCAGTGATCATTTACCTTAGAAAAGCTACGATATTATTTTTGTAGAATAATCAAGATCATATGATGCGCATGCTTGTATAATTAGTAGTAACATTATAATTAACATTAATTTTACAGACTAGGGTATTACACATAGGTCACTACAAGTGATCTCTCACCTGCAGAAACGGGGAGTATTCCTATGAATCTGAGTTAAACCAGTCTCTCAAGATTATGACTACTCTCCTCTTATGTCCATTAATACTGCAAATAAATGTGCATTATTGCAACAGTCGTTTACTATATAATTCTTTCCGATAACGGCCGTAGGAATTTGAGTGGGAATAATCTTCCCATAGCATTCCCGTAATCTAATACATGTCTCTCTATGTATGAGAGGGGGTTGTCTCCGTCCCCGTTCTTTGCATTCTCCAAGACACTTTACGATTATGTTTATGGCACCAAGTAATTCGAATGCTACTTCCCATATTGTTGGTGTATATAAAAGTTAATTTAGTTTAACTAAAAGGGAGTACAAGGTGAGATGAACACTACGTAAAAAATCAGATACCTCCGACTTTTGTAAAATTTTAAAAAAATAGCTAGTCACTAACTAACGAATGCGAGTTTTTCGGAGTATTTTAAATTGATTTAATGGTGCGCAATACAGAGGCAATCTCACATTTAAAAATGTAACTGCATCAAATTTGTATTGAATTCAATCCATATTTATAAAGGACCAATTAAGAAATACTTCTATAATTTACGTAGGTTATTAAGATTGCTTAAGCTTAAGCCATGAATTGTAAACATCTGTTTTACAGTCAAAATAAAAAAATAGACTTTGATGAATATGAGAATAAGGATTGTATACATAGTGGTAAAATAATGATATGTTGATTTTTATCTCCGAAAAGAAT
>OY744515.1:132496023-132568523 GCA_963556195.1 Sepiola atlantica
GCATCGTGGTAACATTTGTGCGTCTGCGGTTGTGTCATAAATGCTGGTTTTCGTTTCTCTAGTGTAGTAGCTGAAACTAATTATGAGAACAATTAATTGCCCGATTGTACGAAATCATGATAAATAGCAGGTACACATCTCATGCTTTGATCGTGAACCGGACGGTGACTATTCTTTGGTTGCGCGCAAAAATTATTCTAGCCATAGATAATGAAGATGGTGTGTAGACATTTTGCGTAGTCTTGTATACCAGTGAGAGTGCCGCAAGTTTTTAAAGGGATATTTTTCACGTGTCCACGAAACGCTCTGCTGGCCGATCGACCTCGGGTGAAACGGCGGAATCGTTATGTGTTTTATTTGAGAAAGCTCACAACAGTTTTAAAGTCGACAAATATACAATGAGATCCGTTTCACTGACAAACCAATCGACTACCCCAAACACGAGCGATCAATTTGTGATAGAAGTGTATTGTTACCTCCGTAGTGTGGTGATTTGGAAATACTGCCCACTATAGTAAGATAGTAAAACACTCTAGCTAGCCTGATAAGTATTAATGTATCCTTGGCTAAGGTCGATGAGTTTTGGGTCACGGACTATATTTAATAGTAGGTAAATTTGACAGCAAGACAGTCCTTTGTACGTATTGACGATTTTTCATTGTCCTGCCCTATTTTAGGCCAATACACGTAGCAGCGCATACACCTTTTCACCTATTTGTCTACAAGTGGCCAACATAAAATTCCTTCGGGATTCTGCTCTGTAGTTTTTAAGTACCACGAATCTCTCGCTGCATGGCAGTAGATTATTAGATGGAATAAAACTATCTAAATGTGTTGGTTCTTTTCTGTAAGTGTTTCCATTTTTATAGTAATGACCTCATCATCAAGGTATTTATGTTTTATTTCATGTAAAGTTACTGGGAGTGCTCTTATTGTGTTGCATAAAATAGTTTTTATTTCCCCATTAGGAACTAATCACGGAAACTTTCAAGGGTTCTATATGGCTCTGCACAAGTCTTGATACTCCATCAGCGTTATCACTTTTTAGATATATGCAATCTGAGAATTGCCATTTAGTATGATAGTTCCCACTCATTGCCGTCTATTATCCATATACACGAGCAGACCAATGTTTGACCCGAAGATAGTACGAAACGGTTTGTGATCAGTTTGTAACGTGAACATTATTCTATGTATGTAACAGTGGAATCCCCAAATCCAACGTTTCGATTTTGGAGTAATGTTACACAGCTTAAAGCACCGTCTGCGATGCATGAGTGATGGACTTATGAGCTCCGTCTGGCATTTTATAAAGAATGCAATTTCTTTATTCCGTGCGAGCTTGCGCAGCCAGCAACTATGGGTTCTAGTTTCTTGAGGAATAAATCCAACGTTAGAACTTTAATAGTTTTATCGAATTCTTCCTGGCATTCGGTTGTCCATTGCCAAAACTTATATTTTCTTAGAAATTCCTTCAGCGGATACGGAGATTATACATGTTTTGGATACATGCTTGCTAATAATGTGTTAGTTCTAGGCAAGACGGTAGGGTTGAAATATTTCAGGGGTCGGAATGTCTTTAATTAAAGTAAACCACTCTGGATACGGCCTTCTGTCGTCTTTATTCATGATATGTTCCCGATTGAGTTCTTCTAAAAAGACATCTAATTATTTCTTCTTTTATTCTTAAGCAATAGTCTTGGATTTGTGTAAATACGTTGTGAACATGTTATTGGTGTTGTTCTATATTTCTACTATCTATTAAAATATCATCTGGGTCGGCGACCGTTAAACCAAGTTCGCATAACTTACTGGAAAGCTGATGTTCGACCTTGACTCTTAAAGTAAGCTTTTAAAACTTGTATAATTCGTGATGCGTGTTTATACATTGTCATTTTAAAGTTTTGTTTTAACGAGGTAAGCATCGCTAAGATCGATATTTTTGAATACTTTACTTCAATTTAGTTTTATAAAAACTTTATGTCGGGCTTGGAAGTGGATAATGGTCATCCTTGTGTGCTGCATTTAATTTTCTCAAGAAATCAGAGAAAGGGATTTCTTAAGATATTGTGTTCAAATAGAGAATGAGTGTTTACTAATTATTGATACGAATGATTGAAAGTTTTCACCGTCTTTTCTGATTAATTTAATGCACCTACACATTTTATCGAACAGGGAAATGTAGGACCAGATGATTGTGTTCAATTTATGAATTACACGTAGGTTATTAAATTGCCGCCAAGTCCGCGAAATCCCTAAGGTAAAGATAGACTTACTCTTTAATTTGAAAACATTTTGCTAATAAATTAAACGTATTTTTCATTAATACATATGGTATACTTTATTGTATTTATTTGATCATGCTAACCAACCAATAAAAGTGTTAAACAAGTTTCTGATGACTTTAAAAGTAACATGGGATGGTCACTAAATTTAATATAACTAATTTATAACATAAATATATCACATAATCGTTCTAGGGATTTCGTCTAAGTCAGATAATTTCGAAATGTTTATTTAAATTTTGCAAACATTTAGTTTGTTTTTACTATTTCGAAGTATGCCTTTTATTTCAATTAATGGGTACCAAAATAGATAGTTATCCACCAGTGTTCAGAATGCGCCAACATCGTTAATGTTTTTGAAAAATATCAGATAGCGGTTTGAGTAAATAAAACTAGCGATGAAAGCTTAGGTTCTCGATGGAATTCATAGGAGTTGGGTATTATTTAATACTTAAAAATAGTCTCAACATGTCTGCCATTCTTTTGAATACAAACGCACATGACGGGTGACCAATGTCACCAAATAAAATAACTAGCAACAGGAGGAATACGATCCAACAAAACTACCGTTGATTAGATATGAAGACCAACGGAAAAATAAACTATTTAAACGTGAGAAATAGACAGCTGAGCTTTATTATATACATTCATTATTGGCGGACAGAAATCTGCTTTCGACGCGGAAGGAAATTGTCGAACGTATTAGGTATGTTTCGTTATTAAGACCAGTGTTTGATTCGCAAATAAAACATTGGAGTAAATATCAGCTGTGCATTGTTTATGTACTGAGTTAAGATTACAGCATACAACAATTGTGTTGGCAGGAAAACAAATTAAGTGTTTGCATTATGTAAACTAGCGACAATATGATCCGCTTACATATGTTCTTAGTATACACCATGCAAATCTGAGTTTGCTAATGAACAGTTGATTGTCATAGTTTCTAGTCAATATACGCTACCCGCTAAAGAAAAGGTAATGCGACTGAGAATAGTGTTGTGGCAACAGATAGATACTTTACTAACTCTTACAGCAACAAAACAACATAATACCTGGTAGGATAATCTTATTACAACAGATCGGGTACTACACTTACTTCCTTAAAATGGAGGAAAGTGTTAATGATAGTATGAAAACAAACAAACATATGCTACAACGATTTAAGGTAATACATTCGAGGATTGTCTAATTACAACAAAACACATATGATACCCGTCCCTTAATGAAGTATTGTAAACTAGTACTTTTCTGAAATATTACAGTAAACAAAATTCAGCATTATATGATAGTTTAAGGGCAAATTAATGGGATGAGTGTCACATTATAGAGTCAGCTTTAGACTGAAAGAGACACATATTAGTTGTAGATATGTGACGCGGTGTTGTGATAAGCTCAGTTAAATGTTTTTTTTTAAAACTATTTTTAACGTAATTTATAGGCGTTGTCCACAGGTTAGTATATTTAAAACAACCGCACGTATAGAGTGGCCGCATATTATTTTAATTGTTTCCCAACATATGTATACCATATTCCGCCCGTGTGCCAATCTTTGGCTTCTATCTAAAAATACCCAGTCATTGTGTCAGACTTATGTTGAAAGTGACATGTTATTGTCCAACACTCTTAGATAATGACGCGTTACTTTTATCCTAAAATATATTGCACCATAAATATGCACAGACGAGTATATGATTTATCGACTTGCTTCTAGACTTCATATTTGACGATCTTTTTGGAAAAAAACTTATTGGTATCATATACTGGCTGTACCGGACCGTCATTGCCCGGGATAATTTAAAAGTGTTAACATTGCCCCTGTAAATTATGCAACGGGGGTGATAATTATTTTAACATTTTACTCACGTCTTACTAAATGTTAACATCTAGATCGTAAAATACTCTTGCTTGTGTTTATTTTACATTATGAGGCTAAGAAACTGCTTTTAAGTAACGATATATTAGGCTGTATCCCGCGTTGACAAGGTTCCGATTGCAATAAACTTCATAGACTATAGAGCAAAAGTGAAGAAATGTAATACAAACATTTTTGATATTGTAATTTGCAATGTATGACTCTAAACTATTTAATCAACAAGATACATAATACACACTAGTTTACTAAAAATGGTACCTACGACCTTTGTTTGCAAGTACTGAAAAAACTTATTAGGAACCACTTCAATTTAATTTGTTTTAATGGCTTAAATAATTTACCTGATGAATGCATGAGCTTTTCTTAATTTTTATTCGTGTTATCGAATTGAAAATAATTTCATTTCGTTCATAATTGTAGATATTCAATAGATGTTAAATTAAAATAAAATAAAATAAAAAATAAAATTAATAACACAATTTAAAATTATAGCTTCGGAATTTGATATCCTAATACCTACTAAACTCTCAGTGAAAGTTATATTCATTGCACCTCTATTGTTTGACGGTTAACACTTATTTAATTAGTTACATCGAGGCCTGCTTATAATATACATGTAGACTATTAGTGTCTCTACTTAGTAACATATTTAAATATTTCTATAATTACATTTTAGAGAACATATATTAATTTAAGTAATATAAGTTCTCTAAAATAAAACTAATTCGATAATCAAAAGAGAATTTAATTTAATAAAAATATAAATAAATAATGTTTTTAAAATATATAAAAATACAAAATAATTAAATAAAATTATACCAGACTTGTCGAAAACATATCCGAACATAGGCCCAAAATAACATTTCAAATACCTAACGAGGTCAGGACCGCAATCCTCTTTAAAGACGACCACTTGTGCTTGTCAAAATCTATCTCAGCGATCCATCAACTGCCGGAAACACCTCTTGGGGGCTTCTTTTGGAATAGTGTTTATCTCCGCTGTAGCGTTGCTTATTATCTCTTATCTAGTCTACAAAACTAGAACTTTTCAGTGGTGTTTGACTTTTCGAAACAACTAGACGTCGCTAAGAGCTATGTCTATAGAGTTGTTTGACCAATACATGTTAGATCAATTGGGATGAATGTGATTGGGCATTGTTGTGATGCCGTTGCCAGTTTTTCGCCGTCGACGTCTGTTCTTTTTTGCCTCGAACTGCGTCACTGAGACGCCGGAGTACATCTTTATAGTACTCCTATGTTCCTGTGGGTCATTCCGGTTCGTATTCGTGACGCCCATTTCCACAAATATCAAATAAGAGCGTCGGCTTTACCTTGATTTTGCTTCGTATCTATTGCGCGTGTTTTTGGCTTTGGACACTCGGAATATTTTCATTGCGAAGACTGTTCTTTTTTCTTTCTGGGGTATACCTGTACACTCATGACGTGACTCCAGTTATCACGGGGTGCAGAAACCAAGGAGCAATATTAGCGGTTTCCAAAGAACTTGTACAACTTGCAGATGCAGGTATTTTTGTTTTTGCGACAACAACTTCGACATAACCTTAGCAGCCACTCTGTGCGTGTTCAAATCATCACGCAACATTGCATGTACGGAATCTTTACTCACTCCGACCACTCAGTCGATCCCCCGCACGGTTGAACGACGATCCTCCATCACTAAATGTCGCACGCTCTCAAATACAGCTGCAAACCGAGCAGTTTCTTGCCTGACAAAACACTGGCCACTCTCCGTTCCAAACACCTGCTTAATCTTATGAATTGTGTCGCTTTGAGAATCACCAGGCTGTAGGCAACATTTGATGCACTACCTTTGCTCAACCCATGCTGTCATCTTGATAAAATCGGTAATCTAACTTACACGTTATCTAGCACCTCACTCAGCGATAGACATGCATCAACTAACGCGCAGGAAGGCGGAGATAAAATTACCACATGCACATGAAGGTGTCTTATTTCATTGTGTAGAGTAACGCCTCCCTATCGTCTCTATTTCGCACGGAAATTTAATTTAATATTACACAGTTATTTTAACACCATTTATTATCTATGTGTAGTATGACATCTTAAACTGTATTGATTTATTATTTGCTTCAGCTTTCCCATCCCAATCTGCGGTACTGACCTGTTTTCATTTATACTTTCTGGTGTCACGTTTATTTAATTAAACACATTTTGACACTTTTGTGCCCATTTCGTACGAGGGAACTTTTCCTGTAAAGAAAAACATATTATTTCTTATCATTCAAACATCAGACACAGCTAACATCATAATTATTGTTTATGTAAGATGTAAATAAAATATAACTTGATCGTTTTATTTTTTTTGGGGGGGGGGGTCGGTTTCATATCCTCATCAATTCAGCTCTCTACATTGCCACCAGCTTCCTTTATACATATTTATATATATATATATAATGGTAATACTCCAGGTAATACCATCCACAGGGTAGCAATCCAAAGAATGTCAACCGGGTTTATAAAAAGTGCCCAATATCAAATAGAGCTTTATATGTGATTATTTTTATTTACACATACATGCACAAAATCTGCGACACTAGCATGTCGAAAAACAGTTATTACTAAGTGAGATCTCATCAGGTAGAGTTAGAATCCGATCCTTTTTTGAAAGAAATATAATCTGAGGTTAAGATCGGATTCTAACTCTGCCTGATGAGATCTCAGTTCATAATAACTGTTGATCGATAACATCGACATGCCAGTGTCGCAGATTTTGTACATGTCTGTGTAAATAAAAATAATCATATATATATATATATATATATATATATATATATATATATATATATATATATGTATGTATATATATGTGTGTGTATTTATGATGAAAATATATGCATTAGCACATACTATGAATTCCTTTTAATTAGTAGCCTCTTTAAAAGATTCAGCTGGATGATTGTTAATTCATAACAACAGAGCATACATAAGTGAGCCAGGTTATACATATATTCCAATGCATATATGTTTATTTTTTTTTATATTGCTTATATTTATATTTTCACATTTCCACAAAACATTGATGTAAGATGTATTTTTACAGCTGTTTCTTTTGCCGGGAGCCAAACAATATGTGTATGTTAATATCGTCTATGCAACACTACAAGACCACTCGACAACTCAACAGAGAAGAACAAGTTTATGAAAATAAATATCTTGAAAAAAATAACACCACACAGTTGGCATTTGCAAAAACAAAGAAAAAAAAGAAAAGAAAAGAGCAAACTCACACGTAAGCAAAATCCCACTAGAACGTCATTAATCGAATAAACCTGACTTATATATATATATATATATATTTATATATACATTTATTTATGCATATGCATAGAATTGTAACATCATATTTAAAATATTCGTGTTATACAGCTTAATATCGTTAAATAAACACAGTTGTTATAACGCTAGTTATGACTAGCCTGTAGTGTTAGATGTCTCTACATTAGAAAGAACACCCAATAACACTTCACTATATAAAATATTACAGATAATTATGCCTTACAACATTCATATTAATATGCTTTAGCGTAATGATATTTATGTTTAATGCTGTGATATTACATACAACTTGCGCTGATTGTTTCTGTCTGCAGCTTCGCATAGTTTATTTAAGCTTAGGAAGCATGCATTGTATAGCGGTTACACAGTCTAATTGCCACCCACAGTTTACTACGTCTCATTAGCTAACATATCGTCTCGTATTCTATTTCTCTACTCGCTTGCACGGCATTGAGGTGCCACGAAAAGCACAACGGAATTAGATTATTGTGAAACATAATTTTAAACATAATGGTAGCACGTCATTTCTATAAATAAATATTATTTTTATTTTGCTGTTTGTCAGATAGCTATTCTTGAATATATTTTAGTTTTTAACGAACGGAAAAACAAGAAAATATTAAAAAACTGAACGCGTTTAACGACATGTTTTAGCATCTGTTCAACTTATATACTTGTACTCAGAAAAAAATAACCGAAGCGTTAGAAAAACTTACATAACATTTAGAGAAAGAGACAAAAAGAAAAATAATGCTTTCCGCCGGACAGCAGCAAAAAAAAGAATTAGAACAGAAAAAGTCACGGAGATAATCTGAAGTGTTTAGAAAAAAGTTGCAGTTGTTTTCAAGTGACGTATTTCATAAAGGATAAAAATGCCGAACGGAAAACTTGAGTATTCAGATCATATAGAATCTTAATTAATCACTGTTTCTAAATACATTTATCGTTCACTATATGCCTGCTCTCCTGTCTCTACCTCTCTGAGTATTTTGATGTATGCCTACATTCAGTTTTAAGCTGCGTAGAATTTCGTTGTGTGAGTGTACATGAGCATGTAATCTATGCTAACAGACCAGGTGCTCAATAACTAACTGCAATGTTTCTGAACAGACCTTGCATCAGTTACGTTGCTATTCGAATACCTACACGACTGAAAGCAATGCCGAGATAAGCAAATACATGGTGATGTTATTTCAACGTGCCTCCACTAGACAGTTGAATAATCAGTGATAAAGTGTATAGGTTATCTTAATGTGTGTTACATTGTTTAATCCAGGATATGCATCTATATGTCTTCATAATGTATTAGTGATATTAATGCAGTAACGCCAAAATAACTCAAACTGGTATTCCGAGCACACGGTTTGCGCCTATAACGATTAAACGTCGCTACCTTCGAATATATATATATATATATATGTATATATATATATATATATATATATATATATATATATATATATATATATATATATATATATATATAATAATGGTAATAATCCAGGTGAAAAATATCTACAGGGTGGTAATCCAGAGAATTTTAACCGGGTTTATAAAAAGTGCTCAATATCAAAATAGAGCTTTATATATGATAATTTTATTTACACAGACATGTACAAAATCTGCGACACTGGCATGTCGATGTTATCGATCAACAGTTACTATAAACTGAGATCTCATCAGGCAGAGTTAGAATCCGATCTTAACCTCAGATCATATTTGGAGAGAATGAATTGGAGGGATAGAGAAGGAGAAGAAGAAGGAAAGAAATTTAACATTTCAAAAATTAAAGCCGTTAAAAAATTAAAATTAAAAATTAAAAAATCAAAAAATCTAAAAATCTAAGAAACAAAAAACAAAAAACAAAAAACAGAAAACAAAAATCTAAAATCTAGAATCTGAAACAGACAGGGCAAATAAATAAATAAATAAATAAATAAAAATATAAGGTGGAAAGAGGAACAAATAATGATGAGGGGAGAGACACATAGAGGAAAAAGAAGGAGAGAGAGAGGGCGTCTGTTGATTCAGATCGAGAGGAAGGAGGGGGGTGGTAGACATGCACGAATCAGGTGTCAAAAAACCGTCGAGTTTATTAAGGTATTTTTCCAAGTGAACTGTAATATTGTGTATATGTGTGTATGCGTTCGGGCAAAGTGGGCTGATTGTTGTGGTGGTGGGGCGGTGATCAAATGTGTCGCGATTCTGGGTTTATATTGTCTTTATAATTTGTCTGGAGTAAATTTGAATAAATAAGTATATTCGTTAAATGTAACAGGAATAGTAGTAATAATAATAATAATAATAATAATAATAATAGATACCCCTAATCACCTAATACATACAATGTTATAAGGGAATATGATATATTATGTGTCTATTTTCAGTATGTACTTGAACTGTGCTCAATATTTGAGTAGAGCTACATAGTTTGTGATAACAATATACTTATGACTAGTAAGCTACACAGACGCGCCCATGTTTAATTGTCGCATGGAATCATTTAGCCTGATGAATTCCTGCTGGAATGAAACATTGACGCATCATTATAGTTAACTTGCTATATATATATATATATATATATATATATATATAATTATACTTCTACTGTTACTTATACTATTTCTACTGCTAACATCGACTCACGTATTTAGCTCTGTTGAAGGAAACACGTAAAATATATGCACACTATATAATATAACGTAACCCAGTAATATATATATACATTCCCGAAGCATTTTGTCATGGTAAACAACTAATGATCCCTTAAATAATGTTAGAAGCAAACTAATATAATAACTGTAAACGTTAAATTGACTTACATGAGTGATTTTCCACTGAACGACTTGGGACTTAAGGTGTTTTTTTTTTAATATAGTTTTGATGGTTAAGAAATTTCCAAGACTATATATATATATATATATATATATATATATATATATATATATATATATATATATATATATATATATATATATATATATATATATGACTGTTTTACGTTATATATTATGTATATATATATATATATATATACAATAATTGAGTACACCCAAGGATTTTCTTTACTTTTAACTTCATAGAAATGTATTTAAATTGTTCGTAGGATTTAAATGAACATAGCCATATATTTAAATCGGAATATGCATAATCGCTAATATTCGAATTAGTTGTTTATTACAAATAATAGGAAAGAAAATCCATAAGGTCACAGTAAAAGCAATGCGTACACAGTTAAGAAAGTCACTTATCATGAATAAATATGTTGTCAATTAGTTATATACTAGCAGAACTTTCTGTTGACATCTTTTTATTGTACTGTAATAGATAACCTTACAGATTTCACAGGTTTTTTGTTCACATTCCACTGCGATTGCTTAGATCTATTGCTACCAAAGTTTTTTTTTCATATTATGGCTCCTCATGGCAATGAATTTGATGAAAAAACTCGTGAACCTATTGTTATTTATTCAAGAGTGGTCATTCATATAAGGACATTAGTGATAATTTAAATATCAGCCGAAATACGGTAGCAAAAGTTGTTGAACGGTACAAAAAAGCTAGAACCGTCAAAATTGGGTGCTGTTCCGGTCGACAAAATAAGTTTCCTGATCGAATTAAGAGGCACATCAAACAACTAATAGAGGGAAACAAACGTCAGAGTGCTGCTAGCATCGCAGAAAAAAAATTCGCACAGTTTAAACGTAACTGTGAGTGCTCAGACAGTGCGCAACATCCTCCATGAAGACGGGTTTAAAGGCTGCATGCCCCGGAGAAAGCCTCTGCTTAAAACTTCTCACAAAAAGAAGCGCTATAAATTTGCTAATGAACAAAAACACAAAGACATGCAGTTTTGGAACAAAATCCTGTGATCTCATGAGACAAATAGAAATCTATTCGGATCAGATGGCGGTAAGCGTGTGTGGTGACGAAAACGGTAAGCTTACAAGGATAAGTGTGTCGTGCCAACTGTAAAGCATGGTGGTGGGAGCTAAATAATTTCGGGGTGTATGAGTACCAAAGCAGTTGGACGACTTGCTTTCATCGAAGGAAAAAATGTTACCAAGTGTTGGCAGACGTAAAGTTTACCAGCATTATCCCAACCCTAAGCACACGTCTCGGGCTATGAAGGAGTTCTTAGACAGTAAAATGGTGAATACCTTACCATGGCCGATTATGTCACCTGATTTGAACCTAATAGAGCATTTGTGGGAGCATCTGAAATTGAAAATTGAAGGGAAAAATCCGAGAAATAATAACGAATTGAAGGAGGTAATCAAGTGTGAATGGAACGCAATTCCGGCGGACACATGTCATAAACTAGTCGAATCAATGCCTAAGAGGTTGTCTGCTGTTATTGATAACAATGGAGATCATACAAAGTATTACAAATAAGAATATTTGTTTAAAATGATCATGTGTACTCACTGTTTGTTACTTGTTCCAAATGTGTTTGCAGGGAACATATAGTTGTTCCTTTATAGTTTATAAAGCTATAAAACCACTACATGGCTATTTTCACATCGAGTTTCACTTAAATCCTACGAAAAATAAAAGTCCTATGAAGTAAAAAGTAAAATATTCGTTGGGTATACTCACTTATTGTATATATATATATATATATATATATATATATATATATATATATATATATATATATATATGCTGATGCTTTCACAGACACTTATGTTGCCGCATCTCTACTCTTCGGTTTACCCAGACGTGGCTTACGTTACAAACTGATATTCTATTATTTTGCTGAGCAGTGTCGGATTATTACCATGAAGGTATCATGCTCGCATCGAAGTTATAGAACTGACAATATGGATGCATACGTGTACAGCAATGTAAATAAATTATATATCGACTTAGATAAGAAAACACATCTAAAAAATGGGTTTTCAACGTTAAAATCAATTTAATCGACCATTCACTGTTAATCGATTCATGTAGCTGTTCGATCAACCTATTGTGTATTCAGTTCTATAAAAGTTTAATAGCAAGAAATTCGATACTTGGAAACATATTTCAAGCATTCGTGTGACACAAATCATAAATGGATAAAAGTATACTAGTCATTACTAATATGACATTATCTTTTATAGAAGATAAACAATTAAAAAAAAGGCCCTTGAATTTATATACAGTCATTAATTTGAAAAGTATGTCATATAAGGACTAGTAAGAGAGCTTTTCCTGTGTTGCTCGCGGATATACCTTTATGATAGATCGATGTGTTTCACAAACAGAAGGCCACATAGCAATGATTGAAGTGCACTTAGATTTTAAATCTCAATATTTTACATCATCGTTCTAGCGCAATACTAGTGTGTCAGACTATATTTAACTTTAAAAAAAGCTTAGGGATTATTATAAATATATGTTTTCTTTTTTGGAGCTTAATTGTCTTAGCTGTTGAAGTATACTCTCTGTTTAAGAGATTAGGAATTACATTGCATCGATCGTACTCAATTCGAACTATCTAAGTAGTACTTTTACCGATTCATTAATTGTTCTGACAATAACACAAACATTATTTTAACGTATTAGTTGAATATACCGTGTGTTTCTCGACAGTATTTTCCGTTCATTTTAGTTTCGTTTGTATCCCTATCTTAATATATTCAGGTATGGTTTTATATTTATATATGTGTACATGATTCACTCATACACATATTAAGCAATCATTAAGACATTTGAAACGCAGTGGCTAAGTGTGTGTAGATTATTTTTAGTGTTATTTAGGTGTAAACATGTGGTGGAATCAGTTTGTGAAAATTCAGACATCTCTGATTGTTTTGAATTTTTTACAAAAATCTGTATATACTAATAAATGTTCTCTGAATTTGAGTTTTATCCGAGTATTTTAAAGTTTTTAAGGAGTATAATATTGACATAATCTAATTACTCATTTTTAAATTAAAATATTTCAGAGTAGCATTGACATTATATCATTGACATTAGCCAATTATAAAGAAAAAAACACTAAATTGTAATATCCTCATGAAAACAATAAGCCTTAAGCCTTAAATATTTTACATTTTCTTGAATCGAAATCATTTAATTAATTTTAATGAAAATGTGAATAATGATACTTGTTATGACGTTTTTTAACATTCTATCTTCAATGTTATCTTCGTATAGGAATATAAATGCAGTTAACAATCTACTCCTCGGGTAATTAGTTAATACTATCAATTTTTTATCACTTAATTTTGTAAATAATAAGAATCTAACAGCCAGGTATTTGAAATCAGCAAGTACAGTGATAAATAAAAAAGATGCATGCTTTCATGACGAAGACTGCGAGGGTGTAACTGCATATTAAGTGTACTGCTTGAATACGAGTGAAGTTATTGATTATTAATGACATTCTGAAGAATATAAAAAAAGGTTCGACTAACGGGGTTTAATTTTATATTTCAATAACACAAAATGACTATTAATTAGGACTTGTTTCAAATCGAAAGTACTTGCAAAAAAGAAAAAAAGAATGGAACAAGAAACCCATGGATCATATTTACATCAATTTGACCGAAACAGTAGATGGACAATTCGGAAAATTGAAAAAATAAAAAAGTCGAATAAAACAAAACCACACCGGGTTATCTAATAATGTTTGCATAAATGAAAATATACTGCCTAAATACACACAATATATATATACATATATATGCATATATATATATACATATATATACCTATATATATATATATATATATATACCTATATATATATATATATATATAGTCCTCTCTCTCTATTTCTCTCTCTCTCTCTCTCTCTCTCTCTATATATATATATATATATATATATATATATATGTATATATATATAGAGAGAGATAAATATAGATGGATAGATAGATCGCTAGCTCCCTAGCGAGCTTCACCCCTTTAAGCTAGATACATTTTCCCCTATACTCATTTGAAATTTATATTTTCATTAACATGAGAATATTAATTTATTTGAGTTTTTCATTTTAATTGAACCTTATAACTGAGGAATATATATATATATATATATATATATATATATATATTGTGTGTGTATTTAGGCAGCATTTTCTCATTTCTGCACACATTGTTAAAAATAACAGAATTCGTCTGTTTGATTACATCTTTTTATGTAAAAAAAAATTCTAATGGTCTTTTTTGTAGTAAAATGTAAACACAATTTAATATATGTTCCATAGGTTTCACATGGTTTAACGAACGTTTTCGATTCTTTGTCGAACGACCATTAGGTGTGAAAAGCAAATGAACAAGAAAGCTGGAAAAAAAAGAATGTTTTGAAAAGACGGCGAAGAAATGCGCATAGAACGTTTTTACGCATTGTTCCAGGAAGTCGTTGACGATTTAAATTCACCAATGCTTCACAGAACAAAATTGCATTACGTTAATCATTAACAATATTTCCACTGGTTTAATATATAGTGTTTATAATTTTCGGTTTTTCTGAAAGCAATTAAGAATAATTAAAAAATACTGGAAGCTATCTACATGAAGACACAACAAATTAAAATTAACATCAGTATATATATATATATATATATATATATATATATATATATATATATATATATATATATATTGATTATTTTTATGTACACAGACATGTACTAAATATGCGACGTTGGCATGTCGATGTTATCGATCAACAGCTAGTATAACTGAGACCAGATTCTTACTCTGACTGATGAGATCTCAGTTATAATAGATGTTGATCGATACCATCGACATGCCAGTGTCGCAGATTTTGTACACTTATGTGTATATATATATATATATATATATATATATATATATATATATATATATATATATATATATATATATCAGTCTTTCTTTCTCATCCGCTGGACCGCGTCTTAATTTACGCTATATAGAATTCCGGCTGTACTCATCCTTACGCTTTATTTGCATTGCCATACTAAGCGTTATCTTATTCTCTTCCCAGTTGAGCTAACTAACAACATCCATAAGTCCAGATTTGATTTCGTCCTACATCTCTTATCTTCGATTATAGATCTAGTTATAAATGAAACTAATTGCCGAATATATTTTTAGATGAAGGTTTTTCTGAACACAATGTCTGTCCACCATCATTCCCATCTTATATTTCTTAGAAAAACATTTTTTTTTTATATTTTAAGCCTCACTAATTGATGCTTCAAGGCAAACCCATTTTTACCATCTTTTCACGTTTGCGATGGAACTATTTGATAGTATTTAATTTCGAAAGAAAACGTATTCTATGTTTAGAGTGACCGAATTTTACAAAATAAAGATGTATCTAAAGTCAAGTGAAATATGTATAGCGAAAAAGAATATTCCAGTTAATAAGGGTGTGCATCAATATTAAACATCTTATTAGATAAATAAATTTGATCCGAATTTAATTTTATTCTTGTCGCCTTAATTAATTGTTTTGATTTGTGCGTGCTCAAATGGTCCGGAAATATCATGAAATTATAAATGATTTCAACGAAATCATAAGATTGTAATCGATGTCAAATTTGGAAATAACTCTTTCAGTTTCGGAATTTTTTCGATGAGAATCAATAATTGTATTATTTGGATTATATGGACTACTCTTGTAATATTGGATCTCATTACTACAACGTTTTAACTATCAAACTAGTCGATTTTAGGTGCGCCCTGGCGATGTTGGCAATCTGTACTGGACTTCAAGCGAAACTCTTTATCCAATCAATTTTCACTGTCATTGTTTTAGCCATGATCGGAGAAAAAGTATATAATCATTCATTATAGTCTTAGTGTTGTCCGTACTGAACCTTCAACTTCGAACTTATTATTTGTAAGCCTTTTTAGTGGTGATTGTTATTATCTGTGCGTACTCTAATGGTTGTGAATCGATAATAAAAGTTGTACAGATTTCAACTAAATCGATATATTTGAATTTCTATCACACGTTGGAACATTTCTTTTAATTAAATCCGTTAGTTTCATGTACCACATCGTTATAATCAATTGATACATCAACTACCGCTACTATTTTCCCCATGGATTATAAAAAATATGTTTATGAAATGAATGTGGGAAATACTTACCTGTTATGTTAGAAAAAAACACATTTCTACATTTACTGTAGCATCTTCCATTGCATATTCGCCTATTCTAGATGAATAGAACAACCATTACATTAGGTGTTATGGCACACTTTTCTCTCGATGATGAACAGTCTGTCTACACTTTTTCAAGTACTGTTTGTTTTTCTGAGAACTCCAGCTTTGTGAAAGCCGCGTTATAGACAACTCTCGGCTTCCCAGTTCCGAAGCTCGCACTGTGATTTTTCTATTTACTAGTTAACCAATTAGTGTTTATCAACATTTCTAACAATCTGCCTTTTGTTTTGTTTTTCAAACCTTACAACAATGGGTGTACCTTTCATCAATCCATTATCCATTAAATTATTGTATATCATATTCTACACTATTGTATATGGAGAAACTGGTATGACTACGAAATATAACGTCCAATAACCCGATAGAGTTTTGAACAGTGAATCACTCTGCATCAGCTGTTTTGTTTATCTGCAATAAGTGCACAAGAACAAGAGTGAACAAGATGTTTACGTGTGCGTATCTGTATCATCAATTATGAATACGATAGATTACAAAGATCTCCCAGCTAATAAAGAAGTTACAATATAATTGTAAAACGAAAATCGCAAGATAAATATATTATTATCAGTAACAATATTTATAAATTCGTGATTAGATGTTTTGAACAACTTATATTGGAACTTTAGTATGAAGAAATGAATCGGCTTTAATAGAATTGTAAAAAGTACTTTTCTTACGTTCTGCTTTTTGAGGGAATTTGTTGGAAAGTTATCCTATATATATAAGTAATTCATTTGTCTACCCACAATGATGAGTCGTATTAAGACGAAACATATATGTATCTAAATCTATACACTACAGTATTTCTTATAAAATATATTATATTGTTACATTTGAAGGTAATTCATTCACAAAATATATAAATATTGTAGATAATTATATATGAGTTTCATTTCATAGGCTAAAGATGCAATTATCTTAAATAGAAGTCAAAACTGACTTTAGTTCGACCTGCGATACATCCGTAGCTCGCACCCCCATGAATGTGTTAAGACAAAACACATATGCATGTTGGTAAATAGATAAAATGTAACATATATATATATATATATATATATATATATATATATATATATATATATATATATATATATATATATCTTTTCAAATAGTCACAAACTCGTTAATTTTTTATTGAAAACAAATTTATTCAGAGATTTGAGTTCGTATTGAAAAAGCAGTTTACAAAAAAAAGTGTAGAAACACAAAATCATTCATGTGGCGTTCGTTATCAGTTATACATTTTTGAAGGTGTTCTTGGTAGTGTTCATGAACTTTTTCAATCATCGCTTTGTTAATTTGGGTGACTTCCTCGCGAATAGCTTCTTTTAGTTCTTCCAATGTACGAGGCTTATGCTCGTATACACGTGCCCATAGGTGACCCCATGAGAAATAGGTGCACATGGATAAGTCAGGGAACGGTGGAGGCTAATGAATGTCGCCACACCTGGAAATGAGGCGACCAGGGAAGAGAGGGCGAATAACGTTAATTGATGATCTAGCTGTGTGAGCTGTCGCCCAATCGTGTTGAAACCAGACACGTCGAATGGGAATACGTTTTTGTCGTAACTCAGGTAAAAATAAGTTGTTAATCATCTCGATATAGCGCTCCGAGTTCACGGTAACAACATTCACATTATCCTCTGCGAAAAAGTAAGGATCGATGACGCCAGTTTTGAGTATAGCGCACCAAACCGCCACTTAAGGGTTGTGCAGCGGTATTTCGTGCAATTGGTTTGGATTTTCAGATACCCAGTAACGGCAGTTCTGTTAATTCACCATGCCATTGATATGAAACAAAGCTTCCGCACTCATGCACGATATGAGGTTATCATTTTCCTCAAATATTGCCTGACTCATGTCCGAACGTCATTCGTTGTACGTAATCCCCGGGATTCAGCTCTTGCACACCGGCTAATTTGTAAGGATGGAATTTACGTTCTAAATGTAAAACACGCCTTACCGAACAATTATTCAGGAGCATGGTTTCGAGCAGATCGAGACGGACTGCGCAGCACGGCTCTCTGACGCGTTACACATTTAAAGGGGAGCGTACTGATCGTCAAGCCACTGGTGGTATTTTGTTCATCAGGGTACCTCGTGTACGAAGTGCATTAACCCAACATAGGATAGTGTTGCGAGTGGGAACAACTTGATTTCGATGGATATTGAAATGGAGACGACCGTGTTGCAGTGTTTTATCGTCTATGGTTCCAACTGAAAAGAGAAAAAAATGTTAAGACTAATGAAGTCTTAACAAATCTGTGAATACATGTTTTTTATCAAAAAATAACGATTTTGTGATATTTCAAAAAACGTCCGCCCTCTCTGCCCGTCCCTGTATGTATTAATATATGTAATGACATACTAAAATGAGAAATTAATCAAATTTCATTAAAGTTCAAAAACAAAGAGTGATACTGAGTTTTTAACACATGAGATGTCAAAGAAAATCTTTTCCTCAGAGGACAATTACCGCAATGACATTACTGCAGGTAATAATCATTAAGCTTTAGAAATACATGAAAAATATATCAAACATCAAATATATTTGCCAAAACATACTGGTTTGCTAAACATATACCGTTAATCTAAGTCAAATAGTTTAACCTGATTTCAGAAAAATGTCAAAAAATTAAGTTAACAACAATGCAGGTGGTAAATGGTAATCTAAAAAGGAGTAAGTTATGCAGGTACAACATGTGTTTGCTATCGATGCAGTAGATGACAATTAAGAGGTTATTAAGGTTGTACTTAAATTGATAAGGACGCAGTATCACTCATCGTTTTCGAAATATAATATAATCTTATCAATTTCGTATGGTATTATGTCATTCAATCTATTACTAGTATTACTCTAGATACTATGTTGAGCTTTGTTTTTATCTTGATAGTCTACTAGTTCATGATATTATTTATATCTGTAAACTTTCATCGTATACTATCTTTCTCTCTCTCTCCTTCCTTCTCTCTCTCTCTTTATATATATATATATATATATATATATATATATATATAATTTCATTTCATGGCCAACGTTATAGAAAATCTGCTACAGTGCAAAACTGAAGAGAACACACTCCTAATTCTCACAGATAAAATATACAAGAACATAATGTGTATTTCATCTTGTAAACACTAGTAATTTATTAAGACAAAACACATATGTAGGTTGGTAAATAGATAACATTTTATATATATATATATATATATAATATATATATGTATATATATACGTATATATATGTATATAAATAACTCAGTAAAATACAAGATTTTGACACGATACACAATATTAAACTTGAATAAATTGTCACAAACACGATTACATTATATTGATTATGCCATGAATGGTGTATTCTATTAAGTTATAATACACACACACACACACACACACACACATATATATATATATATATATATATATATATATATATACATATATATACATATATATATATATATATATATATATATATATATATATATATATATATATATATATATATATATATCTGTTGACTGGAAGTCTTAATCATGTAACTAAACTACACCTGACGAAATCTATTAGTATCATAGACATTTGGAGTAGTTCATGTGTGTTTGTTTATATGGTTTAGGTGAGGTCATTTTGTCTCCTTAAGATATAACTAAATATTTATCTGACTATTCGAACCTATATTTACTATTGCAACACTTTACATGAAATTAAATTTTAAATATTTATTATTAAAAAAAAATATTAAAAAAAGTAATAATACTATGATAATAAAGATAAAGTCAATAATGAATTAAAAAACAAATATAATAATAATAATAAAAAGAAGAACAACAACAAACTAAATTACATCTAAATATTATTAAAAATTAACTAAATTATTCAGTCTTAGTAATCTATTACTTTTCTCAACTATAGCATTTTCTGCAAGACTTGTCTTTTTTTCTGCAAATCACATTTTCATATTTTTGAAATAGCAGCGCCCACTTGGCACCCTTCAACTGACAGAGCCAATCATACTTTTGTTTTCTTTTTCCAAAAAATAGGTTGTTACTCTCAAAATGATTAAATTCTCTACTATTTCGGACCTTAAAATATTTAACAGTAAGCCCACTAATTTTACAATTTACTGTCTTTATATTAAAATTTTGAAATATAAATGAGTTGATCTGAGATTTACCGTCTCTTGCCATTTATTGTTGTTCATCCCACCTTCCAGTTTTTCAATATTGCATTGCTTGTGCCTCAGAAATCTCACCTTCATATTTACTTATAAATATATATATATATATATATATATATATATATATATATATATATATATATATATATTATACGAGCAGGTAGATACGGCTTCGGTGTGAGTAACGGAAAACATCTACTTATTTTCATGGAATTCGCTCCAGACAAAGCTTGAAGCAACTTGATGTAAGGAGCTAAAAGAACTACTACGTGAAGCTAATAACTAGCACATAATAACGATTAGATAGATAGATTTCGACTTACAAAGCATCGATCTTCCCCATTTGTAAGACCCATCTCCCATGGAATGTAAAGACTAATACAAAAATAAGGAGAGTTAGAGTTACAAGACATATACCGAAAGTATAATCAAAGTTCATTTTCTTTACTAATATCCGTCTATTTTGCTGGTAGTGCTTCTGTCTATGTAACGTTAGAAAATGCACTCTATAGGACATGTCTATGCATGATTCTGTTGTGTAAGGATGCGTATAGGAAATAATAGAAAGCCAAATGTAGTCTAGATTATGGTAACTTGCTTTGTTACTTTCAACTCTCTTTGTAAGAAGTACGTTTAATATGTTGTTATGTTTTTGTTTTGTGTTTCATTTCAAAATAGAATTTACGAAATCTATCAACGAAATGCGAAATGCGAAATGCGAACATACACCCTTATTTTGAAAGGCGTAGATATTAAGTTGCATTTGTTTTTAAAATATCTTAAACAGTTGTTTTATTTTATTTTGTCGAATACTTTTCTTCATGCAAATTTGAAAATACACTTCATAATAGATGCCAACGCATACTACTGTTGTTACGTACTATTGTATATGAATTAATTACAAACATAAATGCATTACACATGCCATGAACAGAACCATTTATTATTTTTTCTCATTTCGGTGTCGATGAATCAGCTCTCTGCTTCGTGTTTCATGGCGACACCCGTAATTAAGATTAAACGAACATTAGATGTCACTACGATTATCTCATTTCGTTCGACGAATAATAGCTAGGTATATACTTTTTTAGGCTCAGTATAATTTCAGTCAGATGGGAAATCAACAAGAATATATCATTGATATAAGTATCACAAAGTAATATATCCGAATTGCTTAATATGAGGTAACATTTAGTTTAAAGAATTACATATATCACTGTGAAGTTTGCGTCAATACTTTGCCAATTTTAGATTATAGAAAATAAAATAGTAAGCGTATAGCAAACATGAAGAGCATTTTTTATCTATTAATATGATGAAGTAAACGTGTAGATATATTGATACGCTGTAGTATGCGTGTTGAAGTGGAATGGAAATGTTGAGAGGACTTAGGGCTCAGAGAGTGAAACTGGACGAAAGTTATTCAAATAACGTTATTTTATGTGGTACTCTCTTTTTGCCGGCGTGACTTGACGAGAGACAATTGTATTTTGATGTGTTGTTCAAATCGGACACGGCATGCGACAGCGACTGATATAGGGAACACTATCACACCAATCTCGTCTCTCTCTTTCGCTCTCTCTCTCTCTCTCTCTCTATCTCTCTCTATCTCTCTCTATCTCTCTTACTGACTCTCTATGTGTGTGTGTCTGTAACACATGCAGGTTATATGGTTCCCTTTAATAAATGTTTTTTTTATAAACTAACCAACATTGGTTATCCAACTATAATTGGCTATCCAACTATAATTCCAGAAATAATATGCCCCATGGATCGGAAAACAAACTACTTCAATTACGGAAAGAGCAACCAGTCACCACGTAGGAGATAATTGTGATGTTATTACCTATGATTGCATTGATAAAAAACAATTATTTGGTAATTCCTTGTGAGACATTTACCCTTTTTCTGTGCGTGCAAAGTTAATAACAACATCTATTTTAATAGATGACACCATCGTTTGCGAATCATGCACTATACACGGGGAGAAACAAACGTATAACCCAAAAAAATCCACATAGTTCTGATACGTTTTATATATAGATAGATCTGTATTTACATGGTCGAATGTTAGCGTATGATGTTTTCTTCATACGTAAAAGCTAACTAATATAAGATCATTCTGTACGCACATGCGTGATTTAGTTTTTTTTTTAAGAGCAGATGGCGCCATCGATGTCCAGTATAGTATTCTAATTATTTTTAATCTTTTGCAGATTTGTTGAATCTTGGATTGATTCCTTTATCTGCTTTTAATATCACGCGAAATAGTTTTTATACCAGTGATGCAGTTTTCAATTTGTTCTCAGCCATATAGATGCCAGATAGATGTCTTCGAAGAAATTCGACAAATCTGGATTTCCCAGTTATTATTTCGATGCATATATACCGTCTTAAATAAAGGTTTTAGTGTTGAAAATAGGATGGCGTAAAGGATCCCGCTGGAGTCTCTGAACAAAACAGTTATGCCGGGTTCAAATCTCACTGTGGCTGCAAAATTATCTTATTAACGTTATTTATTGTAAAAACCATACCGCATCTGAACAAAAAAAACACTTTTATTAAGCAAACACAAGGTACATTGCAACTGAGAAGTAAGGGGTCACCGTGAATTAGAACCCAGAATTATAGGGGCATGCTAAGCGGTCAGTTATGCTGCGATGTATCTGTTAACATTTCATTTAAATTTCTGGAAAACAAATTACAGAGAAGGAACTCTAAATAAATAAAAATCAGATAATTTTCTGATTAGAAATGAAAGTTTCCGTCATCTGGGGGCATCTACAGTGAATTGGTGGTATTTAGCTGATTGTCAGAGTTATGTTTGTATGTGGCACAATTGCAGCAAGTTCGTCAGGGCACATTTCATTGATGTACTTGTAAACTAAGCACAAGGATGAGACATCGCAGCGATGGAACAGAGGCTTAACCTTGCCAGACAGTGTGAGGCGTATTAGGTTAGATACTATTTTAGGGTGTGTTTAAGAGGTAGATACTTGTTGTGTGTGCACCATCCCAGATGTAGTAACATACTTTATGCATGATTGTAGTTTATTGTGTCTATTTGTTGAAGAAAAGGTAACCATCCTAAATAGCACTAGTTTTTTTTTTCGCGTACCTTAACATTGCTTATCTTGTAGTACGCGTTTACATTTAGCGACTCTTGCTTCCCAAAGCTAAATCATCTTGCATGGGTCATTTCAGAATACACCCATAGTTGATCGAGACTGATGGAGGCTTAGATAACTGAACCATTATCATCATTATTATTATAATACCACTGGTCATCGGAGAACCGGCTAAAGATTTGCTTCAATCTGACCACATGCAATATAAAATATCGACTTAGTCGAGATTTTTTTTCTAGATGAGAGAAGGAGCACTATCATTACATATCCATGGCTCCACGCATACCACATCCACAAGCCTGATCAATAGTAATACTTACTGATAGGACTCCGTGGAAATTCCACGATGCTTTCAACGTCGATTTGTTTACCTGGAATATTAATACACATTTGAAAATAATAAATATATCTCAGGGTCTATACAATTAAGAAAAAAAAAACGAACTCGTTCTTCTTCAGTGAAACTAATTCGGATTGTCTACTGAATATTAGTTAAATATATGAAACGAATATGTTTCATCCTTTTATATTTATTAAAATGTGGTCATTTTTTTATTATTTTAAACAATAAAAAATGTTATATTTAACAATGAACTAATTGCCAGCTAAATATTCTTTAAAAAAACAATGGCACATTTTGAAAAGCATTTATTTAAATTTGTTGTTTTTTCGACGTGAATATATATTTTAATTTTGGAACGATTCATCTAAAATTTGACAACATCGTTTTTTACAGGCGTCACAACAATCACTTTCTAAGCATTTTAGCTGATCGAGCGATCTGATTGTTTAATGCAGGTGTTGGATAATTACATGCATAGGAAAACAACATCTCTTAGGAAAGTATATAGATTATGGTGATGATGATGTTAAGAAAAATCGGTGAGTACAGATGCCAACACAACACATAAGCACCACCGACGAACAACGGGTACATTTAAATAGAATAATGCGATTAAAAGTAAGAGAAATAATATCGCACGAATTCAAGCGAAGTGAAATTACCATATTCAATATGTAACAGAACTCGTATAATTGCCCTCACCCCCAGAAAAAGCCATCAAAGTGTCAATAAAATGGTCAGAAAAAATAGAATCCTGAAAAGCCACTAAAAAAAATCAGAAAAACAAATATCAGCGAAAATCAACAACTGCTGCACAAACGCAATGTGATTTGCAACCAGTAGCGAAAGAAGTGGATTGTACGGAATATCTGGAAAGACTCACAGTTACTCATAATCTAGAAAATATCACCTGAGAGCGACACGTGTGAGAACTGATAGTGAATAAATATAAGGACATTATTATTATTATTATTATTATTATTATTATTATTATTATTATTATTATTATTATTATTATTATTATTATTATTATTATTATTATTATTATTATTATTATTATTATTATTATTATTATTATTATTATTATTATTATTATTATTATTATTATTATTATTATTATTATTATTATTATTATTATTATTATTATTATTATTATTATTATTATTATTATTATTATTATTATTATTATTATTATTATTATTATTATTATTATTATTATTATTATTATTATTATTATTATTATTATTATTATTATTATTATTATTATTATTATTATTATTATTATTATTATTATTATTATTATTATTATTATTATTATTATTATTATTATTATTATTATTATTATTATTATTATTATTATTATTATTATTATTATTATTATTATTATTATTATTATTATTATTATTATTATTATTATTATTATTATTATTATTATTATTATTATTATTATTATTATTATTATTATTATTATTATTATTATTATTATTATTATTATTATTATTATTATTATTATTATTATTATTATTATTATTATTATTATTATTATTATTATTATTATTATTATTATTATTATTATTATTATTATTATTATTATTATTATTATTATTATTATTATTATTATTATTATTATTATTATTATTATTATTATTATTATTATTATTATTATTATTATTATTATTATTATTATTATTATTATTATTATTATTATTATTATTATTATTATTATTATTATTATTATTATTATTATTATTATTATTATTATTATTATTATTATTATTATTATTATTATTATTATTATTATTATTATTATTATTATTATTATTATTATTATTATTATTATTATTATTATTATTATTATTATTATTATTATTATTATTATTATTATTATTATTATTATTATTATTATTATTATTATTATTATTATTATTATTATTATTATTATTATTATTATTATTATTATTATTATTATTATTATTATTATTATTATTATTATTATTATTATTATTATTATTATTATTATTATTATTATTATTATTATTATTATTATTATTATTATTATTATTATTATTATTATTATTATTATTATTATTATTATTATTATTATTATTATTATTATTATTATTATTATTATTATTATTATTATTATTATTATTATTATTATTATTATTATTATTATTATTATTATTATTATTATTATTATTATTATTATTATTATTATTATTATTATTATTATTATTATTATTATTATTATTATTATTATTATTATTATTATTATTATTATTATTATTATTATTATTATTATTATTATTATTATTATTATTATTATTATTATTATTATTATTATTATTATTATTATTATTATTATTATTATTATTATTATTATTATTATTATTATTATTATTATTATTATTATTATTATTATTATTATTATTATTATTATTATTATTATTATTATTATTATTATTATTATTATTATTATTATTATTATTATTATTATTATTATTATTATTATTATTATTATTATTATTATTATTATTATTATTATTATTATTATTATTATTATTATTATTATTATTATTATTATTATTATTATTATTATTATTATTATTATTATTATTATTATTATTATTATTATTATTATTATTATTATTATTATTATTATTATTATTATTATTATTATTATTATTATTATTATTATTATTATTATTATTATTATTATTATTATTATTATTATTATTATTATTATTATTATTATTATTATTATTATTATTATTATTATTATTATTATTATTATTATTATTATTATTATTATTATTATTATTATTATTATTATTATTATTATTATTATTATTATTATTATTATTATTATTATTATTATTATTATTATTATTATTATTATTATTATTATTATTATTATTATTATTATTATTATTATTATTATTATTATTATTATTATTATTATTATTATTATTATTATTATTATTATTATTATTATTATTATTATTATTATTATTATTATTATTATTATTATTATTATTATTATTATTATTATTATTATTATTATTATTATTATTATTATTATTATTATTATTATTATTATTATTATTATTATTATTATTATTATTATTATTATTATTATTATTATTATTATTATTATTATTATTATTATTATTATTATTATTATTATTATTATTATTATTATTATTATTATTATTATTATTATTATTATTATTATTATTATTATTATTATTATTATTATTATTATTATTATTATTATTATTATTATTATTATTATTATTATTATTATTATTATTATTATTATTATTATTATTATTATTATTATTATTATTATTATTATTATTATTATTATTATTATTATTATTATTATTATTATTATTATTATTATTATTATTATTATTATTATTATTATTATTATTATTATTATTATTATTATTATTATTATTATTATTATTATTATTATTATTATTATTATTATTATTATTATTATTATTATTATTATTATTATTATTATTATTATTATTATTATTATTATTATTATTATTATTATTATTATTATTATTATTATTATTATTATTATTATTATTATTATTATTATTATTATTATTATTATTATTATTATTATTATTATTATTATTATTATTATTATTATTATTATTATTATTATTATTATTATTATTATTATTATTATTATTATTATTATTATTATTATTATTATTATTATTATTATTATTATTATTATTATTATTATTATTATTATTATTATTATTATTATTATTATTATTATTATTATTATTATTATTATTATTATTATTATTATTATTATTATTATTATTATTATTATTATTATTATTATTATTATTATTATTATTATTATTATTATTATTATTATTATTATTATTATTATTATTATTATTATTATTATTATTATTATTATTATTATTATTATTATTATTATTATTATTATTATTATTATTATTATTATTATTATTATTATTATTATTATTATTATTATTATTATTATTATTATTATTATTATTATTATTATTATTATTATTATTATTATTATTATTATTATTATTATTATTATTATTATTATTATTATTATTATTATTATTATTATTATTATTATTATTATTATTATTATTATTATTATTATTATTATTATTATTATTATTATTATTATTATTTGTACTCACTAGGATTTGTCACACAGCTCATCAGTGATTACCACCGACAACAATAGAGTATGGGTGACAACAAGTCTCCCCAGATTTCCAGTATTCTCCACCTTATTTCGATAGACACCGCACATATCCGTGCAGTATCACAACAGCCGTTTACCATTGATTTCTCGCAGGTAACGACCATTCGTATTATCTGAGATTTGGGTGACAATAAGCCTCACCAATGTTCCAGCACTCTCTGCACTTCCAGTGGAGGTCTTGTGTGTGCTGTATCTCCTCGAGCTTCTCATCATCTTTTACTCTATGTAAATTTGTGTGTGGTGTCAGCCTAGGCTGATAGCATTTTTTAATTTTTATTAATTTATTGATTAATTCTTTTAATTTATTTATTTTATGTTATTTATTTGATTAGTTTTTTTAGGGGGCGGGTTAGCTGATGGTGTTCATTGCTATTTTTGTTCATTGGCTCATTGTTGTGTCGTGTCAGCTGAAGCCGGTGTAATTGTTGTCGAGGGGTTCATAAAGTGGTGGTTCTTGCATGTTATGTTCCTTTGTTGGTGATACGGTATTCTGTCTGTGGTTTTGTTTTCCTCATGTTATAGATTCCATGTGACACTTCGTAGTGTATACGGGGTTGTTTCCGCATGAGATGAGTTTTCTTACGATTTCAGCTGTTTTGATCATTGCCGTCTTTTGTATAGTTTCAATGATCCATCAATTTCAATTTCTCTCATTCTTTGTTTCGGGATTTTATGGATTGTTCATAGTTCTCCTACGAGAATTATTATTATACTGAATTTCTACAGTATCCCTTTCAGTTCTCTGACTCTACATGAAAAGAAACAAAAGGAGAAACGGATACGTATAAAATAGTGTGTGTGGAGATTAAAAAAGAGCTTGAGAAATACATAACCTAGAACACGGGCAGGTTAATCACCGCGAATAATAATAATAATAATAATAATAATAATAATAATAATAATAATAATAATAATAATAATAATAATAATAATAATAACAACATAAACAAAGAAAACTAGAAAGTGTCACTGAATTTTTGATATGCTAGATCAAAGAGGAAATCAGCCATATAGACAGGACATCCGGGAAACCATATTCATGCACTATGAACTACTCGAATCATTCTGCTGACGCACTCCACATGAGAAGGGAGATACAAAAAAAGCACAGTTAAGTATAGAAAATGTAGATTGCATTATAAACAATGAAACATGCATAACACCGAAAAGCTTTTGATCACAGAAATAGCCACTGAATATAAACAATTCGGAGAGTAGCGAAACTTATAACAAAACCTTGAAAAAGAAGAATTGAACGAGAAGCAGATACATGAACGATATATATGACTGACCATCAACTTTATCGCTTATTGACAGAGCAACTATTATGATAATTTTTTCCGACAAACTAGTTTCGGCTTTCATTAATACTCATCAGTGTGACGATATACACCTGCCCTGCCGATCTTATTCACCATTTACTGTTACGATTTAACGAAAAAACAAACTAACACGAACACAAACAAATTATGTTTTTACTGATCAGAATATCAATTGTTATCAAGGTGTGAACAACGTATTACTATATAAGTCATTCTTGTTAACCACTCTCCAATAAATATCGTAAATAATTATATTTATTTGTTGTCCGTTTAATTATATTTTCATTTTTGTATTTTCGGGAAGAATCTTTTTTAGATTCCAGCATATAGTAATTTATACTTTATTACATGAGGCTCGTTATCTTCAAATGACTACAACCAGCTTACATCTAGTTGCGTCCTGGATCATGTTGCTGTTTTTATAAACAAATAGAGCAACATACATTTCAACAATAGTTAACTGCACATCGTATGGTTTATGATTGACATTTATGTTTATAAAGAAAAACAGAATCTATTTGTATTTATACATATATCGTACTCTATTTGTAAGAAAATCTAGACTGTTCGGTAGCAAATATAACTCAATGGAAAACGGCTGGTTCGAATAAACCGAATTGTTTTACAATTGTGATGGAAGGAAGCAGAGACATATTGGAACTCTGTTGAGAATTGGTGTTACTCTGACACTAGAGACACAACACTCTATCACACCGAAATGTATCTTTCATACGACTTTCTATCATTTGTCTATGTAATGTGTTTCCCAATGTTAGCAACTACGAAAGTTCCCTACCTGTTTTAGTATGGCACACAGTGTTTTTTTTAGTTGTTACCCTCACATTTGAAAGCTTTGGGGAAATTAGTCACACCTTTAGTAACACTGGTTCCTAGGTCAACTCTAACAAGTAAGGCTATTAGTATAGTTTAAATATGATCGATCGGTGACAGTAAATGTATTTATGATATATACGCTTACAACATCAATTAGTATGCAAAACAATTGTATATTAATCATATTCACTGTTTTTGTATCCCATATTCAAACGACGGGTAATGCATGTAAAATCCAACATCCAATCCCGTGATTACTATTATTTACAAGGAAAAGTAAGCGTATTCAAATATATTCGTCAGAATTGCCCTACATTAGGCATAAATAAGTATGCTGGTGTTAGACATATCATAGAACTTGTAAATATTTATACGCATACTACTATTGATAATACAAATAAAAATTACCACGTAAAAATTACTCTACATCTTATCATGCAAATTTGTCATGAACTACCCATGCCCTGTTTGATAAATCATAGGAAGTCAGATTATTACTACTGCTATACTTATAACTACTATTCCGGTACTAAATGTACCCTACCACTGCTATTAATAATAGTAATAGACTATATGAAAGGAGAACCGTACAGAACTCAGAAAAGCAGTAAATATAGGCTATGTTTGCAAATAGACAAAAAAAACAGTAACACACGTAATATGTGAATGCAACAAACTCGCCTAAAATTGTCCAAACAACAGTAACAACTGCTTGGAAAATGCAGTCAACAAATAAACAATGAACACAATTTCATTTAAACACACACACCCACACCGGAGATAATATTAAAAACGAAAATCATAAAATGATGAAGATCCAAACAGACAAATGGCCCAAAACAAGTAGAGTCAACGTGATAATTGGCAATAAGATGTAAAAAACTGCCCAAATTTAGATATCGCTGTCAAGCCAGATCACGAAATATGGACCAAAGAAAGAGAAACATGAAGAAGATATGTGCAACTTGCCATAGAACTGAAAGGAATATGGAACATGTGGGTAACCACTATAATACCATTAACTGAAGTAGAACTAAGAACAGTGAAATATAAATGGAAAAGACTAAGAGAAATTGGAATCAAAGGCAACATTGTGACCATACAACACACGGCAATGATGAATACAGCCGACATACAGAGACAGAAAACAAATTAATGAAAATGAGGAAAAATGTTGTGAAATATCGACTTAGTATAGAAACCGGAACGGGAAAGCACTCACCAGATCATCACTGGAAGGTTGCGAGATTACTGGGACGTAGGGGAGGCTTACTGCCATTCAGATTCCAGTGAATACCGACTTTATTTTAAGCGAGACTGGATAATGAATTGTGTAAATAATCCTAGTGAGTAAAATTAATTATAAGACAAACTAATAAGAAGATTGTGATAAAAATAAATGCCCTTCTTTCCAAAGTATTTCTTTAATTTTGACTACACGTAACATGAATGGATTTTGGGATGCTGGGACATAATGTTACGCTGATAAAAAAATGTATTTTTACTACAATGATATATAATATTAAAAATAATAATTACTTCGCGCCTCAAAACTATTGAGTAGTAATGCCTTTAATTACGAATGTATAACACGGTATATGCTGACTGGTCAAGGATTAACTATGAGCTGTTTGAGCCGGCTTCCCACAAAGAAGAAACTTTCTAGTAAATACTAAATAAACAAGCATTCGCCAGTCGCATATACATCTCGCTAAAAACAGATGACAACGTTAGGTTTATCTTTGTAAGGCGAGGTGACACAATCTTGTCACATTCAGCACCTGCAATTTTTCAAATAATAACTCATCTCTTACCTCACGGAAACGGTATCAACTGTGTAATGTATCGGGTAACATATAGAAAGTTGTTAAAATTAACATATACTACTATCATTAATTATGTTTTTTACCTGATGTTTTCAGCGTTTGTTGTCTGCAAGTCCTATGTTAATAAATACTTGTTAACATAGCTCCACAATTTATAGATACATACGATTGATAAATATCAGTGCTTCCATAGCCTTCCTCATTATAAAGCTGACAAATATATTAGCCTCATTTACCCTTATCCTAGAGTGACCATCAGCATTTATATGTGGTGACCCAATAGTAAGAAAAAATAACTAGCGTAACAACGTTTAACTTGAAGGGTTTTTCCAACATCAATCAGTACCATCTCCCAGTCTTGTCACCGTTCTTGTTGGAAAATGTATTTTCTCTGTCCCTATCGTTAAAAATGCTGAGTATCGGTCTGACCTAACTAAGTATCGTCCTGTTATTTGCAAAGTTTTTTGAAGTTTGTAAACGGCAAACGTGTTCATTTTATTTAAGGTCTTAGTTTCTTTAGTGATGTTCACTTTAACTTTCGTGGTTTCGTGCAAACGCTGCCCTGTTAATTGTTCTAACTGAGCAGATATGTCGGTTTATGGATAATTCAGGGGAGGGTACAGTCATTGCGCCAGACATTTCGAGGACGTTCCACGGAGTCTGGTATTCTTGTCGTCTACACAAACGTAAGGGTTATAGAATCGGTGATGAGTTTATTGACATTATTATGTGTTTTTTTCTGATCAAAGCATGCGAGTAACTTTAAACGGTATAACTTTATTATGTTTCCTATCAATGTTGGTGTTTTTCATGGCTTTATTCTCGGCCCTAAACAGTTTCTTCTGGATATAAATGATTTACACGAGAATAATATTCATCAAATTTACGTTCATGCTTATGATATCACTCTCTATGTTGATGTTGTTTTTCGTCTATCTCCCTCGGATGAGTTGAAATATGTAACTCATCTAGATGTTTACTTATGTTAAGTTCCGGATTGGATAACACATCTTTTGTTTCGTGTACTCCAGTTAATACTACTTTTGTGTATTTCAATCGTAGGCGTGTTCTTTATCCTCCTGAGATTCGAATGAATGGCTCTGCTCTTGAGGAAACATCGATTCTGAAACTTGTTGGTCTGTCTTTCTCATTAAATCTTTCTTGGGGTTCATACATTAGATCCATTGCAATTTCCGCTTTTCGAAAAGTCGGTTCTCTATATCGCCCCAAAACCTCTTTCAAACCTAAGGCTATTGCCTATCTTTACAAATCTTCTACTAGAATAGGTATGAGGTATTCTTTTCATATTTGGACCGGTGAGTCTCTGCCCAATTTGAGGGGTTTTGATGAGGTGCAGAAACGTATCGGTAATTTGATTGACTCCACCATCTTTATAATCAACCTCTCGCTCTCTCACAGACATGCTGTCACTTGTTTCTATATCAACTATCATGACATCTGTTCTTCGGAAAGCTGTGACCTATATCATTCTTTTGTTCAAGCTTGTTTGCCCTGTTGTCTAGTGGTCTCAATAAATTGGCTGTTTTGATAACTCCTTGTAATACAGCTTTATATTTATATTAATTCCAATAACTGCAGGCCTGTGGAACTCTACTCCTGCTGACGGTGTTCCTTCTACATATAGCCTTGTTCTTTTCAAGATTAACGCAAACATTCATCTCGTGTCTTTGCGATAAGCATATCTCATTCCTTTTAGCTCTTTACATAAAGTGGCGGCATGCTGTATCTGGAGCGATTTCTATAAAAATATACTCAATTAAAACATTCATTCATGAATAATAAATGTCTGCCGGGGTCAATACTGTTAATAAATACACAATTCTTTCGTAAAATTAATTCTCAATGTCTGCGAATTATTGTTTATATCACTGAAACGAATACTCCTCTTCCTTCCTTTTTTTTCTTTCTTTCTTTAACTTTTAGGCAATTTAATTATTTTACAAACAACCAATAGATATGCTCCCTTCCCGTTAACATGATTGTCAACAAAACAGTATTCCAATAAACAAACAACATTTCATTTTTGTATGTATGTGTTTAAAATGTACGTTTTAATTCGACCGGACAAAAGAATTGGATTTTGGAACTCATTTCGAAATGAGAAAACTCTGAATGGTTTACCGTTACAATATCAGATAAATAAAATATCATAATAATTGCTAAATCCACCATCTTATTTTAATGTGCGTGAGGGGTGATAACGTAGAGAAATATATATATATATATATATATATATATATATATATGGGTGTGTGTGTGTGTTCAACTAAATTATACAACTTATTATTTTTCAAATACTGTATATAAAGTAATTCGGTACGCCGACACACATGTATGTGTATGCTTAATTTAGAGCCACTTTTCTAAAGTAGTTCATAATAAATTGTTATTCTGTGTTATACATTCAACATTGTTAGTGTCTTTGTTTTTAATACATGCACCATAGTTTTGTCGACGGTATTATTATTATTATTATTATTATTATTATTATTATTATCATTATTATTTATATATATATATATATATATATATATATATATATATATATATATATATATATATATACATGGATTATCTGCTCCAAAACTCTTAGCATAATTGCATCACATTTATCAGGAAAGCCTCTTCGGAGTCTTCATATTATAACATTTAGACTAATACATATGAAAACACTGTGTGTATTAGAACCAGATCCATGTAGATTTTTGTTTTGAAAAATTATAACAATAATCATAAACACACAGAAACTTTGTTCTTCAGTTAGTTATTTTTATATTCGGTAATCCTCATAGCGATTCGACTTATTTTTCAGGCTGTTCTTTTTCAACAGCTATGTTTCTTACCACTCTTTTCCCGCAATAGGTGGACTATTTCCTTCCCTTAACGCATCTATACAATCAGAAAACGCCATCGGTTGGCAGCGGGCCCAAATCGAGTATCTCATCGAGTGGAAAACTAGAATCGACTTACTCTCGGAACACGGAACAAGAAAACCGATAACAATTGGAAGTAAACCATTCCAAGAATCCAATATTGACGCTGGTTGTACCGTCGGTCGATACTTGTTTGACCACTTCGCTGAGAAAAGTAGTGCGATCATTTAGATGGTTTGGGAAGAAACCGGGATCACGAGACCAGAAAGAACGAAACGGATCATATTAAAAAGCAGATTATTACATCTTGTTCGGATTTTATTTTCAGTAATTTTATCTCGTCCATTATCTTACCCTTGTTACTCAATCATAACTAATTATTCATTGGAATATTAATTGGCTCATAAAAGATGCACTCATTTGTATATTTCATGGTATTCTTAAAATGTGCCTCTTCAATGATCTGAGTTAGTGACGAAAATATATTTAACAACTGAAGCGTTAGAAAAGAAACGAAAATAATACATTGAACTTTATACGGGCATGCCAACATATACACCGATTTACCAACTAAGAAAATTATATAGATATGCTGTCGCATCGTAAAATATTATTTCAAATATAAGGGCGATGAAATGCTGAATATTAGGTTTAAAACGTAAACGTACAAGCGATTTACAGTACAATACATGATCGTATCTAGAGTAAGTTTCGTCCATTAAATCTGTACATGTAGCTACAATACGTTATATTGCATGCACACAAACTGATCGAACGGCATATCTTCTCATTCGTTCCAACAAAGACGAAATATACTGGCTGAAAGTACATATAACATCAGTCTTGCCCCGTGGATCAAAAGGGTTTGTTTCAGAATTTTTCATACATGATTTAACCATTTGTTTTTTGTTTTTTAGTTATTTGGATTATTTTTCGGTCGACATTCTTTTGGGGCGTCTTGTCAAACACGTGAAGTGGTATATCAGATTATGAAATGTTTACGAAATTTCGAACAAAACCGTTTATTTAATCGACGAATGTAAGTTCTATTGTTCGGACATAGCCGCGAACACATTTAAAATAATTCATAATTGTCTTTTTAGTATTGCCCGTATGACTCGCGGATATATATATATATATATATATATATATATATATATATATATATTTGTATATATATATATATATTTATATATATATATACATACATTTATATATATGTATATATATATATTTGTATATATATATATTTATATATATATATATATATATATATATATATATATTTGTATATATATATGTTTACATATATATATATATATATATATATGTATATATATATGTTATATAATGATGAACGTAACTTGTGGGATCATGAACACCTTTATTAGAATGGTATATGATAATGGGCGTGTGGCGGGGAACGGGTGTGGGGTCGTGTGTTTTGCTGGTGCGACTCAGTGCGTGACGCCGAGTGCATAGAGTGCGATGCTGTTTCCGGGAATCGAAACGTGACAAGTGACGAGACAATGTTTGACCCTGGTTAAAAAGGTCATCCTGCACCTGTGTTGATCACGTGATATTACGTCACAGTTTTGATATGTGAGAACATTAGAGTGTTAAGACCAGTTCCGACTTAGGAGGCGTAGTAGTTGGACGAAGGAATTAAGATGTTACCAAGTCAGAACGGAAAATGTTTTCCCTAAGAAAGAATACTGGCGTACAAGTTGTCCTTCTTCCCCTGTCTCTCAAATAACAAAGGACTGATTAGACAATAAGCTAGCTAAGAATTAACCACGATATTCATAAGTCTTCCTCTCTCCCTCTCCCTCTCTGTCTCAACGATAGCAAAACTTCTCCACGGGCAATAGAAACTGACATCGAATAAAAAGTAATTAAACTGAAAAGATTGTTGTCTTATGAAGCAGATGAGAAAGGTCTTTTGTTACAGACAACTCCCAGAGATCTCCTTTACAGTGCAGAGGCGAAGTAAGTACTCAACGACTAGACAACAGAGCAAACTAAGAAGACACGAAGGTATGAATTATTAAGGGGCTATGTAACATCATTTTTGGTGTTACGAATTACCAGTTTTGGGGCCATAAGCATTTGATACGAACCGCGGTTACCACGGGTGAACAATAAAAAGAAAGACGAAAAAGAAAACAGAATGGAGAGATAGCCGGACGGAGATTGCGATGGAGGAACGTAAATACGTAAGTAAGTTTAGTTTTAAAAATACAAAGTAAGAAGAAAAAAAATATTACGAAAGACAATTATAATCTCAATGCATTTATTAACGTTAAAAAAGAAGGAAACACGCATATACCAAGTGAAAATAACATGTAATATACGATTTTAAAATAATTATACGAAGAACTGTTTACTGAGGAAAAAAAGAGAAAACGAAGCTAGAACGATAAACGAACACACGAGGACACACATCGAAATAGAGCAAAAAAAAGATGTAATAGAAAGTTTGTAAAATAATTATATGAAAAACAGTTTTTTTTTAATAAATAAGAAAGGACAATAATACTTTTCACAGACATGCACATACATACACACACATATGCGTGAAAAACATGGATGTGCAAATTTTGTGGTGACTTTTGTTGTCCTTGTTTAAAAATAATGCATGCTGGTGGGGGAGTCGGTGAGGAATTCTTGTATTGTTTCATGCTGTCGGATGGAATGTTGTGCTTAATTTGTTGTTGTCTATGTTTTTATTTATTTAAATGTAATGTTGCGTATAGAGAGAGAGACTCATTTGATTGATTTTCTTGTTTTTTGGTTTAGCCGGAAACATTGTTTTTTGCCCTCCTTGTATTAAAATAGTAGTATATAACGAGAAAAAAGCAGTAACTAATTAAAATTGTGTGATGGTCGGCCAGATTATTCAAATAAAAAAGAAAGAAAGAAAGAGATGGATGATAGATCCGATGTTGGGTGTGCTTGTGTGTTTCCCTCTCTCGAAGAAGAGGGGGTGGTCAGAGGTTGATGGAGATCCCTTCACATACGGAAAGGCTGAGGGGAATAGTGATGACAAAGTTGTCATTGTTTTTTAGTGGGTCAGTGGGGCCCACGAGAGCACCACAGCGGCGTAAGGGATCTGGATGATTGTGAAATTAGGTTGGTGTGATTGAACTTGTTTTGGAGCCGTGGCGGATTAACATAGCGCCAGAGCGATTAACATGTCGGAATTAGTTAGGAAAATTGGCTGGGAACAATGTGGAATATATTGGGCCCCTTAAAAAAGGATATGAGAAAGGCGAGTCGCCGGCCCTGAAGTTATGGTGAGCCCCCTTGGAAGGGATAGATAAAGTGCACTGTAACCGGCTCAGACGAAATTGGACGGATCATCTTAGGTATTCAGCTTAAGGAGTCGCTCTTGGGTCCGTGTTGAAAAGCGGACGAGGTCGAATGTATGACAAGACATATCTTACAGATAAATTAGATGGCTGACGAGAAAGGGAATATAAGAATTTAAAAATGTGGGTTTTCTGTTTTGCCCTGTATTCTGTTAGAGATCTAATGGAATGAGTGGAAAAGGAAGGACGAAGAAAAATACCTCCCTAGTATTTTTGAATGTTATATAATAATGGACGTACCTTGTGGGATTATAAAAACCTTCATACGAATGTTATATAATGATGGACGTAACTTGTGGGAGTACACAAAAAACTTCATGATAATGTTATATAATGATGGACGTAACTTGTGGGATCATACAAACCTTTATTAGAATGTTATATGATAATGGACGTGTGGCGGAGAACGGGTGTGGGGTCGCGTGTTTGGCTGGTGCGACTCAGTGCGTGACACCGAGTGCATAGAGTGCGATGCTGTTTCCGGGAATCGGAACGTGACATGTGACGAGACAATGTTTGACCCTGGTTCAAAAGGTCATCCTGCACCTGTGTGGATCCCGTGATATATCGTCACAGTTTTTATATGTGAGAACATTAGAGTTTTAAGACCAGTTCCGACTAAGGAGGCGTAGAAGTCGGACGAAAAAAATAAGATGTAGCCAAGTCAGAACGGGAAAGGTTTTCCCTAAGAAAGAATACTGGCGTACAAGTAAACCTTCTCCCCCCCCCCTGTCTCCTCAAATAACAAAGGGCTGATTAGACAATAAGCTAGCAAGGAATTAACCACGATATTCATAAGTCTCCCTCTCTTTCTCTCTCTCTCTCTCTCTCTCTCTTTCAACGATAGCAAAACCTTATAAAATATTATAAGGAGATATAATTTTTTATGTGTCCGTTTTCAGTACTTACTTCAACATTGCTCGATTTCCCCCGGGGATGAAACACGGAGCCTCTGTGTAGCTTGATTGCCATATATATTGCTTACTATATATATATATATATATATATATATATATATATATATATATATATATATATATGGTCTTCTGGATGTTAAGGTGCAGGACTTAGTACAGGCTATATAAACATATAATCATTTACGTTTGTCCGATCATGACTGAACAAATGAGAGCCGTCTAATCCCGTAGATTAAAGAAAAGGTTATGTTCGTAATTCAGTACTTAGTGTCACATGAATATTTCCCAATGAGAGAAGAAGCACCTGAAGAAGTTAAGAACCGAAACATTGTGAGAATGTCAGCAAAGAGTTGAAAAGTAATCCGAATAATCCATGTAATCACAAAGTATATATATTAGTAGTATGTTTAAAAAGAGTGAGGGCAATTCTAAGTGTCGTGTAGTTTGTAAGCTGGAAGTAACAAAATACTAAATCGAAGTGGGACATATAATTTTGTTTGAGTATTACCTAACAGCAAATTTAGTTGTAGCTGTGGGTGTGTGTTGTCCGCATAATTATGTATTAAATATTTCGGGAAAATCATCCCGTTGTGAAAAATAATCAACACAAAAGTATTACACAATCTGTGTAGAGAATTCACCGCAATAGATTCCAGAGAGTAAGGCTGGGGAAAACCCGTTCCGCAGAGAATATTCATTTTTTTTAAATTTATTGATTTCTATTTTAAAAATCATCCGGACAACACAGAAACTACCAACACCACACTTACTGTCGTGTAAGATTTTCAGAAAATATAAATGGTGAATCCCACTTCGATTTATTATTTTTTTCCTTCCATATTACAACCTACCAGCCACTCTGTATTACCTCATCTTTTTTTAAACATAATAATACTATTCCCAGCAATATTAAACTACCATTGTAAATTATATAATTATACACACACACACACACCCACCCACCCACCCACACACACACACACATATATATATATATATATATATATATATATATATATATGTATATATATATATATACAGTCATTGTCGGACCATCTCGCCATTCAGAAGACAACCTGAATACAGTGAATATAAGTGAATGTAAACATTAATATAATGATTCTCTGGCCATGAATATGCGTTTGCTGAACATAATTGCACATATATATATATATATATATATATATATATATATATATATATATATATATATATATATGATAATTTTATTTTCACAGACAAAATCTGCGACACTGGCATGTCGATGTTATCGATCAACAGTTACTATAAACTGAGATCTCACTAGGCAGAGTTAGAATCCGATCTTAACCTCAGATCATATTTGGAGAGAATGTAATGGAGGGATAGAGAAAGAGAAGAAGAAAAGAAATTTAACATTTCAAAAATTGAGGCCGTTAAAAAATTAAAATTAAAAATCTAAAAAATCGTAAAACAAAAAACCAAAAAACCAAAAATCTAAAATCTAAAATCTAAAATCTAAAATCTTAAATCTGAAACAAACAGGGCAAATAAATACATAAATAAATAAATAAAAATATAAGGTTGAAAGAGGAGCATATAATAAAGGGAGAGGTGATGGGAAGGTATACACATAAAGGAAAAGAAGGAGTAAAAGAGAACGTCTGTTGATTCAGATTGAAAGAGAGGGACATGCACGAATCAAGTGTCCAAAAAAACAGACGAGTTTATAAATGTATTTTTCAAGTGAAATGTAATATTGCGTATATGTATGTATGTGTGCGTGCGGGCAAACTGATCAGACGCGTGTGATTGTTGTGGTGGTGGGGCGGTCGTCAAATGTGTCGCCGATTCTGGATTGATATTGTCTTTATAATTTGGCTAGAGTGTATTTGCTTACTATGAATGAATTAATAAATTGAATAAATATGTTCGTTTAGTATAACAGGATTAGTAGTAATAATAATAATAATAATAATAATAATAATACTAATAATAATAGATACCCCTAATAACTGAGGTGAAATAATGAAAATAATAAATGAATAATGAAAATAATAATAATAGTTTAATTTAATTTAAAAGTACTAAAAAATATAACTAAAGAATAACTAGAAAGTGCCGTTGTTATTAATTATTATTATTATTAATAATAATAATAATGATAATAATAATAATAATAGTAATAAAAAATAGTAATAATAATAACAGCGACAAGGGCAACGATAATGGAGGTCAATAATATTTAAGAATTTATAAAAAGTATAGTTTAGGAAAGAAAGAGAATAATTAAGAAATATTAGGAATCCTAGAAGGAAGTGATTATCATAATGATATTAAATAAAAAGATAATGGTTGCCGATATTATGATATGGGTTAATTGTTGCAATAATGCTGATAATATAAAAAAAGGTTATAATAGTGGTTTAACCGACAGCAGTAATAAGAGTGGTAATCCCAGTAATCCTGACAATAGTAGTAATGATAGTGAAAAAATGATAGTGACAAATTAATAAATAATAATAGAACAGTACAAATAGTAGCAGTAGTCATACTGGTGGCAATAATAGTAATAAAGATGAAAACAGTAATAATAATAATAATCATAATAATAATAATAATAATAAAAATAATAATAATAATAATAATAATAATAATAATAATAATAATAATAATAATAATAATAATAATAATAATAATAATAATAATCATCATGGTAATAATAATAACTGAAATAAAATAATAAAGTTATAGATAATGACATTATCGTTATTGTCATCAATGGAAGTGGAAGCAAAAGTCAGGTAACGGTAAAACATGGCAATATCAATATTATTAATAATAGTGATACTGTTAATTTCATTGCCGCAATTTCACTATGATAGTAACATTAGACATGATGCCACCACTAACAACAATAATTATATTGATAAAAGTACAGAAATGAAAAATAATTCAATGTCAAATAATAATTAAGTTTAAAATATTAATAATAGTAGTAATAAATAATTGATAATGATAATCTAACAATAATCTAAAAAATATATAGACATATTAATCAATAAATGGATAAACATATAAGGGGGTATTTAACGGTAAGGAAAAATACAGAAGATGACAATTAGTGTTAATCGTTGATGAATAATAATAATAATAATAATAATAATAATAATAATAATAATAATAATAATAATAATAATAATACCACCAATACTACCACTACCAGTACTACTACAAATAATACTACTGATAATTATACTACAAACAATAATGCTAATACTAATAAAAATAATAATAATAATTAATAAAAAAGGTATAAGATGATAGTTGTGTTGACAAAATTATCAGTTGATGGGTAGGTGACGTTTTTTTTTATATAGTAACAGCCTAAGGGGTTATACGTGGATTACTAAGAAGATGTAATCTATTATACCTACAGTTAATTTATGTTTCTTATTTTTTGTTTAGAAGTTTGCCCCTATCACTTAATTTAATTATTTCAAGTGTTTCTGTTAGGCAAAAGTAGCAAGGTGAGTTTAGGGAACCACAGGTGCTAGTTTTTCTAATTGTGTTCCCGGTTACTGTTGGTGATAGGTTATTTTTGTATAGTTCCCAGTAATATATAGAAAGTGAGGTTCTTTATTGATATGTAGGGTTATTAAAGGAACACTTATGTCCTGTATATCTTTCTTTGAAGGTATTACCAGCCATACCTATGTAGAATTTTTCAGGGTTGGGTTTTCTTTAGTAGAGATTGTTGCTTGATACACTGATTGGGTTATTTGGCAATTATGTTGTAATGGGTATTCTTTTTTGTGTGTGCAGTTACAGGCCTTGGGATTTGCTGTTTTCGTTGCGGTAGTTTTTTCATTTAGAATTTTATTGTTATGTTTTTTTATTATTTTTTCTAAATTTTCGCCACAGCTATAGCTTTATTTGAGAGTGTTTTTATTAACACTTTCATGCAGTATATTGTTGGGAGGGAAGTGTAGATTATGTCTAAAAAAATGTTTACCGAGTTTGGTTTTAACCATGTTATTATATGGGGGTATGAACCAAATAATTTGTCTACCCCTATTTATGCGTCTGTATATATATATATATATATATATATATATATATATATATATATATATATATATATATATGTTTTTATCATGTTACTTTAGTAATTTCTCAGAAATCCAGGTGTCCCTAGTCTGGATGAGTATTCATTTACTGATGTATCTTGAGGTAACATCACTTTAACCAGATGCACAATTTCGCGTAGGAGTCAGTGTGTAGCCATGTCAAGCAAACCGTATTTTAACTCGAATACTATGTTTTTAACATATATGCAAGGTTTACTTGTAGGTTGAAATATCCTCATGCCAGGTTGTCTGATAAACATGTGTACAGAGATACATGTGTAGGCATTCCATTGTTATCCTCTAGAATGCATTCGATATTATATGTATATATGCGTCTGTGTGTAATGAATATTTCGTATCAAAAATAATTATAAATGTTCCGCTTAATAAGCGATTTATCAGAGAAATATCAAAAAATTCTAATTAAGCAATATTGTAGATCGATAATATCTGAGACTTGCTATGTTCGTTAATAAAGTAAAGATTTTTTTATCACGGTTTATAATATATTCGATTGGGATACTTTAGATCCAGATTTAGGGCCATTCGACCGGCGGTACATTTATATTAGCCGAACTGATCTGTGTTAGTGAACATGACTAGTATATATATGTTGATTGTAAATAAGTTTATGTACAAAACAATTATGTGTATATACAGTACCGTCTAAAATTAATAAACACCAATTAAATATTCTTAATCTAAACAAAATTATATATAATTGTTTGTGAGAATTTTACTGCATATACACATTATATTGTTGAACTTTTACCGAGATTTTCAGAGGAATTAAAATAATATTTTTAAAATCACCCCAATTTTGCAGATGTCAAGTGTACAAAATTAAGGAACAAAATATTATTTTTAACTAAATCACATCATAAAGGACAAATAGATTTAATATTTGGCACTTCAACCTTTGCTTTCAATAACTGCGGCGCATCTACGACTGTAGGATGTCACTAAATCTTGACATTATGCCACAGTTATCTTGGCCCATTCATCTTTTAGTTTCAGCTACAAGTATTCGATGTTTTCCGGATTCATTACCATAACATTCTGTCCTAGAGTATTCCATAAGGTTCTTTAGGGTTCATGCCAGGATACTGAGCAGGCTGGTCCATTACGTCTACTTCTTGATCAGCCAGATAATGTATGGCCTGCTTTGCTTTACGTCAGAGAGCATTATCCTACATAAATACATGTGTTTTCATACCAATATTGTGCAACACTGGCAAAGGACACTCTTTAAAAAAAACCTTGTATACTACGATTCAAGTGCACAAGTGGTGATATACCCTGCCATAAGACTAGTCCGAACACCATCACGCCACCTCTACTAAATTTAACAGTTTTTTTGGATGCAGCTTGGATCAGGACTGCCCCTTTTTCTTCTTCTGACACATTCTTTTCCATCACTGTCAAATACATTTAATTTCGATTCGTCACTGAAATAAACTTTTTTCTAATTTTCATCGGACCATATAACATGTTTTTCTGCGCCCGTCAATCTAGCTACTTTGCGTTCATACTTATTAGCCGCTTTTTTAGAGGAGATCTTGCACAAAAAAAAATTTCGTGTAACTTTTTGGACACAGTTTGTCGGGAAACATCCGTGACACCTTCCATTTGTTCATAAATGTTGCCAGCTGTAAGGAAACGGAGTTTTAACACTAGGCCCTGTATAACTTTATTCTCTTTTGCCGTTGTCTTTCTTGGTCTACCAATTTCCTTTGTTTTACTTAACCTTCCAGTTGTCTTATAGAGTTAGAGAACTCGGCTTACACCACTTCTTTAACGTTTCACACGTTTTCCGATTTATTCTATTGTTTACATTTCTCAATTTTAGAATGTTGACTTTGTCGCTTAAATCAGTTTTATTTCTTTTTGACATCAGTGATATTGCGTGACTTGTTTCAGTGATGATTATTAAAGTACACAATATTTACGTTCATCATTTTATTAGAAATACTACTGTTTTACACTTTTAGCAATTATTTTTCTTTAATGTTCTTAATTTTCGACACTTGAAATATGTAAACAAATTATAATTGTAAAAATGTATTTTTAATTCATCTGAAAATCCCTATATCACTATATGATGAGAATATTCAGTGAATATTTCACAAAAAATAATATATAATTAAGTTGTGAATCAGAAAATGTAATTGTTGTTCTTTAATTTCGGACGGTACTGTATATATATATATATATATATATATATATATATATATATAATAGACAGAGAAAGAGACAGAGAAAGAGTGAGAGAGAATGTATGTATGTCATCGGAATACGCATGTTATACTACTTCATATTTTGTATTTTGAGTAAAAAATGATTATGACTAAAATCGAAAAAATAGGAAAGAAATAATCAAGCAGGGCTTTCTGTTATATGTAATCCTGTTTTTAATGCACCCATACAATATATATATATATATATATATATATATATATATATATATATATATAAGTGTTTTAAGGTTCATATTTTTTAAAAGCATCTATTGTTAAATTTAAGGAGAAATAGGTAAAATAAATACCTTTTGAAGCATAAAGATGCGATATCAATTTTTTTTCATAAAAAAGAAAAAATAATATTTTACCTATTCCTTCTTAAATTTAACAATAGATGCTTTTAAAAAAAAGATATGAACCTTAAAACACTTATACAAATCAGGTGCCGCATTCACGTTCTCATATTTGAAAGTGGGAAACAATAGCTAACCCATTTGGCCCGGTTGTAACAACAAAAGCCGGTAGAAAAAAAATACAAATCCGATGGCATCAGGATATATTACACACCGATGGTGCCAAGATTTTGGCGAAATATCTGTATCACTTTAAACTAACAAAAAAAATGCTAGTTTATAATAAAAAAAAAATCGGTTTCGATTTATTATTTTTCTTTTTTATATAAAAAAATTGATATCGCATCTTTATGCTTCGAAAGGTATTTATTTTACATATTCCTTCTTAAATTTAACAATAGATTCTTTTTAAAAAAATATGACCATTAAAAAACTTATAACCATCACCTGCCGCATTCACGTTCTCATATTTGACAGTGGGAAACAACAGCTAACCCATTTGGCCCGGCTGTAACAACAAAAGCCGGTAGAAAAAAATACAAATCCGATGACATCAGGATATATTACACCCCGATGATGCCAAGATTTTGGCGAAATATCTGTATCACTTTAAACTAACAAAAAAAATGCTAGTTTATAAGAAAAAAAGAAAAAAATCGGTTTCGATTTATTATTTTTCTTTTTTATAAAAAAAATTAATATCGCATCTTTATGCTTCAAAAGGTATTTATTTTATTTATTCCTTCTTATATATATATATATTATTATATATTATTATATATTTATATACCTATACATCTGTATAATTTTATTAAAACAATTTAAATAATGATAACATATCATGAAACTTATAAAAATAATAGAGCGATGCTATAACACTTCTTATCATTATTCCAATAAACTTATATTATGTTGATATTACTCGCCGCAGAATGCTAATCATGTCGCCCTCCGAGTAAAATAGAGATAGTAGACGACATTTTAAAATTAAATTGAGTACACCATCTTCTGAAGAAAACAAATAGAAAATGTGTATATACATTTAGCAATTTCACTCACGGAAGTAAAAAAGAAAACAAGTGATACACAAACCGTAATATGTAAATTTGAAGAATGAAGGTTTAAGAAGTTGTGTATTCGCGTGAACATATCTTACGTGGGGAGTGCACTGTTAGCACGTGTGCAAGCTCGTCCTAACAGTTGCTGGCTCTTTCAGCGCTAAGACATGTTTGTAACAACCCTGTGTAATCCGTTAACCTATGTAAACAGTAGTTTAACTAGAGAAGTGGATGGGCTATAATCATTTCAGTCAATACAGGGTGAACAAAAATCACTTCGGGGTCAGTGAGCGATGCATAACTTGAATATATTCTTTATTCATTTTTTTCATAAAATGACGATAAAAACGAACAAAACTGAAAACTTTAGAAATGTCAACTGGCCTTAACGTTCCTAAGACTTGACTAGCCATGCCTTTTTATCGTGGGGGTATCTGAAAGACATAGTTTGCACAAACAACCCTGAAACTCTACAGAGATTGAAGGCCAACATCAAGAATTAAGTCGGGGAATAGAATCGTAATCGACTGATCCTTCAATCTGTCATATATAATGTTTTTGAAATGCCACGAATTCGTAATAATCAGAATTAAACCCATTTGAAAGAAAGTTATTTTTCATGAATACATTATTTTTACTTGTGGGTCTTGGTTGCACAAAAATTTCAATTGTCTTCATCATATTATATTAACAATTCATTTAGGTACAATACAACGTAAACATATATTTAAGTTATCCCTCACAAAATCTTATTTGACACTCTGAATATGTTGGCTGAAGTGACCTCTAATCGGTCAGATAAAAGGTTTAGCTTTCTCCCAATTCACAGTGTATTTAAAGTGACAAGGGCAAACAACTAAACTAGCAAATCTATGTATGTCACATAAATTCTAATTTTTAATAACGAATTATGAAACTTATTTTAATAATACATAGTTTTATAAAACACATGACATGAAAATATGATACTTTACAACTAACTTAAGCCGAAGCTATTGCAGTATGTGTATGCTGAATCTATTTTACTATACTATTTTGGACCAATGTACTATTTATCAATAGTAAATTCAGGAGGTAGTGTACTATAATGTGATGCTGATAGCATCTTGTTAGAGATTGCCCCCTCATTTAGTGGGTAGTGTAGTATATGTTATCTTGCAATTATGCTATGCTCCAACTCAATGTTACCTCTTGTTAAGGGAAGTTATGTAGACTCTGTTATGTTGTCATGAAACAATCTTGTGTAGTATAACTGCATCCTTCAGGGGCGCGGTAGTGTAGTTGTTGCTATGTTGTCATGTTGGCATGGGACCGTTCCCAGAAATATTACATCAACGTTTTGACAGTATCTAGCAACGTATATGTCAATTATTCATGACACCAGCAGCTCCGACATTGTCTCTTCATGTTGGGAGAATTAAGTATATGTTCGTTCATTATATATACTATCATAAATCTGGGAACGGAGGTGTCATAGTATTCTTTGTAAATATACTAACATAATGTCGTATAAGGTAACTCGAATATGAAGAGTATGCCATTAAATAATAAAACGTAACATGAATAAATATGTGAATATATGAACTAGATAAATCGTCAAAAAGAAAAAAAATGAATTACTGCATTCAGAGAGAAATACACTTTAAAAGATTGATATGCTGTCAAACACAAATAGAAAACAAACAAACGGAATTATTGAGTAATGTTATGAAAGCCACACAGATTTAAGCGTGTTTATTTCGTGTATGCAAAAGAAAATACGTCAACAAATGTTCATTAAGTTCCAATGTGAATCTATGAAGTATTAGATTGATAACAAATCGCCAAAGGCAGACGATTCTTTTTTTGTTTTAATGTCGGACATTAAGCGCATTTTTAATCTCACATTGAGAAATCGAACAACTACTTATATTCTTTAAGTCATCATATTTACTCGTAAAGATTAGGTGTCTTATGTGCTGTGTGTCTTTAATGGCGATTTCTCTGATCAGCTCAGGAATGTTTTTTTCGTTTGTTTATTATTAGTTTTTTTGTGTTTCAGAACCAAAGATGGCGCCATTATTATAACCCGGAAGTTAACATTCGAAATGAATACGCTGTGAGAAAATGTGAGTCTGGTTCTAGCAGGAGTAGAAACGAAATGAAATGTCCTTTGTGTCGGAGTAAACAAGAAAACAGACTTCCAGCAGAAATCGGATACTTGATAATGCACAGAGCTGAAAAAATCCAATGAGGAAAGACCGTAGGGAAAACAAATCGTACAGATATGTAATTAGAAGCGAGAAACAAAATACACAGTACGAAATGAAGACACTGAGGTCCCATGGAAACGTAAGAAATTGGGTGGAGGCTTAAACTAATGAAAAGCTGAGCAGATGGAAATGCAGTCGACGCAGGGAAGAAAGCTGTAACATTTAGAGGAAAAATAAATAAGTATGAAGTAAGAGACAAGAGTCAAACTATAAGTTAACTAAAATTGAAGGTGATTGAAAAAGAAATAAAGCAATGAGAAAAATAATTAAAATATACAACTATATAGTAATATTGTGTGTAACCGTGCCATATATTATGAGACTAGCTGTGCTACCCGACGTGTCCCGGGCAATACAAAACAAAATAGAAGATGCTAAAAAGTGTGTGTAGCATCCTATTCTTCAAATTTATATCTCTCTACTTTTTGCTATCACCTTATCTATATTCTCTCGCTATCCCCATCTCCCTTTGAAACCTTCTGTCTTCACTACGACCTGTTCCTTGTATAGTAATAAACGCTGTAACATATAACATCGAGGTTCTTACTATTAAGCCGTGTTTACATGTTTGCTCTATCAACCGTATTTAACAGTTTAGGATTAATTGATGAAACTTAATAAATGTGGTACTATATTAATAATGTTATTTCTCTCGGGCAACTCTCGTCGTAAACAAATAAGCTCTATCTAAGGTATGGAACTCTTTTAAAATGGCATACCCCACTTACGTGGTGTAATACTTTATTATTGCTGTTCTTGCTCTTAGACACCGCCGTTTTCCTTGTCTAGCATACAATATTATAACAACACACATACAATTGTTTGCTCATAGGCGCTGCAGCGTTAAAAAACACATGTACCATCTAGTGTAGTTGAACACTTGTTAATTATTACATTCAACGGTGGCTAATGCATGTGTAAAGCTTTTTTATTATTTTGATGAATTGTTGTTTCCACCTCCTTAAGAGGAACACTAATTATGACTTACTATATAAACACATACACTTCAATAATGTTATTGTTGCAACACATTACCGAGGCTGAAACGACCGTTGACATTCTGATCGATTCCCAACGTCATCTTACGAATATGTAAATTAATATATATATATATATATATATATATATATATATATATATATATATATATATATATATGCTATTGACCCTTTAAAAATCAAAATTCAAGGTCTAGTCAAGCCTCTACTTCCCAAAAATGATTAAACATATTTCAAAATAAATTATTTAGGGGAAATAGTAATCGAGATTATCTAATCATTATGGCTAACATTTATTGTAAGTTGAACACATTTGAAGTTCAAAATAAGGAATGTGTATGGTGTCCCATCGTTATACAATACTATAAATAAATTAAATGTGTTCGCACATCTGTTAATGATTATCGAATACATGACGTATGATTTCATTAGGATTAGAAATATGCAAAAGGTACGCTCTAATAATTATTTAAACTATTCTAAATAATCTACAACTTTCAGATTATTTATTGGGTTAACTCAGATAAATGTAGTTTAAATTTCATACAATCGGTAATATTTAATTTAAAAGGTGGATGCATCCTTGTTATTGCAGTTAATGACTTTTTAGCATATCAATTTATAATGTAATTGTTCCAAATATCAAACTCATAGCAGGGAAAATAACATCCATAAAACACACTACGGGGAAGTATATTATATTAAAGTTAAACTACCATTTAATAACATAATATTTAATGAAGTAATTTATACATAGGGTATTTTTATATATTTTAATTCAGCTGAAGTGTTAATATGAATCCAAAAACTATATGCTAAGGATGTTATCAACGAAAATAAAGAAAATTATCGAAAGAATCAATTCGACTATAAATATGCGATTTACCTACGACTGTCGATCCTATACATTACCCGCAAAAACGCCGAAACTTACAATATGAAACAGCTAAAGGATATTTTCGAAATTAACGTACATAACTGGATCCAGAGTACATTTAATATTCTTTTCTCATGCAATGTGTGGACCAGAATTTGTGAGAACATACATGATTTACAGACGGTAACAGTTTCATTTCATTTTCTGCTCATCCTGGAACGAATTCGAATTTGAAAATGTAAGATCGGTTTTGATCCTAAATCCAAAATACTGTTTTGGTTAGATTCACTTCCCGGTTTTCAAAATTGTTTCTCGGAGTAAGTATTTATCGTGTGAAAAACACTTTTATTGAGATTGACGGCTCTGTTCCTTGCAGTTCTTGATTTTACGTAGCTGGTATCATTTTATAATTCCAAATTTCAATCACTACAGATACAACACAGACACTCTTAGAATTATTCACCCCAGAATATATCTGAACAAGTAGGGCTTCTACACATCTTTAGATGGTAGCTATTTTTATGTGGGCCTCCTTTAGAGTTTATAATTTAAATAGGAAGATAACATTATAATGACGAACTTACTTTCGAATAGCAGTACGTCTAGCCGAACCTGACTTGAATAGAATTGTTATATAAGCAAGAATTGATCACCGTTCTTCCACAAAATTAAAAAATACTCTAAAAATGAATAGATATGAAGTTTTATTTGCGGGGACACGGGAACAAAATGAATGTAGTACAATGGGTTGATTCATGTCGGTTATACGAACTAATATAATCCACCCGCTCAGGGTTGAGGCTGGGTGATCACCGAGAAAGTACGTCTTGTCAGCTTGATGAGACACCGCTAAATGTATTGTACTGCTAATCTTGTAGGTTTAGGTTTTGCGCCACAACGATTCATCGCGTATGAAACTCGTTCCACGTATGCGTGTAATTGGTGCATGCGGTTAAGAGGCAAGCCGAATCAAAATCTCAGCGCCGATCGCCGATCGCCGATCGCCGATCACCGATCAAAATGTGTTCGCTGGTGCCACCGATACAATGTTAGATAGTGAGAAACGCACTGTAAGAATAATAAATTACTCATAACAATAAGGGTATAAGCGACACTATGATATAGATTTAGATAAGTGCCAACCGCAAACGATGTTTTAGAAGAACAGAAGAGACAAAACAGTGAGGATACAAATAAACTAATACAAGAAAAAACGTAGATGAAAGTTGTGCGGAAATAGAAAGTATTTACAGAATTGTGACTACAAATAACAGTATTATTTGACTTCGCCAGTGTTCAAGAGAGCTTAATAAACGTACACATGTGTAGGTTTGGTGTGGCTTCCGTAATTACGAAACGTTTTAATAGGTAAATATATACATTAAAGAGTCTTACAATGTTCCCTTTATTTAGCATATGTATTGCACTTCTTTTTAAGCTACAACCAGAATACTAATAGTTATTTTTCACGTATATTTAATTACTAGGCATGACCTCTATATTGTTCAAATAAGAATCAAAGTATTGTAATGACAAATGACAGAAAATGATTTTTAAAAAAAGAGAATTACTAAACGATTAGAATCATTAAAATATCGATATTGTCTTTGATGTTTTGACGGCGAAAGTAATTTTTTTAGTTCGTCTTTCTTCAAGAAAGTAGATCATTCGCGCGAACATCGGAAATGCATTACTTAAGTTGCTTTATTTTCGCAACACGATTTGGAAGATGTTGGTTTAATGTGTAAATGTCTTGCTTAAGCGTCTAATCAAGAAAATAATAAAATTATCACACAAAATGTACATTTTCGAAAGCTTGAAGCGTTGTTTGATATCAATATTTAAAATTACATGCAAATCAGAAATATTTGAATTTAGTCTATAACCTACCTTTTCTACACTTTAAGAATCCTGAAACCATTTAACACAAGGGAATATTTTTAATTGCTGTCGAATTCTCAGTATTTTTTTCGCATGACAAATCCAAGATACGTACATTTTAAAAGCAGTGTTTGTTAAAAAGTAAGACCATTTGTTTATCTCAGAAACACTCGAGAAAAAATACACTTGTAGGTACAGTCGTGTCAAATATCTATATTTCTAGATGTAAACACAGGGCAAGGTGCTGAGCATTCTGCTACCTATTACGCCTAATTATGATCTGAAATATGTTGGAAAATTTGTTTAACACTTTAAATTTTAGACACACTCGAACTATTTAATGTTATGACAACTCATAACTATAAGAGTATATGAACATCTATATTTATTTTTTAAATAAACATATGTGTTTAAATTTGAATGTTCGATGCATACAATAATCTGACATTACAAACATGAACTCAAGCAAGAACGGAAGTGAATGGCTAAGTGACAAATGCTTCATGAAATGAAAGAAATATATTTAATGTATTTTTCTGATGAAGATTCTTGTATTGATCGAAAATGCGAATCCTAAATAAATAATATGTTTTATTTTTAAAAAAATAATCTATATTTTGACTGCTCTCTTAACTGCTTACAAAATTAAAATTTCAATGTATTCAAACAGTAGAAATATTTTTACTCTTAATTCAAACGTGCCTACCAGAGCACAAACCCACTGATATCGAACATTAAAACCTGAAATTTCACAAGTACAAACGTACACAGCAAAGTAACAACATGACACGTAAAACAGACGGAAAAATATTGTTTGTATTTTCTTCATGAAGATCTTTGTATCGATCGAAAATTTGAATTTTGAATAAATAATATGTTTATTTTAAAAAGGTCTGCATTTTGATAGGTCTCTGAATATATATATATATATATATATATATATATATATAGAGAGAGAGAGAGAGAGAGAGAGGATATTTCTGTTCAGTGCTATTGTTATTCAAGCTAGGAAAAGAGTAACTTACAAACTTAAAAAGGTATACTCTCTTGTAAATGCATTTTTATATAAACATAACCGTCACTTAAAAATGTCGTAATAACACTTTGCGAATTGTTGTAAATTAACCGCGAATATTGCATTGTAAGTTTTTCTTTCGCACATATTAATTTTTAATATATTTCTTAAATTCTATGTCAAAGTATATTAATTAGTTTAATATTTACTTGAATGCATCGTAAAAAATATAATTAACTGGTTGTGTCCACCCCGTTGTTAATAAATGGTCAACCAAGCAACTAATACTGAATTATACGTTTATATCACCCGTACCGAGGAGTGAACCTTCAAATGATTGTCACTTAGAACTAGATATTATTTATTACTATATCCACTGCGCCACGAAGAATGGCGAATTACTGAAGACTTATTCCAAGTCGTGGCATATGGAACGGGAGCAAGCTGGATAAAGTAAAGAGTTCCCTCCGAAATTTCGTCCAGATTCTCAAGTTCGACGGAAAGATTCCCGAGTGCGACAAAGTACACTTGAAGAAAGTCGGGGGTTACATAGGCCGAAACGTTGTGATAAAAACACCAAAGATGAGAACAGTAGTCTGGATATACCAAATTCTACAAATTACCAACCCTAATCTAAAAATTTCCGAATCGTAAATATATCTCATCAACTGTTTTCGTAATACTCTTTTAATAGCAAATATACTTTATCGAGACTCTTTAATTTTTAAACCGCGTTTATCTCTCTATCTCTCCAGACTAGCTTTAGTTGTGTCTGAATTATTTCCTGAATAAAGACCTGTAATTTGTAATATAAAGCAAATAGAAGGTTTTTGTCTAGATACACATTCTTAACCTGATGTGAAGTACATTTAATATGCTCTTCTTGTGCAATGTTTAGACTATAAGTTTTGAAAATATAAATAGTGTTCGGGCGTTAATACTTTCAGTCGATCGTTATACTTTTTGTGGAACGATCCAAAATCAAAGCATACTCTTTTGGTGAAACGTGTGTATAGGTACACATTAAATTACGGGAGTATGTATGCGTGTAGAGGGCACTTGCGAATTTTATATACCTTAGAACCTCCCTCTTTCGGAGAAAGCCGGTTCAATCCGTCTGTGGTAGATGCCGATTCGTTTGGTCGTCCGTTTTATATGAACTAGAAAGACAAGTATTTTTTCCATTCTTGTCTCACAAAAAACTAGATGTGACCCGATATCAGATTTTGTAATGTGAGAATATGATAAGAAAGGTGAACGACAATAGACGACTACATCATTCTGAAAAAGAAATAAATGCATGGGAGAATAACATTTTGAGAATAGAACCATAGTTTCATTGAGACCGAATATAATATTTCAGCCATAATAGTACAGATAATTTTGATCACGTCAACACTATATTTTTGACATTATATTTGATTTCAAAACCACTCGTTTTAAAAATGAGTAAAGTTTCAACTTTTTACTATCAGCGATATTACATGATTACGACTAACAATTTTGCATTTAATATTTTGTGATCAGACGATGTCATATTTTAAATTGGTGTGGAAAATATCAACGTACGCCCGAACGAATGTGCAACTGTATTTACATGCAGATAACTGTTAGAGAACTTGGCATTAACGTATCAATATCGTCCTCAATTTAGTAAGGCATTGAGCTCACTTAAGGAAAACTCAGAAATTTAATTGAATTGACATTCATTAGTTGCAAAGATTAATCTACTTTAATTTTCATCGTGTGCGTGAGTTTGACGTGGGTGGATGTACATGCATCCCTGTGCTTCCCAGCAATTAGAGACAAGTATTGTTTATGTAGTTTGAAAGATCCTTGTTCTTTTGAGCGTTTTGTTTGTTTGCGGCGCCGATGTCAGTTGGAAAGTAATCTTCTCGATAGGTTGACGGAAAGCGTTTAGTTTCCTATCGATGTGTCAGCTTCTAGACAGGTATCATATGAGGCTGGAACTTTTCTGATTGGTTAATTTACATTCTAGTATAAGTTTGTTGTAATACATGTTTATTTTGATTTAAGTTTACATCGCTATTCTTTATGTATTCTTACCTTTAAGAACGTCGTTATAAAGTATATGAAGAACAAGAAGTACAGAAAAGATTGAAGCAATCACGAAAAGAGAAATACTAGTGATTGCTTAACTAACCAGTAAGATATATCACCTGCTCGATTTCGCTGCATTATCTCATGATATCCAGTAGTTTATTAACGCAGTGTTAGATGAATTAAAACAAAAACGAAATAGATTCAAATTTATGTGGCTTCTCTTTCATTAATCGCAATAATCACGTTGAGAGTATATTATTTCGTAAGACCTCAACATTTATATATACATACATTCGGCTGTATCGTTTTTAGACATCTGAAGCAGTTAGTTTGCATGTAGTTTATCTTTAGTATTCTGTTGAGCTGACACGCTTATGTTAGCGGGAATAAAACTCTGGTTAAAGAAAGGTTTTTGTTTTTATCTCAATCGGTCCGCTCTCAAATATCCATTTAATAGCGTGGTAAACCATGCTGATGTGTCAGTAAACAGTTTTGTAGTATGTTGATGTATTTCATATATTAGAACTGTTTATGTAGATATGAGGGTAAATCAATATTCGTTGTATTTCCTATTTCTACTCTTAAACTCGTTGCTCTAGGTTACCATACTCTCCCTTAATATTACGTTTGCTTTAGACTGTGTTTAATGTATCCTTGCAACTGAAATTAATTTATTCCACGGAAGTATATTAGAAGGTAGTGATTGCACAACCGATGGTTTTATATAACATTCTCATCGCGTACGTAGCCATGCATGGGTAGTCATTGTCTAGTCTTGGAAAAAGCTAACAACATATATCTATTAATTAACACGTTACAAATGAGTTGAAAATAATTGTTTTTTTTCCCAAACATCAAATCGAACCCCGACTTACTCGATGAGAGTGATCGCTCAACTATATTGCCGGCTTAATAAATCGATAGACATTACGACTCTAAACTAATATATATATATTTATATATATATATATATATATATATATATATATATATATATATATATTCATTTTTGATCTGTGGTTTGTATAAAACATATTGAAAGTATTTTAACTAACTTACATTTATGAAATCCAGTTTTTTTTTTATTTTCGTTATTCAGAGGTAACACTTATTTAGTGCGAAGTATTTTAAGATGCTCCTGAAATTATAGATATTTGTAATTTATTTTATTTGCACATTATCAGCCGTTATTTTCCTCCTCGATATATAAATGTTTCGATGTTTCAACCGCCGTATTTCACAGCTGTTTCATATATCCGCTGTCCTCATCGCTTCACATATGAAACACACTTGCAATCAATCTACAAGAATAGATGCATCTTCTTCTGCGGGCAATGTCTTTTAAATAGCTTGTATTATTTTCTCTTCCCCAGATTCCAACATCAGACATGCACCGCAGAAGTCTGTATAATGGATCTGATGCAATACAATTATCCACAAAGCTATATATATAAACGCACAGTGCGATAATTCTAAGTGACCCAAGACAATAAAGATATACGCATAGACTATTTATATATGTATATATATATATATATATATATATATATATATATATATATATATATATATATATATATATATATTAAAAGATATATTGCAGTACATACACCCATTAATATACTTTTAAAAAGAAAAAAAGCCAAACTATGCGAGTGGAGGAGAATGTAATAGAAACACAAACATGTAGACATACAGTGTGGCATCTAACGAGATACTATTTGTAAATGATATTGTAACCTGTGATGTAAATAGTATTCGACTAGGCTTGTGCCATAAGAGAGCTGAAGAAATCTACGAGATCGTAAGTATGTTGTGTCTTAGGAAATTATAAAACCTCCGTTTTTAAATGTAAAACTTTTATCATTTATCCATCTCATATAGTATATTTAATTTACTTTGATTACCACTAGGAACAAAATAGTAATACTGATTCGATTTGTATGTGCAATAATACTTATTTCTATAGATGTTTCGCAATAAGTTGTGTGTTATTTAGATATTACAAGGTGTAAAAGTCTTGTAATGTCTAAATAACAAAAAACGTATTATTAAAGTAGGATAATTCTGAAAAGGTTAAAATCATTTAAACACCGCTTTTATCTGTGATCTGTTGGCGGCGAAAGTGTAATTTGTACTGCCTCTTCCTCACGAAAGAAAAAAAAGTTTCGCACAACGATCGAAGATGCCTTGTTTAAGTTGCGTTGATTTCGCATCACATTTCAATCAAAACATTAAACACCAATTATACTTACTTAATTTTACAAGACGAACCAAACATTATTATAAAAACTGGCAAGTGTACTTTTAGGAAAAGGTTGTTTTTTTAATCTAATTATTTAGAATCAGAACATATACAGGTAGTTGGTAAGGATATTGCTATAATGCTTACCAATAAAAAGTAACGGTGTGTCATGTACATGAACACATAAATAAACTGTTCAAATATTGTTTACAACTTCAAGACTTATATAAGACTTTAGCTTGATATGTTCACATAGTTTCAGCAGCTGTGTAACTTTCTTTAATTTGAAGTTCATTTTAGCACAGAAGATTACATTTAATAAATATCAAATAGACATATTTCACTTCGCTTTCTAACTCTTAATATATAGTGTATTAATTCACTGTGTGTAAGGTATTTCAGAAATCAATCTAAATAATGTATTCAACACTGGATACATCTACTAGGCTATGTATTATTGATATACAATAACGTATCTTTAGAAAAAGAGAAATACTTGAAAAGGTTTATGGTATGATTGAGTTTTGTTATTGAGTTTATTTGACGGTACAAAATGTTGTTTCCATTGTCGATATTTTTATGTTCACAATGGTTCAACCGTCGTGTACCATGCCTTCTCTAAATGCATGTTGTCGTTCTAGTTTCACATACGAATAACGCCCCTATTTAATTGACATGTATAGACGTCTCTCTCTCTTTTCATGTCTTCTACATAGCTCGTATAATTGTACTTCACCCCCAAGTTCCATCAGCAGACATACAACTCATAAGCTCCTGGATATATATATCATCCTATACGATTATCAAGAGAGCTACATATCTAGAATCATAGTGAACTAATTCCAGATTACTCGAGACAATACGTGTATAAGGGTAGAATATGATATATATTAAAATAGGTGGTGTTATTACATGTACCTATTTATATTTTTAAAAATCAAAACAGAATAAACAAAATCGTGAGGGTGCATGAGATTGCAATAGTAGAAAGAACGTAGACAAAACACAGTGTGTGATATAAGGTGATACTTTTAGTAGATGACATTGTAACTTATGGTTTAGGTATTATTCAACAGAATGTACAAGATAATCGAACATTCATTACTTCCGTAATTATGAAACATCTCATTTAATAGACAAAGTATCAATATAGTTATTTTTTTCTTATGAAGTATGTATAAAGTATTTTGATTAACGCTAACACAACACTACATTTAGTAATGCGTTTTGTATATTCAATAACTACACACGAACTGTATTTGACTTCTATAAAATGCAATGTATTGTGACAGCTAGAAAATAAGTTTTAAATTGAGAGAATTACTAAACGATAAGAATCATTCTAATATCTAAATTTTTTTTTTATCTTACGAAAGTTTTTTTTATCTGCTTGTCTTTAAGAAGAAATATAATCTGCGCTACTATGGAAGATGCATTTCTTAAGTGTCTGTAATTGTCAATTGCATTTCAATAAACTCATGAAACATCAAGAACCCCGTACTTAATATTACAAGAAAAACATCATAATTAAAATAAATGATTTTACAACTGCAAAGTCTGCTCTTTGTAAGAAAAAGTTTTCTTTTTGAATTTGATTATTTGGGGCCAGTGCATATACCCGGAGCACGTAGATAAATAAATAGTGATCTAATTCTTACCAATGAAAAGTAATTTGTGGTTATTGATATGCACAAATGAATTAACTGCTTCCACAATATTAAAAACATCGAATTTATTTCATCATATTTGTGTGATATGTTTACATAATTTTGGCGCTGTATGTTCAAAATTGCAGTGCATTTAAACACAATCAATCACTGGTACTACTCCAGGGTTTGCGCCTAATTTCCGTTACTGCTCGGCGCAGCGATCGGGCAGCTCGCGGAAGCGTCCGATACCTGCCGAGTCAAAAACAAGGCTGTAAAAAAAATGGGGGGAAAAATGACCAATCAGGATGCTGCAAGGCAGTTTATAGCAAGCAGCCGATAAAAATTGGAAGGAGACGCTAAGCAATTGTGTCAGAGCCTAGAATCTCCGGAGCAGGTTATGAATTTCTGCAACCAGAAATTTCTACTGCCCACCAGAATGCGTTGTAGGTGATGTGCACGACTTTGCCGGTTGACGGCAAGACAAACAATATCGGACAAATGCATGGAGAGCCCCACACAGGAATGCAGGGCTTGGGTGTCTTTGCGATAAGGGGACATTTTTTTCGCGGTTAAATCTGGAGATAGCGACCATACTGAAGATGATCTACCTGTGGTCGCAGGATATGGTGACAGGAAGGAATCTACGACAGGAATTTGGCGTACTGTCTCCGACCACACAAGTGGATTGGAAGGATTTTCTGCGGGAGATCTGCACTGAATATCTGTCGCGCAACCCTCGATGACTCGGAGGCGCAGGGCATACGGTGGAGATCGACGAGAATCTATTCAACCGCCGTAAACATAACGTCGGTCGTGTTCTCCAGCCGCTCTGGGTCTTCGGGGCCTACGACCCCCCAGAGAAGGACGGTACTCTGGTGACAGTAACAAACAAGAATGCTGAAACACTAACCCTTCCAATAATCAGGCAGTACGTCGTCCCTGGTACCACGGTAGTATCCGATTGCTGGAGGGGCTATGACAGGTTGGAAAAGAAGCGTTTCTACACCTTACGGTGGACAACACCGAAACCTTCGTGAACCCGACGACGGGTGCCTGCACCAACCACATAGAGAGGATGTGGAAGGAAGCTAAGCAGAGAAACAATAAGGAGTGCGGGATGAGCAGGGCACTCGTAGACGACTATCTGCGGGAATGTATGTGGCGTCAAAGATTTAGAAACGACCCTTTTGACACCATATTTTGCAGATAGCAGAACTCTATCCCGTCGTCGACCATCCTTCTGCTCGACGAACCCCTCCCCATCCTCTTCTCCCTGTCTTTCGCTAAGACCCCCCCCCCCAAAAAAAAAAAAACAAGCGCTACCTCTCCAGGAAAAGATACAGAATTCCCCTCACACCATAACAAATCTATAAAAAAAAGACTTGCCTAATTGAAAAAAAAATGTTTTAAAAAATGATTAAAAATTAAAATTAAAAAAGTTTATTTATTTCAGCTATGGGTTTGTTCATTTCTTTCAGAATTAATAAAAATATATGCATTTATTTCTTTTCGTATTCATCGTCTTATATTGTCGTCTGCCAACCTTCCATTTTTTTTCACGCATTTTACGGTTTTGTTTATACAGCCTCGTTTTCGTCTCGACAGTCTCGTTTTCGATTCGGTAGGTATCGGACGCTTCCGCGAGCTGCCGGATCGAGGCGGCCGAGCAGTCGCAGAAATTAGGCGCACATCCTGGAGTAGTACCCAATTACGTTTCAGAAATGTCGAATTGAACCAGTTATTTAATAAAATACCGAGTACTTTCTTTATTTCGCCTTGCATGCCTATTTATATCTCTTGTATATTGTTTGTAAATTCGTTCAGAACTCACTTTAGATAATGTATTAAGTACTGCACACATCCAGTATGCTAAGTAGAATATTTAACTAGATAATATCCCTATTCGAAAGGATGTGTTTTTGCTGGGCTGCCATAAATATTTGCATGTTCGAATTTGTGATGCTAGTGTTGGTATTAAAAATTGACTTTGGTAGATACCGACCAGCTTTGAATGATGGAATACAGTGAGAGTGAGAAATAAGGGCAAACAAAGTAAACGTAGAACAAGCGCGAAAAAGGTAAGTGCATTTGTGAGAGGTGTTTGTTTATTGTATCGATAGTTTATCAGTGCGTTCCGTAAACTAACTTGAAAATAACCGGCTAATTAACAAAGTATTTAATATAAATACATGTTTCTATTATTAACAACAAAACACAACAATATATATATTTAAAAAACGAAATGAAATAACATGTTTCATTGTTCAACTGCACTAATTAAAGGATAACGTCATCTTTTCATGCATAAGCTTTTGAAATTACGTTTTGGTTTCTGCGTTCTATTTATTCTTCGTAGGAAAACATCCTTTTTACGTTTTACTGAACCTGAACTTTAGTTTGGTATAACAACAAATATGTATAACATATACATTAGAACACTTAATTTTCTTATCTTTATTTTATATCAAACCATGTGGACATATTTTCATTTTTATATAGTTCTTTTATAGCCGGTCATGAAATAATATTTGTTATCGATAGTGTTAACATATTATTAATATTTTTAGCTCCTACGTAGACAGCGAGGGTAATGATGCGGGGATGTCCATAATCGTTGACCAGTTTACCAATAAATATTATTTCTCAACTACTTCTTAAATCGGACGTGGCAGCTAAGTCGTTTACATATTATTGATAATCTGACTGTCGCATCGTAGAAAACAAATATAACTGTCATATTTATATACATCAAGCATCCGTTATTTATTATTTAACACACACATTAAAACAGTCCAGTTTCTTGAAACACTCACCTTTTCTTAAATCAGCGTGGACGCGTTTTTATACAAAACAATATAAGACTACTAACGCGTCTAAAATTGCCCAAAACGTTCGGTTCTGGTACAGTTCTTCATTCTTCGAGTTCGACAAAAAACGTTTCAGTACTCTGTGTATTGAATAATCAATATATCATAATATGTATTATGAATTTTGAAAGACACACACAGAATGCAATTGTAAATGATAAAATTACTTCTTTTTGTGTTAAGGCTTTCGATATATACATCTTTCTCAACAGAAGTACATATTTTTTGTTTTGTTTATCTTCATTTTATTTGTATAACACCGAAGGGTCGGATTCACATCACAGTCGAGGTTTATACAAACAAAGTAGAAAACAGAGAACAAGGTTGTATTCATCGAAAGTCTAAGCAACAAAATATTATTTTATCATTTAAAATTGCATTCTTTATTTTTTTAAAATTTAATATAAAAATCCAGACATATAGGTGCTTATACATATATATATATATATATATATATATATATATATATATATATATATATATATATATATATATATATATATATATATATATAATGAAATAATAAATATTTATATCCATTAACATATGTATTTTCTGCGGTATTGTAATTGTATTCTCGTCACTAATTCATTACAAAACAGCACACTCGTTCAACAGATTATAACCCCTTATTCACGCATTATGAACTCAGTGTTATCACTATAGAGGCGATACCGTTTTGTAATGTGAAAGAAATAAGCCCTGCATTTTTTAAAGGGAACACAAGTAATTTGATTAAAATGAGAGTGCTATCTACTAATGGAGAAACCCATGCAACGTGGCTAATTTATGCATCATCAATTGATTATCTTTCACAATGGCTCAACTTCATAATAGAAGCCGAGGATGTTAACAGTATTTGTTATACATATATATATGCATATATATATATATATATATATATATATATATATATATATATGTATATATATATATATATATATATATATATATATATATATGTGGGTTGTATGTGAGTGTGTGCGTTTATCTGTAACCGTGTAATACACATTTTTTATTGATTGATATATTGTTAAATCAAGGTCACTTATTAAAAATATATACATTATATATATATATATATATATATATATATATATATATATATATATATATATATATATATATATATATATATTCCCATACTATCATTGGATTTGAATGGTAACTTGTGAGCGGTAACTTGAATGATTTAGTTATTTTGTTTTTTTTTGGGGGGGGGATTTATTCATCATTGTGCCGGCCGACGTGAAAGTGTATTATCGCACATTGTTCCGGTTTTATGGTTTTATTGAATGTATTTGGGACCGATTATTTGCTTATTTGCTTGCTGGAAGAAATAATGCACGAGCTACTTTTCTAAGACTTTTCTAGGACTTTCTTTTTTTATCGTTGTTCTTCCTTGCTTTTTAATTTTGACTTTTAATTTTATTTTTATTTTTTTCCTCTTCTCTTCTTAAGTGACCTCAACTATTGCAACGCTACATTGTGTATTGTCGGCAGTTGAAACCAGTATTCCAGACATTTAATTTCCCTGATGATCTGCCAAGCAAGTAACTGCTTGGTAGTGAAACACGTGTAGGAATAAACATTTAATTTGAATAAATAGTATTTGTAAGAAAAAATATATTTAATGGTGATCATTGGTGTCCTGAAAGGAATGCGTTGGTAAGCCTTCATGAAATCGCACACACATATATATATATATATATATATATATATATATATATATATATATATATAGTAATAAATAGAGACATATATTATTATATTGTGTAGTCGAATCGTGTTACCGTGCCAGACGATAAACAAAATCTCGTGTTCAGAAAATTGTTGTTTTGTTTGCGTCTGTGATCAATTCTCTTGTCCGATGATTTGAAATACAATTCCTCTCATCTTTAACCTCACACACATCTTTCATTTGTCATAGATTCCCTCTACTTGGGCCGATGCCATCATCTCTATGACTGACCTCATGCGCTTCTGATGATGTAGCTGATTTCTCTTTATCTTCTTCTTAACACTCCATTGCTCACATTTTAAAACTGCACAGCTTCAACAGTTACTTAGACTGTTTACGGCATCATATTATAATAGAGTGTTCATTCTGTGTTTGTAACCGAAACTAGTGGAAGTGATGAAGTTTTATAAGTAAGCATACTTCTTTTCATTTAATCGATAGTGTACTTTTAATACTGTTCTTCTCGAGTCGGCATTGTATAGTGTCAAACATCGCCGCTGCAATCAAAACTATGGCGGGCACATCGGATTACTTACATTAATAAATAAACTAAACTATTTCTGAAGCAAAAGTTAACTCCGAAAAAATTAGCTTAATTAATTTTAAATGTACCTGTTGTCAGATTCGATAGTTCCATTTGACTAGGACGATAGCAACTGCTACGCTTTCGATAGTTCGCTTAGTGTAACATAACCTAAGATTGTAAGGATCTTGATTCAATATATATATATATATATATATATATATATATATATATATATATATATATATATATATATATATATATAGTGCTTCAAGATATCAATGACGTACTCGAGAGTACGTATATGAGAGCTGAACTACAAATTATTTATTTCATCACTATACGGGTGGTTTTCATTTTCCTTGTGTCGCTGATGATTTGGATGGGTTGCAACGCCCTTTTCTAATCATGAAATGTTCAATAAATATTAAGGACACCAAGGTATGTCTCTGAAATATTTTACATATAATTCTAAAATAAATACGTTGTATATATTTCTCTCTACATATATATATATATTTATATATATTCAGTTTTTAATCTTGTGTTTATTACTTTTTGCTTTTTTCAATAAAAACAAATAAAACAGATGATGAATATTGGTTCAGGCATGGTATAGGGGTCAGATCATTCTCATTATAATCATAGGCTAATATACTCACTTATGTCTGACAGAGTAAGATAGAGTCGCATACATTCGATCTGCCTCCAGAATTTGTGACCTCATGCACCGCATATATTTAAATAACAGTTTTTACAAGCTTTACATGTTAAGGTAAGCTAAAAATAAAAAGACTCAGGTAAAATAATGCCAACAACTCAAACTTTGATTTGCAATCATGTAGGCATAAATGTACACCATTTCCATGTACACCATTTCCAAGTATATATATATATATATATATATATATATATATATATACATGAAAATGGTGTACATTTATGCCTACATGATTGCAAATCAAAGTTTGAGTTGTTGGCATTATTTTACCCGAGTCTTATCGTTAAAATAAAATTGTTATGGGTCAGTTAGATTGTAACGCTTTACCTACTTTGGGTCGTTCTCTATATGTAGCCGTTATGCTATGGACGCAGAGAAACAACATTAACAGGGAAATAGGTCACTTTAAAGTTGTGTTTTTGTAATCAACCGCACACGCACATATGACTGAAAAACAAAGTAATTTAGTGGCCCTTCCCCGAGAACTTCAGTGTTTGTTCGGCACAAAGAAATCAACATTTTACTTCAATTGTTTGATATTTCTGTCTAGTGTCATCGTCAGTTTTTTGCAGACATAACACCTACTCACTTACGCACACATCAACCTATCCTTTATATGATAGTCCTAGAGACCGGTCGTATAGGGAGGCCATGAGCTAGTGGGTGTATCTTATATTACCATTAAACAAATTCTATCGATTAACCGTGTTCGCAATTTCTGATGTCAGATTTGGCGGCAATGACCAAGTGGTTATGTTCTATTTTACTATTAATCACATCATATGAAAGAAATAATTATCAGTCCTAAAATATAATGTTAGAATTTTCGTTTGATTAACACCGGTTTGCATTTTTTTATATAAGATAAGGGCGTCGATGACCAACTGCGTCTTTCATACATATATATATATATATATATATATATATATATATATATATATATACATACCCGGTGCGCATACTATACGTATCTCTACCCGATGCGCATCATTTGTGTATCTCTACCTCGTGTCCTCTGTTTTACTAAAGAGCCGACAAATAACGTATGTATGTACATATATCATATTTGGGTCAAGCTGCTTTGTGTTATTAGATATTAAAATATGCCCTAAGTAGCGTACGCATATCGCGTATATAGGTGTATTTGATCTTTTAATATACCCTCAAATAGCGTTCGCATGTCGCATATATCGTTTTTGGTCGGATTGATTTGTTTTATTAGATAATAAAATATGACCTTACATAGCGTACGCATGTCGCATATACTGTGTTTCGTAAGATTGATGTGGTTTATTAGATATTAAAGTATGCCATCGAGTAGCGTACGCATGTCGCATACATCGTTCTTTGTCGGAACATGTTCTTGTACATATTTCACCCCAAACAAGTGAGGTCACAACTGTAGACGTAAGGGTTACTGAGAATTAAGGCATAGGTCTGAGGTGTACTTCTTAGTTCGGAGGGGGGTGCAGTGAGATGTCTGTTTACATTAGTGGTAAACTACAACATGTCGGTACCGTCGACGAAACAGGGAGCACGTAAGGAGCTCAGTAAGTAGAACGCTATCCGGAATCTGGGGACCTCCACAGTGAATGGATGGGATTTTGCTGATTGTCGGTTTGGTCTAGTTGATTTACGTCGAGGAGCTTTTGAGCAACAAATTCATCAAAGCACAGTCAATTGAAGTATTTGTAAATCAAGCACAAATATGCAACATTGCGGCGATGTGACAAATGCTAGAGCTTGATAGGCAGTAAGATATTTATTAAGTTGGCGACTCTTTTTTTGGACCTTGTCAACGAGGGAGAGAATAATGGATTATGAAGCAGCCCAGATGTTGCAACAATACTACATGCATGGGAGAATGGTGGCTTGGTAAATATACTAGATAATGTCAGGTGTTAGAAGTTTACTAGCACGGTAGAGGGAGCACCCCTCTTTTGCAGCAGTTTTGGCAATATTTTTAGTATATTTGTTCTAATTCATGTGACCTGCAAATGATAGGCCGAAGAGTTTGAATGTTGATCTCAAGGTTAGTGTTATTTTCCATGGCAATTGATTGTTGAAGAAGTTTATTGTGGCTATTGAAGAGAATGAGATTTGCCTTTGCGGCATTACAATGTAACTATCCATGCATACACTTTACTTGGGGTTCAAGGTAGATACGGTCACCAGAATTGTGTTCATTCACTATTCCCTTGTTTATATTTGAATACATTCTTAAACTACTCATGCTCGATGTTTGCTGTAATTTTAACCGTAATTCTTAAAATGCATCCGTCATGATTTAACATACGATATAATATTTGCTTGCAACATGAATAAATTCTCATAAGCGTTATTATATTTCAAAAATCCTGATGACTATTTATGTGTAGTTGCGTCTACACTTATATTGCAATTAATAACAGGGGAATTTGTTTTATTACCAAAGTGGTGTCTTCTTGTTTTCGTTCGAAATATACAACAATTAAAAAGATAATATTATTAAACATAAAGGTATTAATTTTTCTATCCAAATTATAAATAACCATACGTACCTAATCGACGTTGACCGGGTATAATAACGTTCATGTTTGTACATTTTGTTACCATAGCAGTCCGTTTGGTCTTTTATAACCATGCAGTGTGTTATGTTTTACACATTCGCGTAATTTAAATGAATATCTGAAACACCATAATGTGAATTATAAATATTGACATTTCGGATTTTTTTAGATAAGGATTATAATTTAAAGAATTTAATATATTCGGACTACTGTTCTCATCTTGCGTGTTTTCATCACAACATTTCATCAGTTGTACCTTATCGAACTCGGGAGTCTGTACGGAAATTCGAACGGAACCCTTTATGAAATCCATAGAAGTAAGCTGCTCTCGTTCCAGACATTTGCAATTATTCGTATCACCCGCACTGAGGATTGAACCTTAACTCTTACGGTGACTGTGACTTTGAACTGCATCTTACTTAGTACTATATCCCCTGCGACACGGGTCTTTCCGGACAATTCTAGTATGAATTTTGTGAGCCTTAAACATATTCTTGTTTTTTTATTTAACTACTTATCACTTACATCGAGCTAAACGTTGTGATAAAAATACCAAAGATAAGAACAGTAGCCAGAATATACCAAATTATATAAGTAGTGAATTTTAACACTGTTATATCCCTTACAGTGCAGGCCCTCGACGTAAGACGCATGAAAAACACAATCAGTAACGGAGACAAAAATGGTGCGTTTTACGGACGAGCTCATCCGCCTCAATCGTCTGCGCTTGGATGGAAATGTATTTCACACAAAAAATAAGATCGATGTTTACGTTCATTAGGAAAAACGTTGAAATAAGGTACGAACATAAGATTTTAAGGTGGCAAACAAAAGTCTGATGAATAATTTGACCATGTATAGTGATAGTTTTTACACAGTACAGAGTAATGTACACACAACAATTTTATTCCAAAGCTGTATCTGCGCAAAGTAGTAAAAGGTGTAAGTCTCTCAGAAGTGAATCATCAGCATTGATACACATTCTTAAGCGGGGACTAATATCTGATAAGCTATCAGAATCCGAACCTAATCATGATGCATAAACACAGAGAAACTAGAACTAGTAGTACAACTCCTATCACAAAACTTTCCCAACAGACAAATGGCAGATCCGCTACACAAGTGGGTAACAGAAATAGCCCAAAAGAGCCGCCAAAAATATATCAAAACATTCTATAGCAAGGAACTGAAAGAATGGCCCAGCAAACAACATGTATAATATGTTCTGGATACACTATGGCAGATATCATATATATATATATATATATATATATATATATATATATATATATATATATATATATATATATATATATATATACTGACGAAGGCCGAAGGATGACGGCCGACAATTTTGTTCTCCTTTCTTGGACAAAAACATTTTTCTATATAAGGAAAACTTGATATTCCTAACGTAAAAATATAGAAAATAAATTGTAAAAATATATACAAATATATATTTCACATTGATTTGTTTACACATATATATATATATTTATGTATATATATATATATATGTATATATATGTATATATATATATGTATATATATATATATATATATATATATATATATATATATATATGTATATATATAAGGAAGGTTTTTTAAACTGAATCAAAAGTTCAAGATCAACACTTGATGATTAATGCTCATTAAGAAACCAGTGGTCTTCGTAATAACCAGTGCATGGTCTGCTGCACAGAAGTAGAGAATGTGACGCACCTGACATAAATTCGTAATATTCTGCCAGGAGACGACTATATTACAATTTGGCACAACAATGTGTGTAAATATCTCTACAGAACCGTCAGTAAAAAATGAATGCCTAATGTAGAAGCAAGTCCTGGTATCATATACCAGAAGGAACTGTTAGAAATACAGAATAAACTATGACTATGCAATGCCTACAGCGAAATACATAGACAACAAAGGAAACATAGAAAGGTGGGAGCAGAGTGAAAAAGTAGCAACCCTAGTTGATGTCAGTGTCCTTGATAATACTAACTCGAACAGGGCTGTGAAACCGAAGATCAATAAATGTTCATCATGAAAAGAATCCGTAATATTGGGAACATGTCTATCATGAAAGTAATCGTAAGAGCACCCGGATTTCTTTTAAATTAAAGAAGCAAAAAAAAACTGACGAATATACCCGGTTACCGGAGTGCAGGAGAGTACAAACAATTGCGCTTAAAGTGACCGTTAGAATCTCAAAAATCTCAATGTTAGAATTTCTGAAATATCGGGTCAATCAAGAATCCTGTAGTGTGTCCCATCTCCTGAACAAAAGAAACAGATAAGACAATAAAACCAAATAAATGAAAAGTATGAAATGATCAGTAATGTTACATGCAGATGTTTCGTCTTTGCATGAGATGCCAGTGTGACTATGCGCAATGAGAACATAAATAATGAGATAAGACCGTGGAAATCAGTCATTATCAATCATGAAACTTCGGTTCTCTACTCTCTGGGATATATATATATATATATATATATATATATATATATATATATATATATATATATATATTAATGCAATAATGAATGGAAGACGTGTTGAAGTTTTACAAATTAAAAGATTTAAGGGATGAGAAAAAAAATTGCCAGTTGACTAGTTTCGCCCACACTTTACAAGACTGATATCGTGGGATTAAAAAAAACAAACTTTTATATTTAAAATGAAATTCGCGTTATGTTATTAAGTGGGAAAAACAATTTATTTATTCATATACTTTTAGTTATGTTACCATGTTTTTGACCTATCTTGTAGCGCTTTTAAATTCCTAGAAACTTTAGCAAGTAACGCTAGTATTCGCCTAATTTGTTGGCTTATTACATTTAAACTGTAGAATTCCATTCATCGGCAACCATCTTTCACTCTCGAAATTATTCTGTCTCTACCCTAAATTCAGTTTTTATCTATGATCCTTTTTATTCCCTCTCCTTTTCTCTTCAAATAATATTTACACTCAATGACACACTTCTTAACCTTTGACTAACCATAGCCCGCTTCCTACCTACCAATCCCTTATCACTTGAACCCCTCTTCCCCATCTACTCTTTTTCCTCCCAGCTGCAACAGCGGCTCTCTCAACCAATTATATCACTGTATTCCCTCATATTTTTCTTTACACCCCCCTCTAATCCCAACCCCTAATGTTGCATTGCTGTTTCCATTAAGTTTTTTCTTTGGATTCGCTTGCTCGAATATCCTACCTATAATACCATTCGCTTTTTCTATGGCCCAGAAATGTATCAATAATGGCCAGCTTTTCTTACAACAATTATATTTAAGTACGCTTGGATTTATTTTATTTTGAGCACTTTCTCCATACTGCTTATGTTATCATCTTTTTCAAAATCTGATCTTCATTGGACACCTTTCCAACAGACAATTACCACCTGGACAAACCACATATCTTTTTTACTCAACTTTTTATTTCACTACATTTTTAATAATATTTTTCAAATATTTGAACTTTTGTTTTTTCTACAGCCAACTTATCTATCTCTATTTCTCCTCTGATGATAAGATCTCGTTCTTTGAAAAATCTTGGCTTAAGGAAAGAATACTACACACATGTTTATTACAGTATACACCTTGCATTGAACAATCGACATTTGAA